>JAFIDM010006943.1:55289071-55307082 GCA_023159025.1 Thereuonema tuberculata | reverse complement strand
GGGACAAACAAACAAAGAAACATTCATTTTTATATATTAAGATTCTATAGGTCATACACTACATGATATGCGCAGGGGGTAATACGCCTACAATATGTGTCAAAATAACCATGTCAATACCCTGTGTACCCTTCTCCAGCAGCAATGCAAACCTGCACTCTCACATGGAGACGATCATAGAGGTGCCGAATGTCATCCTGGGGAATGGAGTTCCACGCACATTCCATCTGGTGGCGCACTTAGTGATGGTTGCAGACCGGGCCAGATGCAGTCTAATTGAGACCCACACATGCTTTGACAGGTCTGGTGATTGTGCTGGCCAGGGGAGTTGACGGACGCCTTGGAGAGCTCGTTGGGTTGCACGACCGGTGTGTGGGCGGACATTGTCCTTTAGAAGAGCACATCTTGATGCTGCAGGAATAGTAACAGAACGGGTTGGATGATTGTCTGGATGTGCGCTGCACTGCTCAGTGCTCCCTGTAGGACAACTTGAGGTGAACAATCATTGTAGGCTTTGGCTCCCCACCCCATGATGCGAGGCATTGCTCCAATGCGTCGCTACCGTATATATTTTGGCAGCTCACCTGGTCGACGCCGCACGCGCAAACGACCATCACTAGCGCCGAGGCAGAACCTGCTCTCATCATTCATCCCTCCAGGTGCTTCTTACGCGACATCACTGGTGGCGGCCTGGATGGTGGCGAGGCGTAAGGGTAAGACGTGCGAGCGGTACTCGTGATCACAGCCCAGCTTCCAGCAAACGGCTGCAGATGGTCCTAGCTGGCACCGGCGAGCAACACTGGTCCTAATTTCTGCATTCACAAAATATAGTCCTGTTAAGATTACAAAATAAATCCCATCATCAGGTGCTAGGAATTTAAATACAAAATCAACATTTAAAAAAATACATAATAAATAGTATACATATAAATATCAAAAAGTTAAGTGAGAAAAAAAAATCAAGAATTTTAATTCTAGACAACCAGAGGATTTAAATTTATTTTTAACCAATTTCTAATGATTTTTTTTAATTTGAAATTTTAGAAAATTTTAGGAAATTTTTTAGATTTTTTTCTATTTATCATCCTGCAGTAATTTATTTGGATGTCATTCTCCAAAATTATTAATTTTGGGGAGATATTCCAATTTAAAGTTATTTATATCTCTAAGATTATAATTGTTATTCGAAATTGTATTGTTCATGTAAATTATTTGATAATAATATTTTATTCCTATACTGTAAAAGAGTTTTTGTTCCAAAGTAAGTATTTTATTATGCATTAAGAATTTCCTTGTTATATTGTTATTTGAAGTATTTTTAGAGAATATTACTAAGATTTTCTTTTTGTCAAGTATTTATACTTTTAAGTTTTCCATTATGTATACAATTTATAAATTTTTTTAAATTTGTTGTGTAAATATAAATGATTATGAACTGTAATGTTAGGAAGAAATTCTGGATTTTGTTTTTTCGGATGAATTAATAAATTTTTTATTATATTTTGTTTTATATATAGCTCATTATTATGCATCCAATTTTGTATTTCATTGAAATCTTCTTGTATTTTTATGGCAGCTCTTTTTATGTTTTTATCATTTTATGTTATAACTAGTCGGCTACCCGTCGCTTCGCTCCGGAAGCCTCCCTTATGTAACGGAAAACAATTTTTTATTTATTAAAAAAAACACACACACACACACACAAATTACATCAAGGAAACTAAAACTAAAATTTTTTAAAAGCTTTTTTTTAAATTTAATCTTTGATGTCTATATTCTCTCAATCTACGACTGCTTTATAAGAACCACCTTGTAAATCATAAACCTATGATATATTTTTATTTTTTACAGAGATTAGAATGTAGGCCTAGTGGTCTAATGGCTAAGACGTCTAACTTCTGAGCAGTATTCTACCTAATAGAAATAGTGCATCTTTCTTTCTTGACTATCTTTTTTTTTTATTCCTATTGATACTTTTCAGTGGTTTTCGAGTTAGAAATAGTGATGGTTTTTGAGTTACAAATAGTGATTTTTCAGTATTCTACCTAATGAAATACTGCTTCTTATTTCTTGACTCTTTTTTTTTTTTTTATTCCAAATGATACTTTTCAGTGGTTTCTGAGTTACAATAGTGTTCAGTATTCTATCTAATAGAAATACTGCTTCTTTCTTTTTTGAGTCTCTTTTTTTATTCTAAGTGGCAATTTTCAGTGGCTTTTGTGTTCCAAATATTGATGGTTTCTGAGTTACAGATAGTGATTTTTCAGTATTCTATCTAATAGAAGTATCGCTTCATTCTTTTTTGACTCTCATTTTAATTATAATTGTCACTTTTCAGTGACGTTTGAGTTACATTTATTGATGGTTTTTGAGTTGCAAATAGTGATTTTGTCGGTATTCCACCTCCAAAAAAGAGTGCTTCTCTCTTTCTTGACTCTGTTTTCTTTACTCCAACATCTGGCGTGTGCACCCAAATATTTTTCAATATCACATAGGATTTGGTTAAGTAAGAATATTTAAAATATTGCAACGTTTCGGCAATTATCGTTCTAATTGTCAGTTTCGAATTACAAATAAACTGACTGATGTGAAATAAATAAACAATCTTGAGATTCAAAAAAAAGATTGAATACATTCCTTATTGATGGGGGAAAGGAAAGGAGATATAAGTCAAAAACCTGTATGAAGAGAGTTATAGTCCCTATGGCCTAATGGATAAGGCATCTGACTTCGGATCAGAAGGTTGCAGGTTTGATTCCTGTCGCAGATGTTTCATTGTAAAAATTATTTCTATTTTCAATTCTCTCAGAAAATTGCGCCGGACAGACACACAGACACACAGACAGACAGAAAGACAGACAGACAGAGAAATAAAAGATTTTAGTAATATAGATTATATCATCTGCATACATGAATAAGAGATAATTTTTTCAAGTTATAAATAGCTCATTAACATAAATATTAAATAATAAAGGACTCAAGTTAGATCCCTGAGGAACTCCAATATTAATTTTTTTCTTATTGCTAAGAATATCTTTAATAGACACATATTTTCCTATTTTAAAAATACTGTTTAATAATATCGCGCATTATTCCAATACCAATGATTCCAAGTTTCTTAATTAATATTTTTTATATTTATTAAATCAAAACCTTACTTAGATCAATTGATAGCAAAGTTGTTATTTATAATTTCGCTAATATTTTCCAATAAATGTTACAGTACTTTTATTTTTCTGAAATGCATATTGCTTTTTATTACTTATTATTATTATTTATTATTATTATTATTATTACTTATTGTTATTATTTTTATTTAAGAAATCTTTTATTTTAATAGATAAAAATCTATTATTTTATTTATAATTGGTTGAATAGCTATCGGTCTGTAATTATCAATTTTTTTGTAACAATTATTTTTGTATAGACGAATTATTTTAGCAATTTCTAAGTTATCAAGATAATACTCTGTATCTATAATTTTGTTTATTATAATAGTTATTAAAATTGAGAAAATATCCTTATTTCTTTTAACAATTAAGACTGGAATTTTATCAATATTCAGTGAATTTGTATTTTTATATTCTTGATAATATTATCATTTTCCGATATTAATGGTTTTTCAATAACCATAGAATAATTATGTATGCCTATTTTATAATTTTTATTTGAGATCTTATTATTACGTTTTTCAAAATTATTCTGAATATTACAAAAGTAATCACAGAATTTATTTGCTACATTCTTAATTTTATTTTTGTCTGTCGTATAATCTATTAATTTATTTATTTCATTATTATTAACATTTGCATTGGTTTTATTCATAATATCATTTATATTCTTCCAGCGATCTTTTGTAGTTTTATTTTTATTATTAAATTTACTAAAATATTTGTTTAGTGTTATTAATTATTTTTTAAGTTTACTTATATTTAAGTATATACTTTACTTTAAGTATATCTTTTATAATTATTGTAATATTTTATTTGTAGGATTATTTTTATATTTTCTATCTAAATCATCCTGTTCCTTTTTCTTGTTTAAAATGTTTTCATTCATCCATGTCTGTTGTTAAATAGCTCTCTATTTAAAAGAGAGAGCTTCTTTTTATATTTATAATTTTTTTCATATTTACTCTTTTTTTTATGGCCTATAATATTTGTTCATAACATATATTCAAATTTTCCAAATGTTTAAAATTTTCTACTTATAATACTACTACTACTACTACTACTACTAATAATAATAATAATAACAACACTTGTTGATAAGGTCAACAAACAGACCTATCTCATTGATATTGCAGTGCCTATCAGCAAGAACATGCAGAAAACTCACAGAGACAAGATCAGTAAATACACCGATCTAGCACACGAGCTCCAGAAGCAGTGGAGGCAGGACCGAGTACGTGTTGTACCCATCGTCTTGTCCACCACTGGTCTGGTGCCTCAAACATTGCAACACAGTCTCAGCACTCTAGGACTTCACAAAAACACTTATACACATACTCCAGAAGTCTGTGATACTCAACACAACACGCGTAGTTAGGAAATTTATGGACACAACAACACATCCCTAATCATTCCTGCACACGTCTTTACACTTGGCAATACAGTAGAACCTCATTATAACGGACTAATTGGGGCTGAAGGTTGTCCGTTTTAATGAAAGTCCGGTTTATAACAAATAATTCTATATCGGTGTAATGCATCAGGGTGTACATCAATGAAAGGACAATAGTTAGCTATAAAAAGTACTTAACGACATGACTCAAAGGTTACTGAATAAAAACTGATGAGTGTGTGCGGCAATTTGTGGAATTTCAGACAATAACGAAATTAAATGATCGATAGAATTGAGAAAGCAAACGAAGGAACAACGCTACAAAGTTGCGAATCCTTCCTTGTAGCGTTGTGCCTTCGTTTGCTTACTCAATTCTTTGAATCATCTGGCACATTAAAATTTTTTTTTCATTAAATGATCGATGTTTAATCGTTTGCTTGGAAATGTAAAACTCGTCAGATAAACATATGCATCCTTTATTATTATTATATTTTTTTAAAAAACTATCCGTTATAAGCGATGTCCGTTATAATGAGGTTCTACTGTATGTGCTTTGGTCCTTGACCCGCCATGTAATGCTTGTTGGGGAAGTCCATGGTTTGAAACTTTTACATAATAATAATAATAATAATACCCGTCTTCAGGTGAATTGCTCATCAACCTTTTTTTTTTATAATAAACTACAAATTACTACAAAATACCAATGTAACGTTTTTAGAACATATTTAAATGTTTACATATAACAATTTTGAGGTAAACTATGCATAACTACCTAAAAATGCATTTATTACTGCTGTCTTAGCTATCATTAGAAAAAAGAAAAAAAAAACAATAAATTTATTTAAAAAAATTTTTTGTTTTTTTTGTTTTTTGTTTTTTTACTTTTGTCATTGCAAAATCCAAAAAACTAAAATTATTTGAAAGCCTTTTTATCTACAAAAAATTCGAAGTGCAATATATATATTAGAATGTTATTTTTATTAGAGTTGTAAAATCATTGTTTTATTTTTTTTTAAAGTGTATTAAGTTGTTTTACAAACAATGGTCAAAATAAGAGCAGGACTGACTTAGAAAAATTCATGTATCATAAAACTTTTGTTTAAAAATTTATAAGCAGTTAAAAAAAAAAAAAAATACGTGGCTGGTGATAGTGGTTTCGAAAACATGTGTTGGGCGAGAACAAGACGAGGCCTCTCAGCATCGACCCCAAATTCATGAATATTTCAAAGCAATGCTCTGGGACACAGACAATAATTAAAATTTCACAGGATTTATCAGTTGTCAAGATTGATCGAAAGAAAGGGTAGACGAAAAAACAGGAGGGAATGGGCACAGCTGCGATGGCTTATCCCTAGCACTTGTCCAGATGCTGAAGCCATTGCCATGGCAACATCATCACTTTCGCCAAAGATGCAGGGACGAAACAATTGAAAAAGATATATGGCATGGTTGTTCAGCTAAATACCGTATCAAATGACCTAGACAGATTAAAAATGGAAGGAACAGAACGATTACAATTTAAAAACTTATTTGAAATGAAATGAAGTACCTTTCCAATAAAATCATGTTATGATGTGATGGGATATTTGTTAATTATATCCCAAATTTAAATCCTATCGGATAAATGATTTTTTTTTATCCTTATGGTTAGTTAAATACTACATGACATTGTACATATGATTTTAATATTTGTAAACCCTTTAAAATTCGTGGGAGAGAAGAAAAAGACGATAAAGAATTTTAAGACTGACTCATGACCGTCCCTATCCCATCAAAAATAGCTCAAAACTTCTAAATCCTACGAAACTGAAATTTGAAAAGTAGATGTCGATTGTTATAAGGAAGATTATTATTGATTTTGGTAAATATTCTGCTAATACTTAAGAAGATAGAGACAAAAGACTGATTAAATGCATTGCCTTTAAAATGTAATTTACAGCGATTACCCAAAAATAATCTATCTTACGAAGTTAAAATTCTAATAAAAATAAAATGTTACTAAATTTGATGTCCCTGTTGATTTTGAAAGAAATTGCTTTCTATGGGAACTATCAATGTATGAATCTCCGTAAAATGTGGTTATTATGCTAAATATACACTAAAATTTTCTGTTTTCGTTTTTGATAGTATCAAGTTTTATTTCTTATTAAAAAAACGAAAGTTTGCGAGAATTTTCAAAGTTGGTACATCAACTTTCTCTCTTTTTTTTTTTTTAAGAAGGAAAAAGTATATTTGTCGCAATAAACGATTTTATGTTCTTACTTCAGATTCCTGAAAAGATGCAATGAAATGAGATTCTGAAATTCAATGATCAAATTTCAGACAAAGTTCGTTATGAAAATTAATTTTTTTGTTTGATGTGTTCACATTACAAAAGCTGACTTTTTTTTTAGGATTTCATAGCTCTTCCCAAGATGAAAGTGTGTATACGATGGTTTTCCAATAAACTTTGATTCTTCTTGAGACCGGGCCTGTATGTTTGAGATCAAAGACTGTCTAACCTTGTTTGTAAGTATTAGCAATCTCGTAAGGAGTATGAAAAGGGGAGATATTAGAATTCCTATGTCTTGTGTGTGTGCGCGTGAGTAATTGTATTTAACACAGCTCAACCTGAGTAGCAGCCCTATGCATAATATCTGTTTGGATTCTTCATAGCCTCTACAGGCTATGGAGACTTTGGGATAAAAATCCGATTTTCTGTTCACGTCACTTCCGGTTTTAGGAATGTTGCAAAAATAGAAGGCCACAAGAAAATCAGGAGAGAAGTGATAATTGGACAAAATTGGGATCTATCTCAACTGAATCGATTAAGCTAAGAACGAATTGGATATCTCGACTCAATACGGCCGCTTCCGATTCAAGGTGACCACAGGTCTCTTTATTTAGAATTGTCCAAATCGAAGTATAGATGTACTAAAAGAACAAAGCGGGCATTGCTTCTACTGGAAATTCAATCGGGAAAAAGAAAAAAAAAAGAAACTTATACTATTTCAGCCTGAATGGACTAATTGAGATTTGGAATATAATTTTTTATTTTTCTATCCTCTACACTTCAGTTCTTGAAAGAAGAGCTTTTGATGACGTAATTTCCATATAGATTGATGTATCCAGGACGTAATAGCGCCATCTGTTGCTAAAATCCGTAACTGAATCTTCTAAACATTAGGAAAACATTCTGGTTTTTGTATTTTCTATAGTTACAAATACCTACTAATAATTAAAATTGAAATAATTAAAAATGTTCCACACTATTCCCCTTGCTTGGCTATGCAAAGTTTGTCCTTTCTTGGTCACGCTTATACGATCACAAAACGACGCCATCTTGGACTGACTGCTCGGAGTTCAAGTTGATGAGTTCCACTTTAATCCCTGTAAAAAGAAACTTCGAACCCATATGATAGAGGGTTAGGTGGACCTGAGAATCTGCCGGAAGAGAAATAATCGGGAAAATAATAACTGATGGCGATCTAATCCAAGTTTCATAAACTCGTAGACAGATAACAAGCCTTACCATTTTGTAGCTATTAAAGATTTATATAATTAACTTAACACTGATGCTTTTTTTCTGTTAAAATATCGGAACAAAGAATTTTAATTAGCATTGTTCATTATTTCAATCAAGTAAAAGAAAAAAAAAGTTATTGTCATTCACCAAACCTCAGCCCACAGAAATTTGAGACGGAGAGCCTCGGAAAGTTGAAATACTTTCTTTTTAGCGGCCCCTAGGTTACAGCTTGCCTGTAAAACGTAAGGACGCTATTGGTTTTGTGTTGCTGAATATCACACTTTTTTGCTGGATGTCACACTCTGTAGTGGCCAAACGATTAGAGAGATTAGAATGAAACCTTCACCATTATGTTCAGCATCAAAAAGTAGGTGACCACACCCAAAAAATCAGACCTGTAGACCTATAGGACCATTTCCTGACCGGAAGTTGGGGGTCAAAAGTGGTCGTTTCCGATAAAATTTTGCTTATAAAATTGTGCATATTATGGGGCCGCTTTGCTTTTGACACTGTCTAAAAGCATTTATAATCTTGAATAACATAAATCGTATCCAAATTATTAAGGAAATAATTCCAACCGTATCAACGAACGATTTTGGCGGAATATTTTTGAGAGATTATAGAAAAACTTGATAGAAAACGACCCAAAAATAAATACTAATATATGGAACTTTCTAAATAAACAAATAAATCATAAACAAAAAAATTTGGAAAATATCTGAAATAGAAAAATTACTAAAAAATTATGATGTACCGTAAATATCATCTTCAAAAAGTTTAAAAATGTATTTATAAAAAAGAAAACAAATAGTAATGAAATAACAAGTTCTAATTTACATAAATTATGAAAAAAATTTCCAAAAGGATACTATGGTAGCTTTTACTCCAAATTTGTTAGATATTAAAAATATTATATCTAATTTAAAAAATCATAATTCCAATGGATGTGATCTAATCAAAGTAAAGGAAATTAAAAAACATGAAAATATTTTGGCACAATTTTTGGAATTACTATTTGAAAATATAATTAGTACTGAAATCTATCCAAACTTTTGAAAGATTGCATATATTATTCCGATTTACAAATGTGGCAATATTAAAAACTATTATAATTTTGATAATAATCGAAGATTTATCATCGATTCCCAACCCATAACTATGCCAAGAAGAAACCTATAATCTTAAAATTCTGTAATCTATCTGCAAAACTGGAATGGGTAGAAAAAATGAAAGCAAAAAAAGTATTAACAAATAGTGAATTATTCCAGAATAATGATACAACAAGAATCTATATGAATGATAATCTAACAAAAAAGAAAAAAAAATTGTTCTGGCTAGCAAAACAGAAAGCAAAAGACAAAAACTATAGATTTGTTTGGATCAAGAACCAAAAAATTCTTGTGAAAAAAGATGTCAACTCAACAATCCAAAAAATTGAAAATGAAAATGATCTTAGAAAGATTGAATAAAAACAGTATAAGAAAATGGAAGAAATTAATTTATATCCTGAAACTAACATCTTTAATAATTTAGATAATTGGAAAGAAAAAAATATTAATAATCTTATCTCTTGTGATACTAATTTGAATTTTGTTTTTCTAAACATAAGAAGCCTCAAGAAGAATTTTGATTATTTTAAAGCTAATATAGATCAAGCTATAGAGTATATTGATGTAATTATTCTGGCAGAAGTAAATGTAACCTTGGAAGAAATCAAAATATTTAAATTTGACACTTTTAATGTTATATGCAAATTGCGTGAAAAAAAAAAGGGGGAGGACTATTAATTTTTTATAAAAATTATATAACTATTGACAATTGGAATTTTGAATCAAAATCCTTTGAAAACATAATTTGTAATATAAAGAAAAAGACTAAAAACTTATCTCAAAATAAAGAAGTTGAAGCAACAATATTAGCAATCTATAGACCACCCAATGGTAATATAAATGACTTTATCATTGAATTAAATGAAATAATGCAAGAACTTAATAAGAAAGTTCAAGACAACCACCCACTGTTATCAATAGGTGATATTAATATCAATCTATTAAATAATAAAAATAACTTAACAATACTAAAATAAATAGAAATATATAATAATCTTGGTCTAAGAAATTTTATTTATGCAGTTACCAGGGACATAAAAACTAATGTATCACATTCTAAAACATGCATAGATCATTGCTTTGCAAAAGCACCTAAATCTAATATTATTGGAAACGTTATTCACAATGACATATCTGATCATTACATGATCATGATGCAGCTCATGTATCTCAAATCGGACTCATTAAAAAAATCTAAAATGAATGTATATAACAAATCTAATAACATAAAAAATGAAGTATATTTTTTTGATAAATTACATGAAATTACTAATAAGGTAGTAACATATAATATAAATAATCCAAATAAAATGATAAACATGCTAATGAAATGTATCCATCAATCAAAAAAAAATAATAGACATCTACAAGAATTTAATGATAATTCTACAACAAATATTTTACGCTCATCAAAGACATATAGAAATATATATAAAAAAGCTTGGATGACTGACAATTTACTTAATCATATTAGAGAAAAAGATAAACTATTTCAAAGATATAAAAACAATAAAACAAATAAAAAATATTTGGATGAATATAAAATTAAAAGAAATTGGTTAAATAGTTATATAAGAAAAATTAAAAAAAACTACTATCACAATATACTAAATGAAAACATTAAAAATGGAAAAAACTATTGGAATATAATAAACTCTGTTATAAACAAAAAGGACACAGCTATAAATAATAATTTAGAAAAACTTATACAAAGAAAAGGATTACAAACTACTCTTACTGAAATGGGTGTATACTTCACAAACATTGGTAAAGTTGAAATCTGTAATTGTAATAATAATCTCTTAAAAACAAATAATATCCAGTCTCCCAATTCAATAGTTGTGTTTCCTCCTACAATAACTGAAATCACTGAAATAATCAAAAATATGAAAAATAAAAACTGTTGGATTAGATAATGTTATTGTAGAGGATATTAAAAAAATTCCATCTTAATATAGCAGATTTTATGACTTTATTAATAAATAATATTATTATAAAAGGTATATATCCAGATAAATGGAAAATAGCCAAATTAATTCCTATTTTTAAAAATGGAAATTATCTGAATATAACAAATTATAGACCAATCTCATTACTCTCAAATTTATCAAAAATTACAGAAACCTACATTTTTAACACAGTCTATAATTTTATTGCAAAATATCAGTTAATACATAAAAATCAATATGCATATCAAAAAAATAAAAGTATAACTTTATTATTACAAGATTTAAATGAAATTATCAATAAAAGCTTAAATCAAAGTAACTTCATTCTAATTATATATATAGACTTGCAAAAAGCATTTAATAGTTTAGATCACAGCATATTACTACAAGAACTAAATAATATTGGTATAAGAGGCCCAATGCTTAATATACTAACAAATTATTTAAAAAAAAGAAAATTCAAAGTTAAAATTCAAAATAAAATAAGTAAAATATATAATTTAAAAAAAGGCGTACCACAAGGATCTACATTAGGTCCAATATTATTTATAATATATATTAATACAATTTTCAAAAATTCAACAAATTCAAATATCTTTGCTTATGCAGATGACTTATTATTAATAAACACAAATAAAAACTTTTCTATAGCACAAGAACAAATACAAAATGACTTTATTAATATAATTAAATGGACACATGACTATAAATTAGCCATTAATAAAAATAAAACAAAATATATGATAATTACTTCAAAGAACAAAAAAATCAATATTATACCAAAAATAAAATATCATGAATTCCACTGCATACACAACCAACCAGTAGATATGAACACCTGTAACTGTGAAAGTATAGAAATCATAAATAATTATAAATATCTAGGTCTATATATAAATAATAAATATACATGGCATACTCATTATATTCATATATTAAAAAGGTTAAATTACTTTTTATATATGGTTTATCATATTAAAGACATCTTTCCTAAAAAAACAAAAATTATATTATTCAAATCATATATTGACTCAATAATAAATTACGGTATAGATAATTGGATCTATATAAATAAAAATGAAATGAAAAATATCAACAGAATCTTGAAAAAAATAATAAATTTCATTTTTCCTAACTTTAATAAACTGCAAATTGAACAACAAAATCAAATTTTAATAAATAATAAAATATTATTTCCTCAACAAAGAGTTATTTTTAATTTAATTATGCAAAAATATTATATAATATGTTATAACATGCAGGAAGAAAATATCCATACAACAAGAAGTAATATAATATATACTAAACAAGTCTTTGATAATCCAAGAAATAACTTCGGATTACGAATTAAAAACAGACTTATTAATAAAATATTCGACCAATTTTCAATTGATATGAAAAAAATTGAAAAGATATCTATCTTAAAAAAAATAATATATAGAGATATAATATCTGGTAAAATTATTTGGGTCGACTAATTTTGAAAAAAAAAAAAAGAATTAATTTTGTATACTTTATGTACTTTACTTTACATTTATTATGTACTCATAAGTTATGCATTTATAAGATATCATAAAAGTTTATATATAACTTTTATTTTCAAATTTTGAAATATTGCTTAATATTATTCTTATTTTACTTGTAAAATTAATGGAATATTATGTTTACTCTAAATGTATATAGGACCATTTTTGTTTCTGATATCATTTTAACTCACAGCACCTACAACACAGGTCAATTAACCTAGTAGGACTGTAATGTAATATTTTGATGAATAAAATAAAAAAAAAAAAAAAATAATAATAATAAAACTACAGACCCATATCTTTACTCTCGAATATATCAAAAATATTCGAGAGTTATTTACATAAAATGATCAACAATTACATTAACGCAAATAAACTATTAAATTGTAATCAATACGCATACCAACCAAAGAAAAGCACTAGAATTCTACTAAAAAACCTTGGTGAAAGTATAAATAATGAACTTAATAACGAAAAAATTATATGTAGATTTTAGTAAAGCCTTTGATAGTATAAATCATGAATTGTTATTGGAAAAATTGGAAATCTTAGGCATTCGAGGTAAAATTCATAATCTAATAAAGAATTATCTACAAAACAGAAAAATGAAAATAAAAATTCAAAACCATATAAGTAAAATGTACAATATTAGATCTGGGGTCCCGCAAGGCTCCAATTATGGGACCTTTATTGTTTAATTTACGTATCAACTCTATGATTATTTGTATATCCTTTTCAAATATCTACTTACATGATGATGATGTCCTAATCTTTACAAGTGACAGAGATCAATTGAAAGCATATAATGGTTTACAAATGGATATAAATGGGATAAATAACTGGGCCACAAATAATAAAATGACAATAAATATTAAAAAGACAAAAGTAATGACTATAAAAAATAAGAATAAAGTTATATATAAAATATTTGTATTGTTTCTTGCACAAAAAAAGATTGTGTAAATTTGGTTGATACTAAACAAATAAACAATGTCTTATGTGATTGTGATAAAATTGACTTCGTCACTCAGCAAAAATCCTTGGGTGTATACAGAAATTTACTTGAACTACTCATTATCATTATGTAATAAATAAATTAAACTCCTTAACCTATCTGTTCTACAACATTAAGCATATTATTCCGTTAAAACAAAAAATTCTAATTTATAAATCCCTTGTGGACTCTGTTCTAGATTATGGACTGGACAGTTCGATTTTTATTAATAAAAAACAAATGGAAAATATTAATAAAACATGTTTCAAAATACTAAGAAATATCTTTTATAATTTCAACACAAAAAGAATTGAAGAAAAGAATGATATAAGGAAAAAATTTAAAATATTAACTATTGATGAGAAGTATACCTATAAAACAATTTTAAATAATTTTTTTTATATTAAAAAATGAAAAGAATAATAAAAACAATATGACTAGAAACAACTGGATTATTTCAATAAATGATAAAAAAATAAAAGACAATTTTGGATACCGTTTAAACGGATACCAATTTTGGATACCGTTTATTATATATAACTTTTTAACCAAATTAAGTGGGAAAAGTATAATAATCAAAAAATATAATAATCAAAAATTAATCATTGATATTGTCGATAAAAATATTAAATTAATAACTTAATTAATTATTTCTTAATTTGAGTAGGATATTGTTCTTTAGATCAAAACTCTCAGAACCAATATCACAGATGTACAGTATTATAAGTACACCTACATAAGTCTAATGAACATATAAAAAAAAATAAAAGAAAAAAAAAAGATGGGAGGCCAAAACAAAGATGTCCTTACGAACTACAAGTAAGCAACGCATCAAATTTAATGAAAATCTGTCCAGACGTTTTAGGGTGAGGCGCGCACAAACTGATAAACAAGAAAGAAAATTTGTTTTAGTAAGAATTTGTAATAGCATGATTCCCATACTCAGACAATAAAACTTAGTAAAATATGTCTTCCTCTTCTTTGTTAGGCAATAATCAGCTGTTTTATCTTGAACAACTCTTGCATATCTTGACACTGATGCTGGAGAGTGTAAAATCCAGCTGGACACCCACAAGACGGTGAGTGAGTTTTTGCGGCTGACAATTAGTTTCAAGACTCGTGAAAGTCACTCGAAAACTCCTTGAAATATTGGAGTTTAACAAAGCGTGGTGTGGGAGGGAGGGGGACGGTTTCTGGATACACAAACAAGTTAGTAATCATTCATGGCGAATTACGGGTCTCGAAGTCAACGCCGCTATAAAAAAAAAAGAAAGAAAAGAAGTATGATGGAGAGTGGCTGGATGTGCGTCGAACCTAGCCAAATCAGAGCCAATTTGCCGGCTCGCCAACTGTGTCCGCGCCAGTGAGTGATCCATCAAATACCTATTTATTGTGGCTAAAGAAGCAAGGGCTCAACTACACCAGGGTCCAAGAAGAAGGAGACACAGGGGAGGTATCCAAAGAAAAATACAACAGTTGATAAAAAAACAACAACAACTTATTTTAATGTATTTAATTAAACTTTCCTATACTAAGCATTTTTCTTGTTATTATTATTATTATTAGTTCTACTTTACTCGACAAAAATAAGCTAAACATAGATAACTTTAATATATATACGTACAAACACATATAGATTTAAATCAGAAAATTATTTTTACTTTTAAATTATGTTACTGCCTAATATAAAATTTTGGAAAATTAGCACTTAGAGAGCTATTTGACAAAAAATCACTTGAAAAACTATACATTGATGTAAGTCTTTAATGTTTTTTAACACTATTAAAAAATAAATCTAAAAAAATAAATAAATTGTATTCAAAAGTAATTAAATAATTATAGTATATCTACATTCAGAACCTGTTGATAGGAATTTGTCATTCCTAACGGGACTGTAATTTTTGTATTTAGATTATTATTATTATAAAAGATTATTATTATATTATTATTAAAGATTAAAGATTAAAGATTATTATTATAAAAGATTATTATTATTATTCAACTTTTTTTTTTCGTAATTTCGATAAAAGGCAGCTTTCTGATACAATATTTTAATTTTTGATAATTGGCGTGAAACTTATTTCATTCCATAAATAATAAAAATAAAAGAGACTGAAATTTATTTCTTAAAGAAAATCATTAAAATAAGCTTATTAGTGTGATTCTTATTATTTTTAAAAACGAAGGTAATTGGGACCTGCAAGTTAAGTCTGAAACCAAATCTTTTTTCATCTCATTCCGAAAACAAGTAGAGTTTGACTGGTGTAAAATCAAAAAGATTCTTTTTCTTTCAAAACTGCTGTCGAACCCATTAAAAAAAAAAAAAAAATTAAAAACTTTGCTTACTTTAGACTAAAGCATGTTTCTTCAAGAGATAATCACAGGAAAAGAGTAGTTTATGTTGCGTTGTAGTTAAAATTACACTAAAAGGCCATTTTTTTTCAAATCCTTTTTTCTCTTCAACTAGGCCATCTCCCGTATACACGCGCTTGTTTTTCTATATCACATAGATTTGGTTAAGTAAGAATATTATATTTAAAATATTGCAACGTTTCGGCAATTATAGTTTTAATTGTCATTTTCGAATTACAAATAAATAGACGGATCGGAAATAAATAAACAATCTTTTGAGATTCAAAAAACAGGTTGAATACATTCATTATTTAATGGGGCGAATGGGAAGGACACATAAGTCAAAAAAACAAAATAAAGTGAGTTGTAGTCCCGGTGGCCTAATGTATAAGACGTCTGACTTCGGGTCAGAAGGTTGCAGGTTCGATTCCCGTCGTTTCATTGTGAAAATTACTTATATTTTCCATTCTCACAGGAAATTGCGCCGGACAGAGAAATAAAAGATTTTAGTAATATAGATTAGATCTGTACCAAATGTTAAAACAAACCTAAAATAATAGATGCGAATTAAAAGAAAAGAAAAAAAAAAGAGGTAAATTGGCTTTACATTCATCTAAGTTGCCACTTTCCATTTTTTTTTTTAAATATTGTAGTGCTATATGCAGTATTTTAATTTCATGAAACGCGACGTACAATTTGCGATAACGATGGCTAATTTTTTAGATCTTTTTTAACCTGAATGGATTTCTGTTAATAATATTCTTCAAAAACCTTTATTTATAAATCTGATAAACATTATAAGTAGGGTCAGTTTATTCAAAATTTGTAATTAAAGAAATAGGTTTTTTGCTATTTCGCCCAGAATAATAGATGAGCTCGCGAACCAGACTCAAAGAAAAAGGAATTTCTTCTACTCTAAGAAAAAGGAGTAAATTATATTATATTTTTAATTGATGTAACAATTTAAAAATTGAGAAAAAAATCTTTACAATAAAACTTAATGGTTAATAATTACTGTTGTAACATTTTTTTTCTCCTTTCAATTACTTCTGCCGAAAACTTATTCACTTTAATCTCAAAATTTATTTTTTGTATAAGCTTTTATAACTGCAATTATTGCATAAGGTTTTATATCAGTAGATATAACCAGAAATCAATTATTTATAATAACTAGTCGGCTACCCGTCGCTTCGCTCCGGAAGCCTCCCTTATGTAACAGAAAACAATTTTTTATTTATTAAAAAAAAAAAAAACACACACACACACACACAAATTACATCAAGGAAACTAAAACTAAAATTTTTTAAAAGGTTTTTTTTTTAATTTAATTTTTGATGTCTATATTCTTTCAATCTACGACTGCTTTTAGAACCACCTTGTAAATCATATATCTATGATATATTTTTATTTTTTACAGAGATTAGAATGTAGGCCTAGTGGTCTAATGGCTAAGACGTCTAACTTCTGAGCAGTATTCTACCTAATAGAAATAGTGCATCTTTCTTTCTTGACTATCTTTTCTTTTTATTCCTATTGATACTTTTCAGTGGTTTTCGAGTTAGAAATAGAGATGGTTTTTGAGTTACAAACAGTGATTTTTCAGTATTCTATCTAATAAAATACTGCTTCTTATTTCTTGACTTTTTTTTTTTTTATTCCAAATGATACTTTTCAGTGGTTTCTGAGTTACAATAGTGTTCAGTATTCTATCTAATAGAAATACTGCTTCTTTCTTTTTTGAGTCTCTTTTTTTATTCTAATTGTCACTTTTCAGTGGCTTTTGTGTTCCAAATATTGATGGTTTCTGAGTTACAGATAGTGATTTTCAGTATTCTATCTAATAGAAGTATCGCTTCATTCTTTTTTGACTCTTCTTTTAATTATATTTGTCTCTTTTCAGTGACGTTTGAGTTACATTTATTGATGGTTTTTGAGTTGCAATTAGTGATTTTTTCGGTATTCCACCTCAAAAAAAGAGTGCTTCTCTCTTTCTTGACTCTGTTTTCTTTACTC
>JAFIDM010006943.1:55249066-55270392 GCA_023159025.1 Thereuonema tuberculata | reverse complement strand
AGGGGCCCCCCAAGTCAATTGCAAAAAAGGGAAAAATTCGCTCTCCTATTTGGGGCAGGGACACCACACTTGGGTGGGAGGAAGCCAAGACAAAGGCTGAAGTGTCCCATCCCCTACGACACCGGGACCTTATATTTAGGGCCCCTTCTCGGGCCCCCCAAGTCAGTTGCAAAAAAGGGAAAAATTCGCTCTCCTATTTGGGACAGGGACACCTCACTTGGGTGGGAGGAAGCCAACACAAAGGCTGAAGTGTCCCACCCCCGACCGACACCGGGACCTTATTTAGGCCCCCTTCTCGGGCCCCCCAAGTCAATTGCAAAAAAGAGAAAAATTTGCTCTCCTATTTGGGGCAGGAACACCACACTTGGGTGGGAGGAAGCCAACACAAAGGGTGAAGTGTCCCCACCCTACCGACACCGGGGCCTTATATTTAGGGCCCTTCTCGGCCCCTCCCCCCAAGTCAATTGCAAAAAGGGAAAACTTCACTCTCCTACGGGGGGCAGGGACACCACACATGGGTGGTGGAATGGCGACACAAGGGCCTAAATGTCCCACCCCCTATAGACACCGGGACCTTATATTTAGGGCTCCTTCTTGGCCCCCCAAGTCAATTGGAAAAAGGGAAAATTTCACTCTCCTATGCGGGGGCAGGGACACCACAATTAGGTGGGGGGATGGCGACACAAGGGCATAAGTGTCCCACACCCGACCGTCACCGGGACCTTATATTTAGGGCCCTTCTCGGGCCCCCTAAGTCAATTGGAAAAAGGGAAAAATTCGCTCTCCTTTTGAAAAGGACGGTCCACCACACTTGGGTGGGGATGGCGAAACAAGGGCCTAAGTGTCCCACCCCCGATCGACACCGGGACCTTATATTTACGGCCCCTTCTTACGAGCCCTTTCTTTCTTTGAGTGGCATTGCAACGCATGCCGGGTACAGCTAGTAATTTAATAAAATGTTAATTTTCTAAACCAAAGACATGGTATGAAATCTGTAATTACGAAAAACAGTTTTATTTGCTAATTAATGATTTATCTAATAATACCTATGTTATTTAAATTAATCAAAAACAATAGCTAATTGAAACTAATTTAAACAATTATTATTTAAAAGTGAAAATGACATACAGTAGAACCTCGGTTATCCGAGCCCCGACTAACCGAGTTCCGGGTTAACCGAGGTAATCCAAAAAAAAAAAAAATTCCCATTTTACGCGGTAGAAGCGTTCGGATAAAGTGCCGCGCAAAGTAGTGTAAAAATAGAAACGGAGACGAACAATTGGAAGTGTCTCATGAGATGATAGTAGAGACAGTGAATGAAGACAGTGGCTGAAGAAAGTGAAAGTGACATTGAAGACAAAGAAATGGAGAATGAGAAAAATCAGCCACAGTGAAGGATGCAAAGCGATAGAAAAGGCCATCGAGTACCTAGAGCAAGAGTCAGAGAGAACTTCAACAGCCTTTCTACTGCTACGACGATTGAGTGAAACGGATACAAAGAAGCGAGCGAGTTCCGTAAAACAGAAAGCACTTATGGACTTCTTGAAGAAATAGCTTTCTTAACTGGAACATGTACTGTATGTTTTTTTTTTCCATTTTGTATTTTTATTTTATTTTTACATGTATTTGTGTGTCATTTTTTCATTTGATAATACAGTACTGTCCTCCCAATGAGAGATGGCCGTCCTGTTTTTGTGAGATCTGCGTATGTATAATCGAATAGTCTAGTCAGGTGCTTCCGTCTGATTTTATGACAGGACGCCGCCATGACGGTAATGGCTTGTTACTATGCAAAAGAGCATTATATTTATAAATAATATATATTTATTTATTTATATAAATACTTATTGTTAGCACCATGTATCACCTATCTATTTATCATACATAAATAAATACATAGATCCCACCCACCATACATAGACCCTAGTGACTATCTTCGAAGTATTTTTTTCTTGCGCCAAACATAATTCCATTGCCACAGACGTCTTCATGAAATATGATGTCATTACGCTGATTGGTTCTTCAGTTAAAGCCTTTCGAAATGAGGTCGTGGTGTCGGATGATCCAAGTGATGAACGAAACTATCCCGCAGTTTCTTCACATACATTTTCCGATATGCCATCTCATCAGCTGAGCCTTAAGAAAGGATAAATTGTGATACTCCTTCGCAATCTCAATCCAAAGGAAGGACTGTGTAATGGCACACGATTGGTCATTACAGTGTGTCATCGCAATGTAATCACGTTCTCTCGAAAGAGAAAGCAACAGAGATGATATCATCACTATTCCCAGGATAGATTTTGAACCAAGTGATATCAATTTGTCATTCAAGTTCAAGCGCCGTCAGTTCCCAGTAATGCCCACATCAAGCCTTCCAATAAACAAATTCATTTAGGTTCCTAGCAATGTATTCATTTTAATTTCCTATCCGTTTTAATATACGACGGACAAACATTCTGATTAGTAACAAACAGCAACAACTGCAAGCTCCACACTGCTATTAAAACTTCAACTTCCTGGAATATAAATAGATCACAGACAGACAGAGTAACCGGACTTATTTATCTTAAAAATCCTTGTCATCAAAATAATTAGAACGACTTTCTCTAATGTTTGTTATCAGTTTTATAAGCAAAAGACCAAAACTTTCGCAGATGTGTAACACTACATCATTCACTGTTAAATTTTGGGATGGTTAATTACATTTACAAAGAATTACGATAAACAAAAAAATTGTTGCAACTTGTTGATAGTTTCTCTAAGGATTTTGAATACTTTTATTCGTTTACTTTATTTATTTATTTATTTTAGTTTCTTAACCGGATGTTTTAACGATCTCTTACCATTCGTCCAGAACATAATTCTCATCGACTTAATTAACGATCGAAAGAGTCTTAAATATATTTCAGTTCCTACATGATCTCTTTAAAAATTAAAAATGACAGTAAACCATCTCAAATCCGGCCTAATGTGGCGACCAGTAGGCCGAATTACAGATAAGCCGGACTACCGAGAGTGTTCATAAAATAACTCAATAGCTCAATTTTTGTGACAACATAATGCCAGGTTTAATTAATTTACCCCCATTTTCATAATTTTGCACTCAAATATTTATTAAAAGCAATACAAATAAAAAGAAATAAAATAAAAAAATTATAAAATACAAATATACGTGGTGACCTTCAATGTGTTCTCGGAATTAGACATGGACTCGCTGCATGCCGGCCGAGTTGACTCAAAATAGGGAAACGAATTTAGTTATTAAAAAAGAAATTTTTTACTAGGACCAGCCGGATTACCGTGGGGGCCGGATTACCGAGGGCCTGATTTAGAGGTTTTACTGTATCAAAAAAACTAAAGTAACATTCTCAACTATTTTTATCCATAGAAAAAATCATATGTAACATTGAATTACCATATTAGAATCTATAAGCTTTTCTAATTAGACAAATACAAAAAGATCTTAATATCTAGCTCTTCCACTTTTGAACTTTCAGATTTTTTTTGTTTTTGTTTTAGAATTAAAAAAAAAGCTCAATTCAAATTATTTGACAGGGCTTCCTTCATTGTGTCACTAGATGTGGGATGCAAACAGTAAGTAACTGATACAGCAAGAATATATCAGAAGGTACAAGAATATATCATCCGACGATTTGTAGCGACCAAAATCGGTAGCTACTGCGTTTGTCCTGTCCGTCCGTCCGTGTCTGTCCACCCCTAACAACTCCCGAATGGAAGGTCGGATCGACAAACGGATTTTACCATCGTTTTCAGAGGCCAAAACAACGTAGGAATGGGGCTATGCCCCCCCCCCCCCCCATCATGATCGAGATACATGGGATTGTTTTCATTGGATTTTCGCTATTAGCTTAAATGTTAGAAATGCAACAATTTCATTTCAGCTACGGCTTGATGGATAAAAATCACCGGGTTCATGTGCTGGAGGTTGTCGATGTTCTAATCCGTATATCTACTTTTTTTTTTTTTTTCTCTCTCTTAATTTTTTTTTTTTCTCAATGTCCGCGTGGGTTGTTTTTTTTTTCTTTCTTATTTTCCTAATTTTTTTTTTTATTTTTTCCTAACTTTTTTTTATTTCTTCCATATGTTAATGTACTTTCTTTCTTTATTATTATGGGTCATCCTTAAATTTATGCTTTAGCACGAAATTACATTCACTTGTAAATATTTGACTTCGCGTATTTTGACTTACACTTTTCTGCTACTTCCTTACTTCGACTTACTTCGAGTTACAAATTGGAAAGTCTTCTTTCCAATGAGTTCTTCATCCAACAAACAGCACGAATATATCAAAAAATATCTTATGACAAGAATTAATACATAAATTAACTTCTTATTTTTTTTCCCCAGCAATTACGGTTGTTTAGTATGAGTACTTCAGTAAATAAAATTTAAAGTTTACTTAAATTTAAAGTGTATTAAAGCTCCACTAGATAGAGAAATTCAAAACTTTTTTTTTTATTTATTTGTAACGGATGCTAATTGATCAGTTAAAAGATAATATCGAGGTTCTATGGAAAACACGAGAAGAGAACTGGGTATCTTTCGGTTCTTTAGTTGGATATCATTCGCTAGATATCATTCGGTTCTAAAGAAAGAACCAAATTCTTGAAGCCATCCCCATTAGTTCGATAGTCGAGAATCGTTGGGAGTCTAAACCTCCCACGCATTTAATTGCATGGTCTTTAGTGGTACAACTTTACCTTTTTTACTTTATCCCCATTAGTTATCTTGTTAGGCAAGCCAAGAGCTTCAGGAGAACTTGGCTATTGTATGTGTAGTAGATGAGATTTGTATTAAATACTTAATACATGAAATATCAAATAAAGATAAATATGTAAATACTTAAAAATAAATAAATGTTAAAAAAAAAAAAAAAGTATGCACTGTT
The DNA here is from genome assembly GCA_023159025.1 of Thereuonema tuberculata. Taxonomy (NCBI): domain Eukaryota; kingdom Metazoa; phylum Arthropoda; class Chilopoda; order Scutigeromorpha; family Scutigeridae; genus Thereuonema; species Thereuonema tuberculata. The sequence continues at coordinate 55,265,483 of JAFIDM010006943.1, read as the reverse complement.
TTGTTTTTGTTCTTTCTCTCCTATATATACAACGCTTTTTCAACCTATATGGGGGGAAAAATGTAGAGGCAACGATGGTAATTTACCTTAATTGTAAATTTAGAAATTAAATATATTGTAAATTTAATCTTGATTCCTAATTTTAATTTTGATTTGAAAAAAAAAATGTAAATTGTAAACCATAAATTTTAATTAACAGTAATTTTCAATAAATAAAATTTTTTATAGCAGAAAAGGGATACAGAATGAAAATTGGGGGGTTCTCTCTCTCTCTTTCCCTCGGTCTCTCAAGAGAAATGGGGTCTTATTTATTGTGGGGGGAAACAATTGTGCAGGAGTGTGACACACAGTAAATCCCGATTAACCTTTTCCAAAGCAGTAATGACCGGGGAGTTCCTCCCGCGCACGACAAATTGGGTTTCTTTCAGGATGGGAATGGAAACAAAATAATAGGAAATTTCGTTGCGGTCGCTATATTAAATTCCTAATTTAGTTCGAGTGACTTTTTCGCCTTTTGGCTTTGGTTCATGAATAAGGAATCACTCCGAATTCCATGGGATCCAGAAACTATCAATAATCCTATCTATTTACACACTCTACAAGGGGAAAAAAAAATGTTGAAAAAGTTTACGTTTATTGTGTACTGTACTTATTATTATGTTATAAGACTTTTAAATTTTTTACTACATCAATATAATAGCTGAAATAAATACCGGTAAATAAAAAAAGGGAGGTGGTGTTTTTTTTTGTTTTTTTTTTTAACATTTGAAACTCTATACTAATAAATGCGACCGCCTGCACAATAAATTGAGTTAAAAAAATTTAAAAAAAATGAAAGAAGGAAAAATATGAAAGATATTAAGAAATAATATTTTTAAGGAAAAGAGATTTGACAATAGAGAGTTTTTGCCCAGCTCGCTATTTAATACGGTAGCGCTAAAGTCACATGACTAGTATTCTGCGCATGCGTCACTGTCCCGTAGAGGAAATACCGTTAACGTGATACGTTAACATTTCTCGAATAGCGTATCGCTTTACGGTAGGAAACATGAGTTCCGATAAACCTTAGAGAATTAGATTTAACATGAATGACGACTTGATACTCTTGCGTGAAGTTTCATTTCATTTTCAATTATTGCTGGTAATTTTAAGCCATCTGCTAGTCGCTATATATCGTTTTTTTCGAAACGGAAATACAATCGACAATCCTTATCATTCATTTCATTTAACCTCAACTTGGTTGTTCCTCTTCTCGAACCTGAATGTTTTTTTCTCTCAGGATATTGTGTAACACTAGATCCTAAAACAAATCATAGTCAATGCCTCCAAACGCAGCGATCTGAAGTATGTCTTCCATCTTGTGTATTAGGTTACCGTGTCCACTGACACGTTATGGCAAAAACTCTCTTCATGACAGAGCCCGCTATTGTGGTTAGCGTATTCGTTCACGTGACATTTGCGTTTCCGTATATAAATCACGTTATGGCAAAAACTCTCTATTCTCTAATGAGCTTCTTAATTTTTGGCAATTATAAAACAAGATTCTAAACTGATGAAGGCTAACACTCGCAACGTATTCGTGTTTTGTAATCCGACGCATTAAAATGATACTGTTTTAATAAGAGGTTTTTCCAACTGTGTTTCTATTCGTTATTTAAGTAAAAATTAAGGGCAATCTTCTACGAAATCTCTAATTTTATTTTTCGGATGAAAACGATTCATAAATACAGACTAGGAATAAAAGTGATGGAAAACCTCGGCTTTTTTTGGTAGTTTTGAAGAAATTTCGAGATTTCTTGGAACTCTGTTGCGAGCGGCGGATGTGCACATTTTGAAGACAAGAGGTTGTAGCGCCGTTATAAAGCGAACAAAAAAAACCTGGCGGAAATGATTTTTCGTTTGTAAATAAAGCATAAAAAAAGTCAAACATTTTCCGTGCAGGTAATTGTAGGTAGGTTATGTGAGGTATCATAGTTCCCATGATGTTTCGTTTGGAAAAACGCTCCAGAAAAACATACTTTCCGTTTCGGAATGACCCGCGGTTTTCCAAATGTTTCTAAGGTTGCCATTTTCTTTGTTTAAAACGTGTGCTTCCCGCTTTAAATTCAAAACTACCAAAAAAACACTGCGGTTTTCCATCACTTTATTCCTAGGATGTATTAACGAATCGTTTTCTTCCCAAAAAAAATCTAAATTAGGCTTAATTTCGCAGATGAGATTTAACAGAATATTACCAATTTAAGAATTATCAATGGTAAAACTAGGAAAAGTTTTATATAACATACTTAGATTTAGGGTCAACCTTTGTGGTAAAAATTAAAGTGAAAGAAGTACTTATGCATTAATTTTTCCCAAGCAAATAATATTTATTTGCATGATACAAAAGGAAAGGAAATAAAACAAATGATAATTTACGAAAGAAAGTATGCGCTAATAACAATACGATTATGAAGCACTACGATTAACAATAAGATATTAATAGTAAGATGTAATGTATGCGTTGTTATAAATGGTAACATGAACAAGGGATATGTTGTTGATGAAGTTTCTATTCAGTTGGAAGAAGATTTTTCCGCCATGTTTTGATCCCTACGTCTTTCTGTCCTTAAAAGTCACATAATAGGAGTAGTATTATATTAATATTAATAGGAGGGATGATGATGAGTTATTTCATCAAGTGTGGATGAAAATATTTCTACTCAACAAAATATTCTATAAGTTGAGTAAAGAAAATACGACGGAAATAAACAAGATACAACAAAGTTATCTTTCAGAACGTTCGACAACTGTAAGTAAAGTTTCAACACAATTCTGGAAGGGCGATTGAATTACAAGCATAGAAGAATTAACTTTGAACTTTAAATGTTGAGGACTTTTTAAAGTAAAATCAACGTTTCACAACTATTTAATAAGTTCATCGTTAATAATTTCGAGAATAATGTTTAGTGATAGAATTAACTCAAGAAAAAGGATTCTAGTATATTAAATACTATTAAATACTAGAATTAAAGAACAAGTGAAGTCTTTTTATTATAGAAAAAACTGTAGCTGTACATAAAAGGAAATGTTAAGAAGAACATTTGAAAACTATTCTTTGAAGATCGTATGTAACATTAAGGAAATTTATTTAGTGTAATTTACCAGTTAAAAGATTATTTTTTGAATTTTACTCAAGTCTGAGAGTCTATTTATTATTTAAAGCTGTCTCATCACCTTAAATATTATCCTAAGTTAAAATTAGAATTTAAACTTCTATCACTATCACAGCCAATCACTGATTTTACAGTATCTGGGGGCACGGTAGTGCCCCCGCCAAGACGAGCCGAAGGCAGGAAGGGCACTACGTACCTTTTCTCGAAGCGTTTCGTCGTATTTTCGAACCCTCATAGCTTCGGCCTGGATAATACCAGAGAGCTCAAATTTTCAGAATAAGATGCAGTTACCAGACTAATGAAATACGCTAAGTTTCATTTATCTAGCTTTTATACTTTAGATTTTATTGATACCTAAAATACGTGGATTTCGTCACTCACTGACTGACTCATGATCATCAAAACCTCTAGGGTACTTCCTGAAGTCCTAGAAAGCTGAAATTTGGTATGCAGGCTAGGATTACCACACAAACAACAAAAAAATTAAGAAATCCGTAACTTTCACCCTCCAACCCCTCATAAAGGGGGAGAGGGTCTGGTTATGTATTATCGAACCCTCATAGCTTCGGCCTGGGTAATACTAGAGTGCTCAAATTTTCAGGATAAGATGAAGTTAGCAGACTAATGAAATACGCTAAGTTTCATTTATCTAGCTTTTATACTTTGGATTTTATTAATATCTAAAATACGTCGATTTCGTCACTGACTGACTGACTGACTCACGATCATCAAAACCTCTAGGGTACTTCCTGAAGTCCTAGAAAGCTGAAATTTGGTATGCAGGCTAGGATTAGCATACAAACAACAACAAAATTAAGAAATCCGTAACTTTCACCCTCCAACCCCTCATAAAGGGGGTCTGGTTCTGTATTTTTATTTAAGATATATATATATTATATAACAATTTTATATGTAACAATCTATATTCCAAACTTCCAAGAGTCCTAAGGCTGAAATATGATATATGCAGGCTACGATTTGCAAACAAACAACAAAAAAATAAGAAATTTGTATGACTTTCATCCTCCAACCCTTCATAAAGGGGGTTCCGGTTCTTTATTATATAACATTTCTCATAAGTGTTTAAAAAGTCCTAGAAAGCTGAAATTTGGTATGCAGGCTAAGATTTGTAGACAAATAACGAAAACTTTCACCCTCCAACACCCCATAAAGAGGGGTGCAGGTCTGTATTATAAAATGTCTTATTTGTAGGTACTTCCAAAACAAAAGTTCTAGAAAGCTAAAGTTTGATATGAAAGCTAGATGTTATCTTATATTTCAACATTTCAATTGAACAACAGATATCTGTGGGACGGAAGGGCATCAAACGCGCCACGCGTGCTTAGCGTCGCCCCTCCGCCTGCACCAGAATGCACAGGAACGGCTTTTCCGGTACTTGTTTTTGACAGTAAAATTTCAGTATTTCTAAAGCAATTGTTCAAATAATATAGCTTACCGGTAGTTCTCTAGAAGGTGACTGTGAGTCTCATGCTAAAATGACCAGAGTTCCTATATCTTTTTTTTTTTTTTTTTCTCGAAAAAAAAGCCCTGACAACAATTTAATGCTGGATGAGTAATATTCTTATTTATAAATAAAAGTTTTATTTGCCACATTCTTAAACATGAAAATAGTCCAAAAATGGTTTTGTATTGGATATAAAATTATAATAGTAAATGAAATGTGATTTTTTTTTCTTAATTACCTAATAATACAGATGATTATAATAATAATAATATGATTTGAGTAGTTATCCCGGCGAACTGGGCCATCAATTCCCGGCGATTGGGGTCAGGGGGGAGGTGCAGGTAGAATAGGTAACCTGTCTTAGCGTTTTTTAGGGGGGGAGGTGCAGGGACGGCACTTGGCGCAAAGGTGGGGGAGGTGCAGGTAGATTCGTTAACCTGTCTTAGTGTTTTTTAAGGGGGGAGGTGCGGGGGCCGACACTTGGCGCAAAGGTGGGGGAGGTGCAGGTAGATTCGTTAACCTGTCTTAGCGTTTTTTAAGGGGGGGGGGTAGGTGCGGGGACGAGTAGGTAACACTTTAAATCGAAATTTACGTCATGTAATCAAAGATATTAATGAATATAATTATTAAGTTTTTTTATTAATTAGCATAATATTAGGGATTGTATAAAGAGTGGAGGAATGGGCCTATAGTCACTTCAGTCCTGAATTAGTATCATGTAATCGATGGAATAAAGATCTTACTAACGAATATAATTAACCTGACTTAACAATTGAGGATACCGCAAACCTGATTATCCATTAACATTTAGACAACAAAGGATTAAAGATGTTAATCATGAATATAAGTATTAATTTTTAATTTGCATATTGTCGGAGTGACTAGAAGAAATGGAAATACCCAGATGGTTTCAATTATCTTTCTTTGTTTGTGACATGTTACAACATGTTTAATTTACGTAGGAAATAATCTGTCGTTAGGATTTGATGACGTTTTCAGAACTTTATTCATTAATTTTATTAATTGTGTTAATTACTTTCGTTGTTTGTTATGTAACATGTTATAACAAAGCTAAATAGAGAGTTTTATTACTTTTATGTATCATCGTATTAGTAGAATTAATTATCTTCTTTGAGTTCCTATTTATATAATCAAAGGTTATTTGATAAGTAAAGGATTAAAGCTGTTATTAATGAATATAATTATTAATTTTCTTTTTGACTTTAAAGAGTTATTTTAATTTTAGTTGAATTTAGATTTTGAAATTAACACATTCAAACATGTATTTTAGTCATTAATTTCATGTGATTAAGAAAGAAATTCTGTTTTAGCTTTAAAGGATACGTCTGACAGAATAACGCTGAAGGTAAGTTTATTCGAAATAGAAAAGACTTTATAAAAGATTTTATTATTTTTTTTCGTGATAAATTTTACTTAGTCTGGTTTTTACATCTTTGATAGTTTTTTTCAACACGGTCCCTCCGCTATCCAAGAAATTAAAGCTGGTTGACTATTTGTCATTGTCATCAGAGGATAAAACAACTGAAAATTCCGTGCCTGTTTTTCCGAACATTGGAGCTATACGAGAAGCGTTTTTAGCAAGGTTGGTTAGATTAGACAGAGTGATTGAAAATTGCAACTATCCGAATTTTCAAACGGCTGTTAGAAAGCTTGTTTTTCGATTGTTAGAGCCATCAGTTGATGAATTAGAATTTTTACTTTGTTATAGAGAAGGTAATCGTCTTACTGATTTAATTCATTTGCTTATAGTTAGGATTATCGACGAGGTGACTCGGGTTTGTTCATCTAATTCTATAATCGGGTTAACGATTAATTCAAGATCTTTTGATAGGCCTGTTTATATTCCGTTCACAATAGTGCACCAATTTGATATCAATCAATTAATCAGTCTATTTGTAAAACTAGATTAATGTAAAGAACGATTATTTTTTATTTATTTATTTTTTTTTTTCAGATCACTTCATCAGAAATTCCACAAAATATGAATTTATCGACATATCAGAACAATATAAGTCGAGACACCAAAATTTGGTTTACGATTGAAGCTTTAATACTAGAATCAGAACGATTGAAAACATTTAAAGGATGGCCGTTGTCTTTTGTCGCACCACAAGACCTATCAAAGGCAGGATTCTTTTATTTGAAGGTTGCAGCTAAAGTACAGTGTGTGTTCTGTCTAGGCGTAATAGGATCGTGGGAGCCCGAAGACGTAGCTATGGATGTTCACCATAAACATTTTCCGTCTTGCCCCTTTGTAAAAGGTGAAAATGTTGGTAATATTGAACCGTTTTCTAGATATGGACGTTCCACTACAGGCTTAAATAATTTTCAATTGTTTTCCGAATCCGAAAAAAAGATCTGTGACCACTAGGGAATTAGAAGAAATGGGTGTTCTTACAGGAATTCGGGGTCCTAAACAGCCCGACTATGCAACCCTAGAGTCCAGACTTCAATCTTTTGCTCCTTGGACTAGGATAAATAAATATCAGAAACCAAAAGATTTGGCAGATGCTGGATTCTATTATGCTGGTCTTAGCGACCATGTAAAGTGTTTTTATTGTGATGGAGGTCTAAGGAATTGGCAGCAGGGAGAAGTTCCATGGATTGAACATTCCAAATGGTTTAGCACTTGTAAATATGTAAATTTAATGAAAGGTAGAAAGTTTATTGAAACGGTTAAGCACAATTTAACGCGTATTATGCAGACTCCTACCATTGAAACAGTAATACCTAGCGACGATAAAGATTTGGTAAATGAAACACAAAATCTAACTCTCGAAAAAACAATTCAACATCAAAAGGACATGTATTTATGTAAAATCTGTATGGAGGAAAAAATTGCCGTTGTATTTCTACCATGTACTCATTCAAATAGCTGTCCCCAATGTGCTCTCTCTCTACAGAACTGTCCCATTTGTCTTCGAAAAATTCGAGGTCTCGTACGAACAATTCTATCTTAAAAAATAGAATAACTGTTTTTTCAATCATATTGTTTTGTAAAAAGAAAAGAATCATGTTAAAATATAAATTTGTATTCTCCTTTTTTTTATATATATGTAATAAAAATACACAAAAAAGATAATCTTGTGTTGGTGTCTGCTTCTTTCATTATCTAAAAACATTATAAGTCTGATAAATAATAGTAAATTATTTTTTCCTCGAAATTAGAAAATCCCTTTACATTAGTAATAAAAACGTCGAAGAAGGACTTTTGTAGGTTCGTTTTTTTTCCTAAACTTCTAAACTTAATGAAGAAAAACGAATTTCGGAACGAATTTGAATGATGTCAATGATGAAAAATAAATATTTAATTTATAAGTCATTCGAATCTTTTATTCATTTTTTTCTCATGAAGATCTTTCGACTCCCTAACTAAGATACTCATGGTAAAATGTGTTAGTTATTGAAAACTTTATCTGTGTTTGGAAAAATAAAAAAGATGTAACGTACAACTATCGTTACCGGTGTTTGAAAAAAATAAAAAAAAGTCAACTTGAATTTCGTTTTGGTAAAACGTGTTAGTTATTGGGATCTTTATTTGTGATAATTTGGGACAAATAATTAACAAACTTGTCTTTCTTTTCGGTAAAAATTGTACACACTTTCCGACAAAGAAAGTGTCGTGTATTTCTTTTTTCCAAACTCAAGTGACAAACTAACATAATTTTAACAAAGTGAAAGACAAATTTAACTGAATGATTTTTTCCAAATATAAATAAAGTTCACAATAAGCTACAAATTTTATCAAACCGAAAGACACATTTAACTAAATATTTTTTTCACAAATACACCTAAAGAACACCACGAATAAAGTTCATAATAAGTTACAAATTTACGCAAGACAAATTTAACAGAATGTTTTTTTTCCAACTATAGATAAAGTTCCCTCTAAGTTACTAATTTTACCCAGATGTAAACCAAATTTAGCAGAATATTTCTCCCAAATACAAATAAAGTTTCCGATAACTTGCAATTTTTCCCAAAACGAAAGATGACTTTACTGAATAATTTCCTCAAATACATATAACGATCACCGTAAGTTATAATTTTTTACCTAATAGTCTGACCGATATTTTTCCCAAATACAAATAAAGTTTCCAATGTTCACAATAAGCTACAATTTTTACCGAAAAGAAAGACAAGTTTGTTAATTATTTGTCCCAAACTATCACAAATAAAGATCCCAATAACTAACACGTTTTACCAAAACGTGTTAGTTATTGGGATCTTTATTTGTGATAGTTTGGGACAAATAATTAACAAACTTGTCTTTCTTTTCGGTAAAAATTGTAGCTTATTGTGAACATTGGAAACTTTATTTGTATTTGGGAAAAATATCGGTCAGACTATTAGGTAAAAAATTATAACTTACGGTGATCGTTATATGTATTTGAGGAAATTATTCAGTAAAGTCATCTTTCGTTTTGGGAAAAATTGCAAGTTATCGGAAACTTTATTTGTATTTGGGAGAAATATTCTGCTAAATTTGGTTTACATCTGGGTAAAATTAGTAACTTAGAGGGAACTTTATCTATAGTTGGAAAAAAAACATTCTGTTAAATTTGTCTTGCGTAAATTTGTAACTTATTATGAACTTTATTCGTGGTGTTCTTTAGGTGTATTTGTGAAAAAAATATTTAGTTAAATGTGTCTTTCGGTTTGATAAAATTTGTAGCTTATTGTGAACTTTATTTATATTTGGAAAAAATCATTCAGTTAAATTTGTCTTTCACTTTGTTAAAATTATGTTAGTTTGTCACTTGAGTTTGGAAAAAAGAAATACACGACACTTTCTTTGTCGGAAAGTGTGTACAATTTTTACCGAAAAGAAAGACAAGTTTGTTAATTATTTGTCCCAAATTATCACAAATAAAGATCCCAATAACTAACACGTTTTACCAAAACGAAATTCAAGTTGACTTTTTTTTATTTTTTTCAAACACCGGTAACGATAGTTGTACGTTACATCTTTTTTATTTTTCCAAACACAGATAAAGTTTTCAATAACTAACACATTTTACCATGAGTATCTTAGTTAGGGAGTCGAAAGATCTTCATGAGAAAAAAATGAATAAAAGATTCGAATGACTTATAAATTAAATATTTATTTTTCATCATTGACATCATTCAAATTCGTTCCGAAATTCGTTTTTCTTCATTAAGTTTAGAAGTTTAGGAAAAAAAACGAACCTACAAAAGTCCTTCTTCGACGTTTTTATTACTAATGTAAAGGGATTTTCTAATTTCGAGGAAAAAATAATTTACTATTATTTATCAGACTTATAATGTTTTTAGATAATGAAAGAAGCAGACACCAACACAAGATTATCTTTTTTGTGTATTTTTATTACATATATATAAAAAAAAGGAGAATACAAATTTATATTTTAACATGATTCTTTTCTTTTTACAAAACAATATGATTGAAAAAACAGTTATTCTATTTTTTAAGATAGAATTGTTCGTACGAGACCTCGAATTTTTCGAAGACAAATGGGACAGTTCTGTAGAGAGAGAGCACATTGGGGACAGCTATTTGAATGAGTACATGGTAGAAATACAACGGCAATTTTTTCCTCCATACAGATTTTACATAAATACATGTCCTTTTGATGTTGAATTGTTTTTTCGAGAGTTAGATTTTGTGTTTCATTTACCAAATCTTTATCGTCGCTAGGTATTACTGTTTCAATGGTAGGAGTCTGCATAATACGCGTTAAATTGTGCTTAACCGTTTCAATAAACTTTCTACCTTTCATTAAATTTACATATTTACAAGTGCTAAACCATTTGGAATGTTCAATCCATGGAACTTCTCCCTGCTGCCAATTCCTTAGACCTCCATCACAATAAAAACACTTTACATGGTCGCTAAGACCAGCATAATAGAATCCAGCATCTGCCAAATCTTTTGGTTTCTGATATTTATTTATCCTAGTCCAAGGAGCAAAAGATTGAAGTCTGGACTCTAGGGTTGCATAGTCGGGCTGTTTAGGACCCCGAATTCCTGTAAGAACACCCATTTCTTCTAATTCCCTAGTGGTCACAGATCTTTTTTTCGGATTCGGAAAACAATTGAAAATTATTTAAGCCTGTAGTGGAACGTCCATATCTAGAAAACGGTTCAATATTACCAACATTTTCACCTTTTACAAAGGGGCAAGACGGAAAATGTTTATGGTGAACATCCATAGCTACGTCTTCGGGCTCCCACGATCCTATTACGCCTAGACAGAACACACACTGTACTTTAGCTGCAACCTTCAAATAAAAGAATCCTGCCTTTGATAGGTCTTGTGGTGCGACAAAAGACAACGGCCATCCTTTAAATGTTTTCAATCGTTCTGATTCTAGTATTAAAGCTTCAATCGTAAACCAAATTTTGGTGTCTCGACTTATATTGTTCTGATATGTCGATAAATTCATATTTTGTGGAATTTCTGATGAAGTGATCTGAAAAAAAAAAATAAATAAATAAAAAATAATCGTTCTTTACATTAATCTAGTTTTACAAATAGACTGATTAATTGATTGATATCAAATTGGTGCACTATTGTGAACGGAATATAAACAGGCCTATCAAAAGATCTTGAATTAATCGTTAACCCGATTATAGAATTAGATGAACAAACCCGAGTCACCTCGTCGATAATCCTAACTATAAGCAAATGAATTAAATCAGTAAGACGATTACCTTCTCTATAACAAAGTAAAAATTCTAATTCATCAACTGATGGCTCTAACAATCGAAAAACAAGCTTTCTAACAGCCGTTTGAAAATTCGGATAGTTGCAATTTTCAATCACTCTGTCTAATCTAACCAACCTTGCTAAAAACGCTTCTCGTATAGCTCCAATGTTCGGAAAAACAGGCACGGAATTTTCAGTTGTTTTATCCTCTGATGACAATGACAAATAGTCAACCAGCTTTAATTTCTTGGATAGCGGAGGGACCGTGTTGAAAAAAACTATCAAAGATGTAAAAACCAGACTAAGTAAAATTTATCACGAAAAAAAATAATAAAATCTTTTATAAAGTCTTTTCTATTTCGAATAAACTTACCTTCAGCGTTATTCTGTCAGACGTATCCTTTAAAGCTAAAACAGAATTTCTTTCTTAATCACATGAAATTAATGACTAAAATACATGTTTGAATGTGTTAATTTCAAAATCTAAATTCAACTAAAATTAAAATAACTCTTTAAAGTCAAAAAGAAAATTAATAATTATATTCATTAATAACAGCTTTAATCCTTTACTTATCAAATAACCTTTGATTATATAAATAGGAACTCAAAGAAGATAATTAATTCTACTAATACGATGATACATAAAAGTAATAAAACTCTCTATTTAGCTTTGTTATAACATGTTACATAACAAACAACGAAAGTAATTAACACAATTAATAAAATTAATGAATAAAGTTCTGAAAACGTCATCAAATCCTAACGACAGATTATTTCCTACGTAAATTAAACATGTTGTAACATGTCACAAACAAAGAAAGATAATTGAAACCATCTGGGTATTTCCATTTCTTCTAGTCACTCCGACAATATGCAAATTAAAAATTAATACTTATATTCATGATTAACATCTTTAATCCTTTGTTGTCTAAATGTTAATGGATAATCAGGTTTGCGGTATCCTCAATTGTTAAGTCAGGTTAATTATATTCGTTAGTAAGATCTTTATTCCATCGATTACATGATACTAATTCAGGACTGAAGTGACTATAGGCCCATTCCTCCACTCTTTATACAATCCCTAATATTATGCTAATTAATAAAAAAACTTAATAATTATATTCATTAATATCTTTGATTACATGACGTAAATTTCGATTTAAAGTGTTACCTACTCGTCCCCGCACCTACCCCCCCCCCTTAAAAAACGCTAAGACAGGTTAACGAATCTACCTGCACCTCCCCCACCTTTGCGCCAAGTGTCGGCCCCCGCACCTCCCCCCTTAAAAAACACTAAGACAGGTTAACGAATCTACCTGCACCTCCCCCACCTTTGCGCCAAGTGCCGTCCCTGCACCTCCCCCCCTAAAAAACGCTAAGACAGGTTACCTATTCTACCTGCACCTCCCCCCTGACCCCAATCGCCGGGAATTGATGGCCCAGTTCGCCGGGAATTGATGGCCCAGTTCGCCGGGATAACTACTGATTTGTATTATTATCAAAAGCTTAGATAATTAAGGAAAAACTTTCGCTATCGCTAATAAAATGACAGTTATTAAATCGTACCAATATTCTTGATCTCTTCTTGAGATGGATAATTACTAAAGAGAGAGAGACAGACTGAGAGAGGGAAAATCTTCGTAGTAATATATAATTTAATCTGTTGTAGATGTTATTTTTCATTGGTGTTTAACTGATATCTTTTTATGTCTTAACATGTATATCTTAACATGCATGATTAAATGTAACGAATTAATGCTTCGATTTCTGCCAAATTGTTGCATATCTCTACCAAGGGATTGTAAGTAAACGGTAAAATTTGTCGAAATACTGTAATTCCTACCGTTCGGTTTTGTATACAAGAGCCTTCAACGCTTTTGCGCATGCATCAGGTCTCCTTCGATTTCTTCAAAATAGGTGTGAGAAGAAATAAAGATGGGATGTTTACTTTTTATCAGTGTTAGTTTGCTAGTAGCTGCATTCTATTTGCGCTTTTCGGGAAAGAATTATGGAAAGAATAAATACTATTGCAAAAATAGATACTTAAAAAAAAACACACAGGTCTTAGGAAAGTGCCCATCTCAGCGTATCACCCCTTTGCGGGGTAGAATCGTTCGCTAGTTCTGATTCTCGCTTTTGAAAACGAACAGTATGCGTCTATTGAGTATGGTCTATTGCCGGCATCCTTAGTACTATCATATCCTTGAAAAGCACAAACCTGTCGTAAATGCACTTCTATGATAAATGTTAATTATCATGGAAAACTATGTTTAGCTTCCAAATCTAAGCTTAAAACATTTATATAACAAATAACTGAATTGTATGCTTATTTTGTTAATATTGTAGAATACTTTTTTAATATTTTGTTTCTAAATTGCTATTTAAATTAGATCTAGTTATGCTGAAAAGCTTTGAAGGTAAAGTTAGAGTTTCTGCGACATTTTCCAATCAATTGTAAAATATTGTTAAAAGGTAAGAAATTTAGAAACAAATTTGATAATAAAAGTTTTTCAATAAAGAAAATGTCCACTTTATATTTTGAGATATTTTATATCTATCTATCTATCTATCTATCTATCTATCTATCTATCTATCTATCTATCTATCTATCTATCTATCTATCTAGATCAGGGGCTCTCAACCGGGGTCCATGTAATATTCTTCGGGGTCCACAGGGATCTCATTGTATCACACTTATTTTAAAATGGTTTATTATGAATTATTTACCAGTGTGTAGAATATGTATTATTTATCATTCGAGAATAATTTACATGCATTAAATTAGTTTTCATTCAAAATAAAGCATAATCATTTACTATTTCGTTAATTATTAATATAACCCCTTTACTTTTTAGCTATGAGGGGGTCCACCAACAAAAAAAAGAAGGGAAAAGGGGTCCTTGGATAAAAAAAGGTTGAGAAACCCTGATCTAGATAGATAGATAAATAGGTAGGTAGATATAAAATACCAAAAAAAATACAGTGCAAATTTTCTTTTTTGAAAATCTTTTATCAAATTATATAAAATGTGTTATATAAGATGTAATTTTAATGTGTTAAAAACTTTTTTAAATGATATTAAAAATAAAGGTCAGACACACAATTTAAAATTAAATCGTATTTGACAATTAAAAAAGCCATGATCCAGGTTTCGAATATTTTTTAATAATATTTTATATACATTTTTAAACTGTATTTTATATTTACTTTCATATTTCAATGATTACTTTCCTATATATAAATATATATTTACTTATATTTTTTAAGAATATCAGCGTCATTCAAAATCCATTGTTAAATTGGATAAATTAAAAATATATATATATTTATTATTGCTTTAAAATTATTGCTTTAAAAATATAAGAAAAGCAGAAGTTGAAAAATTTTTCTCAATATAATAACAAGGTAGGGATAGTGATTAGTAAACCAATCACAGTGCTTCGCAACGACTTCTGAGTCATCTTTACTTTAGAATAGACTGCGCCGGGGTGGTCTAGAAAATGCTCGCGCGAGTCTGTTTGCGACTCCATACTATCTTACCCATCCCTATTTATATGGAATAATCGTCATTCTTAGATTAGATTAGATTAATTGAAAGTGGGTGGCATGACTGCCGAGCACGTCGACCTGAAAGATCTTTCGTATTATCCAACGGAAAGAAGGACAGACGGAGAGAAAGACTGAGAAAGGATGGTGTGAGAAATGCAGGGAAAACGGGAGAACCCGGGAAAACCTGCCCAGCGCGGATCGCCACCATCAACGAAACCCACAAGAAAACCGAACCCGGGACTCAGAGGTGAGAGGCCAGTGTCTTAGTGACATCGCCAACCGCGCGGCCATCGTCATTCTTAACTCAAACCTTATTAATACACTGAATTCCTAATAATGATTAAAAAAAAAAAAAACTTAAGTTGAGAAACTGTGAAAAGATTTAAAATGGGGAGAAAAAATGAAGAAAAAAAAAACTGCCCATGAGGGGATCGAACCCACGACCTTCGCTTTATTAGCACGACGCTCTAACCAACTGAGCTAACAGGCCACCTACAACATTCAACATTCAGGCCACCTACAACTGAGCTAACAGAAGCCGTTGCGAAGTATTGTGGAATATGTGTCCACAGACAGACAAACCGGGGATATAAGGCTCTTTCAGAAGCCTAAAAAGATGCCTTTTTTTAATTAATGTAGGTTATTTATTATCAAGTACGTTTCTATTTCAATGATTCCAATACAATAAGAAGGAGCAAGAAAAAAAAACTTGTTTTATGTTGTTTCATAGCGACTCCTTACATGTTTCATTCTTGACCATGTCCTGTGAGACAGGGAGTGACTGCAAACAAGAACTCACATTTTTTCTCTCCCTGTCCCACTCATAAGTTTTCCAACAAGGGATTACTCATGTCTGTACGACTTATAGTTTTAGTTGTATAGATGGTGACGGACGGACAGACAAAACCTTCTTAAGAATTCCCTCTCCTTTACACTTTGTGTACAGCATCGCTGAAAGAGAGATGTCATCATTAAAAGATAAATTCATTATCATTATTAATATACTCAGCTAAAGTAATGTAGCTCATAACATTAATACGGATTAAAAAAGTCATAAATTTATCAAAATTTGCAGAAAACCTTATTTATTTAGAAAAAGAAAAAAAAAACAACAACAATTTGCAGCAATAAAAGTTTCAAAGTTTAAAGATCTATGCTAAACCTTTAAAGAAAAACAATGCAAAAGATAACAAAAAGTTCTTAAAGAACTTGAAGTCTAGTTTCCTTAAAATCTTGCTTTAAAATAAAAAAAAAAAAAAGTAAATAATGCGGTATAAACGAAAAATTTACCTTGTTGTTATTATTGTTTTTTTAACTATAATATCTATGGAATACAAACAATATCAATTGAAAATGTTATATTTTCTGAAAAAGTAAAAAATTAATAAAAGAAGTTTAACGTGCCGAAATAATTCAAAATAGATATCAATGCCAGGCACAAAGCTAAAGTTAGGATTCGCACTTTGAGTTGTCACCGGGAAGAGACTGGGACGGAACTAACATTATCTCTAAACATTTAAAACAGAATTCCAATCGTGAAC
>JAFIDM010006943.1:55222434-55239066 GCA_023159025.1 Thereuonema tuberculata | reverse complement strand
GTTTGATCAAAAAAACAGTGCATAATGTGATTAGACTCGGCTTTTTATTATTGTTCCCGCCGTATCTGCTGTGTGGAAGATATTTAGATGTGTAATAAAACTGAAACAAATACGTCTCATTTCAATAAATTCGCCCCAACCCCCGCATCAGTTTGTTCCACACGACAGAATCAAGTTTTTACTACGCTCGGCAGTATATACTCTTGTGTGTCACGTGCCTAATGAGTTTTTAGGGTTCGGCTGAAATATTCAATATCTTAATGCTATTAGTAGCACAGCTCCCGCTAGATTTGTGATTATGTACAACAAATTCTTATTGCTAAATGTAAAAGAATGGATAATTATATCTCGCTAATTTTGTTTCGTAACAGAAATTGTCTTTACATTATTTTACAAAAAGAAATGCAACCACTTTAATTAAAGATTGAATAGAAATCTTATAATCGTGTAGATGCTTATAATTTATAAGATTTATTGCCAATAACAATTACAAATGTGGTTTTAACAATTGATAAACAATGCGTAGCGACCTACGATCAATGCACACTCATAAATCACGAAACAATGTTTTGAATTTCGAAATGTACAACAAGAAAAGTAACTGTAAAATAAGGAAATAAAGAAGTTTATTATAATTTAAATAAAAAAACAAACAAATAAACAAACAAGGCAAGCTCATTCGTTATTTAATGCAGGATCCTTACAACCCTATTTCTCCAAAAAGTCGCAATCTATTACTTGCTTAAGACCAATTGAAGACCTAACGAAGTTGCGGCATGAACAGCTAATACTATGTAACACCAATTGGAAAAACCAGTCGTAAAAAGGTTGCTTAAATTTTAAATTTTTAGATTAATGTAAAAGCTTTTAATTTTTTCCTTTGTATTTGTCTTTTATAGTTTGGTAATTGTGTAGGACACAGAACCAGTGAAATGAAGACGAATTTTCTTTTTTTTTTTCTGAAATGAAATTATTCCTAAATATGAAGTAGACATCTCTGGTTTTGTTTTGTAATTTTTAAGGAACTTAGAAAATAAGATGGGACTCTTCTGCGGAAGCAGCCTGTAAGAAAAATGGCGGTGTTTGAACTATTTGAAAGATGGCGAACAAGTTTTAAAATTCCGAAACGAAAAATATGTTTATTTTTCTGGTGTATTTCCAAACGAAACATCCTGGAAAGGGTCATACCTCACTTAACGTAACCTATTGTTAATTAGAAGAAAAATGTTTGTTTTTTTTTATCTGTTTTATTTCCAAATGAAAAATCCTGGAAGGATCTTATGAATTTGCCGTCAAGTGGGTTTTCCTAAAGACATTACTTACTTGTTCTTACTTTGAGAATGTGCATCAGTCGCCCGCAAAAGAGTTCTCTTAAAAAATACAAAATAAATCCCCAGTTTTCCATCTTTTACATATCTACTAGGTATTTCGGAATCGTTTCGTTCCAAAAACAGAAAATTCGTCTTAATTTCACTGGTTCTGGGTTTTATTGCTTCTTTGATAGTAATGTAATAGGATGGTTTATTTATTAATTTATTAATTTATTTATTTATTTTAAATTTAACACAGAAATTTTGTTTCTAAAAATCATTATATATATATAATGATTTCAGTTAATGTTGATTTTTTGTTTGAAGTAAGGAAAAAGTAGGGGACTGAGAAAAATTAGCGTTAAATGGGTACTAAGCGCTAAGCGAAGACTAGTAGTAACTGAGAGTCAGCGTTATGTGAAGACTAGTAGTAACTGAGAGTCAGCGTTATGTGAAGACTAGTAGTAACTGAGGGTAGCGTTAAGCGAAGACTAGTAGTAACTGAGGGTCAGCGTTAAACGAAGACTAGTAGTAACTGAGGGTAGCGTTAAGCGAAGGTTAGCGTAAATTGAGGATTACCGTAATATATATATATGGAGGAGTGGCGTTAGTAGGGTTAGCGTTAAGCGAGTACTAAGTTTAAGTGTAGAAATTAGCTTTAATGTAGAGTCAGAATTCATCTTACGTAAATACGATAACAGTTTTACAAAATCAAGGAACTAAAATAACAAATTTAAGATTTTAATTCCGAAAACAATTTCAGTAGTTTGGTAGCAGCTGAAATATTTCTCAATGACGGCTTAAAAATTGGGAAAAGTTTTAACGAAGCAAAGGAGAACGGCAATATACGTTAGAATTTTATCTCCTGACAGGTGAACGCTTATACAATCACAAACCATCCGCTGCAAGGAATTAATATTCAAGCAACAACTTCTCTCTGATACAGATCTTGGAAACTTTTCGTCGGAATGACTTAAGTCATCACGAAAACATTAAATAATAAATGTTGTTTTGGTGAGAACTATTTAATAAGATTAGATTTCACTTGTGTTTCTTTTCATTTGATCCGCCCTCGCCGACCTGTTTAAGCCGCAAATTTCATTATTCGCTTGCAATTATAATTTCATTTGCATGGAAATAGAGCTATGATTTTTCTCTGAGTTCTTTGTCCTTTTTTTTAGGGGGAGAGGGTGGATGGCTTTCGGTGACGTCTCGTAGAACAACGACACAATCGAGGCAAGAGAGGCGTGGGTGTTTTCGTCTTTGGTAAATTATAACAAATTGCTCTTCCTTTCCTACATTATCAACAAAAAAGTTCACATACACACACACACAGACATTTTCAATGAAATGACAACCGCAGAAACATCCATCATCGGATGGCATTTTTACTTCTAAATCTCTTTTGAGGCAATTAATTTTTCGGCAAAAACCCCGATCGGGAGTAGGACCCGCTTTCTCCCCCACCCTCTCCTTTATCGCATAAAGTTTCAACGCCAATAAAGATTAATCTACGAAAGCCATTTTCGCGATCAACACAAAGAAATCTGCTGTATCATGAATATTTGCTTCTACAGCCCAGCCTTATTGCAGTCACCCGGTTGGGGTATTTCCGCAGACATAGAGTTCTACATTTATGATTATTTTCTGACTTTTCTGCGGCTCTCTGCCAAACAATGACTTGGCATTTGGGGGATTTTTTTTTTCTTTCTTTTGCGGTTTTTTTTCCCGCTTCAGGTTTGATCGTTTCTCAAACAAAGTAAGGCTTTAATTTAATTTAAAACTTGATTAATGGTATTGTGCAAATATCTTGACTGTAAGTCCGCAATGACTAACGGAAAATATTCGTAAAATTAATAGCAATGGAGGTGATATTAATCATACGAACATAGCACAATTAAAACCCTGAAAAAAATATGTAGAAAGTCAATTTGGTTGGTTGACTTCGAAATAATCAGCTACAGAACACGACTCTGCAGTTCAGTTGATCTGTATCAGTGGTTCCAAAATTCACAAGCTTTTGAAACAATATTGGGTTATTATTCCTGAAAGTTCCATATTTGTGTTGCGGTACACTGTGAAATACAAACAGTGTAAGAAATGCTTTTTGAAATCAGAATTTATTAGTTAAGTTTTCTTTCTTAAATTCACTTATGTATTGAAGCTACTGTTGAAGTTATGATGTTTTAATCGAAGTTACAAAGTAATGTCTGTTTAATTACGTTCTGAAATGAAGACTTCGTAAGGTTCGTCATTTTTAAGTGTAGCAACGAAGAAGCTAGATTATTGTTAATATGTCTCAATATTATCAAACTATTAAATGGGAGTTTAAAATTGAAGAAAAAAAATACATGAAGCGTTAAGAAGTAGAGTGGATTAACCCTCAAATCCCGAGATTTAATATTGTTTGGACCAACCTGTGGTAAGAAGGACGGTTTACCTTTTGGTAAAATGGACTAAGCTCTATCACTATTATCCTCAAAATTGCAAGGAAAAAATAAAAGGACACGTGCAGTCCAGGTTTTGTACAAGTATTTAACATTAGTGTTCAATATCTCAAAAAAGGTATTCAGAAGGGTTAGTCCACTCTGATTCTTAACGCATCACATATCAAAATACTAAACATAAAGAGAATTTGCAAACCAAGCATAAACGGAACAATGTCTACTTGTATCCAATAAGCTAACTCAACTGTAATTGATACATAAAAGAGATCGGCTACGTTTTAAAGTCATTTAGCAAGGATTATTAAGGGATTTCGTTTGTCCAATTAATTTTTAATTAAAAAAACCAATGCTTAGTTGTTGATGTTTTATTAATCTAATCTATATTTAAATTTTTATTGTAATACAGATAATTTGCTTATTTTGGAATCGTGTAGGTTTTATTAAATATTTTTTTTTTAACTTGGTTTTGAAAATTTTAACTAAATAAAATTAGAACTGGCAATTTTTCTTACTTTTTAGAAACTTTTCTTAGTTTTTAATAGGAAATTCTTACATAAAATATATAACTCAATTAGATAAGGAAAAAAAGTCTATTTAGGCTGCTTATTTATTTATTAATAAATTGCTACAAATAATATAAGCCAACAAAACAAAAATTATAATTTAATTTTGTTTTATTAATATTATTATATTTAACTTTCTTTTTATCTTTGGAAATATTTTTCCTTTCCAAAATAAACTGGGCAGAACGTAAACAGCAGAAGTAAAAGCTGTAAAAACTGATTATTATAAATATTTAGTGGTTACAGAGTTAATAATTTCAGTGGAAATGTAAATGAGAGTGTTTTTTTGTATTTGATTTTTTAATCAGTCGCATCCCGGACCTGGAGTGAAGTGATTAACCTGTAATGCATCTCCTGAGCGGTGTTTCTTTCTTTCTTGTATAAATGTTTCCTTTGAAGGCGGCCCGAGCACCGCAGGCAAAGCAACTGACAATCTCCCACTGAGTAACAAACTGGCTACCTCGGTGCATAGCCAATGCACTGAGTGAGGGCGCCACGCGAGTGTTGTTACCGCCCATTGCAACTTGTTTTGTCCCATTCGGGATGGTGGTGACCATAGGGGTGGATCGAAGAAGACCGGAGCCCAAATACAGGCCCGTTTGTCTCAATTCAGTTGCAACCATTCTGTTATGAGTTTATTTCATTGAATAAAGAGCGCCTTGAAATTAACGTGATATCAGAAAACAATGAAGTGGGTTTTAAATATAAATTTACTTGTTGTTTGATAAACCGCCATTTTGTTTTCAGTTTTTGTAAAGTCTAAATAACCACTTTTTTTACAGCGAAGTTTTATTGCAACGGATATTCAATTTTAATCTCAGAAGACTTCAGTTAATTTAGTAAATGAAAGTAAAATTTACTAACATTGTTAGGTTTTAAAAAGATTTTAAATATTAAACCCTTATTTATTCGACTTCAATTTCATTAATTTTTGATATTTCACAATCTTTGGAAATGTAAATTTTTTTATATTAAAATTTTTTGCAATTGAAAAATATGAATAAATTGTCAATCATAGATTGATAACAGCAAATATAAATAATAATAATAATAATAAATATATATATATTTCCCTAATCAATGATATTCTTTTTCCAGGTATTTACATTTTTGTTACAAAACATTAAAATTAATTTTGCTCGAAACGAAGTGTATACAAGTAGAGATAGATAAAAAAAGATACTCAAAAACAAAATAAAATCCCTCTTGATTTTTAACTGCTTAATGGACTTTTTTCTATCGTTTTCATCTTGATTTATTCCAAAGCCTTATTTATTTAAGCTAATGGAGAAGCTCTGTTGTTTATTTATTTATTTTCTGTATGGTTTTACAGATATTTTAATTCTGAAATGCTTAATTGTAAATTAATTTGTTAATAGGTCATCTTATTTCAAAATGGCGTAAGAAAACAAAACGATTTCGTCTTTCCAATTTTTAAAAACAATTTGGCATTTCTTCATTTCCCTAAAACCTCTTTATAACATCGTTAATTGTATGCTTTATGAGATTTTACATTTTTGAATCATATATAATAACATTGTATAAGATAAATATAAAATTTAGTCATAATAAAATACGATTAAAAATAATAAACCAAATAACGATAGGCCTACTGTTAATGTAAGGCGGTCAAATCGGCAAATTAGCCTTAATAACAAACGTGCAAATCGAAGCATGTTTCGTTGATCTGTAAACATATGTTTGCTTTCATCATTCTCGCAAACACAGTCCGGTGCAGTAGTTATTCAACAGCTAATTAGAATCGGATAGCACAAGTGAATTGAAAAGCAGCCGAAGGAAAGCCCATTTCTCCTTACGACGTGTTGATTGTACCTAATATTCTGTAAATAGAAAAGGCGTCGAATGAGGGCCAACAAACAATCCCCACTCCGTCTTGAAACGTGCTTCCTGCAATTATGAAAAGCAAATGCCATTCGTGTGAACTGCGCCACTGCTACAGATCGGCGTTGGCCCCGAGCACCGCTTATTGACACAGTAGCTCTGGCCGGTTATCAGCCGAGCAAATGCGAAGAGTTTTCGGTGCAAAACGCTTTGAGCTAAAAGGGAAAGAGTTAGTCCAATTATATAGACAACCTCAGCTGATGAGGAGAACGCATCAGCGAATGCATCTGACAGCATAGAGCATGCGCAATAACGTCAATTAGATAACAGTCGGTGAATAAAAAATAGCCTGTTCTAGGTGAAATGCTTCCCGATCTGTACTTCTTATCTTAGTGAAAAAGTAAATAAAAAATTACATAGAATAAATTAAAAAAAATTAAAAGTATTTTTTTTTTTTTTTTGGTGGCTGTAATACAATAGATAAACAGATGTACATAATAAAAACAAGATAGGGAAAGCAATTAGTAAACCAATCACAATGCTTCGCAACGTCTTCTGATAAGAAAATATCATTGATATTGCTTTAATTTCCTTCTTATTACAAATGTGATTTATTATAAAAGGCGCAATTGTTGCGTTTATTGTAATTGTTGTGATTGTTGTAGAGCTGCATTATAAATGTGATTGTTGCGATTGTTGTGATTGTTGTGCTTAATGATATTTTAATGATATTTTAATGATACTTGTCTACAGGACAGACAAAACGGGAATATTAGTCTGCTGATCTTATCAGAAGACTAAAATATAAAATATAAAATATAAAATATTTATTATTATTATTTTTATTTACACCTTCTTCATATAGCGATGAAATATAGAATCTTGCAAAATATCTGTACATTTTCATGATATTAAGATGATATTTTAGATACTGCTTGATAGCTGAATATGTTTACATTTGCTGGCGCGTACAGATATTATAAGCACGATAAGTCTAAAAATAATAGATTTCATAGGAAATGAATCCTAAATAATATGAGTCTTGGATAGAATGAATGTTTCCTTTAATTTAAGCAAAAATTTATAATGTCTATATCTGATAAAATTACATAGGCCTTTTATGAATAATTGTTATTTATAAAAGTAATAACTATTTACAATATGCCTAATCATTAAATAATTCTTATAAAAAAGCATTAGAAGCTAATTTTATTACATCTTAACTTTCATTGTAGGCGTTCATAGCTAATTGATTGAGTTTTGTATTTATAAAACCCATTAAAACTATTGTGTAATGAATTTATTAGGTCTATGAGTAATAATGAAAAGAATAGAGATCTATAACAAATGTTATAACAAACATTGTCTAGGTCTGTCTGTATTTTGGTAACGTAAGTAAATATATGTGTAAGTACATATTTTGATAAATGTATATTTTGCTATAAATAAAGTTTCTAAATTTTAAGAATAATGCTGCCATTTTGAAACTCTGTAACTTTGCAAAGAGAAAGTACTGCAAACCTTCAATTCTATTTTAACTTTTTCTTTAAAAGATACAAATTTATAGAATTTTTATTCCTGAGGATATTTCTCAAAATCAAGAGGTTTTTTTTTTTTTTTTTTTTTTTTTTTTTAATCAAAGAACAAAGATATTAAATCTTATTGGATATCTGAAAATGTGGGCAATAGAAACTTACAAATAATATCAGAATTACATGGAAAGAAATTCATTAAAAAAAAAACTTTTTCTGTGTAGTATGCTACACTTTGAAATATTATGCTACACTTGTACTATTATTAATAATAATTAACGTGTGCTGAAATAATCGGAATGTCCAAAAATAAAGCCGGCACACCTGATTAAGAATAAAAGGACTTTACATGTTAAAAATAAAACTATGTATAATTAAAAAACTACTTACAATTAAAAATCACGACCTGGTTTCGTTCAAGTAAGACAGAACATTTTCAAGTGCTTACTGAACTATACTATAGCGTAATACTTCACTAGTGTAATATTTCACTTTGAAATACTGTGGATTTACCGACTAGAATTTTATTGTAAAAAAAATTTGAAAAATTAAATAAAAATCTAATTAGTTTAGATGGAAATCCTAGATACGGTTGTCTCTACTTCTTACTGTGTCGATTTATACATATATTTGCTGGTAAATTTTTATTCTTGTTATAGTAATGGATGAAAGACGATTTAGATGGTTAAATAGGTGGTTAATTAGATGTAGTTTCTAATTAACTTACAAAATTAATTTGAAATTTATTTAGAAATCTCAATTACTAGATTTCGACTTTCAGATCATTTCCAAAATAGCTTCCTTGTTATGTTTTCCAAATATCTTTCTTAATAAAAGTTAAAAAATATTCGGTTTTTATTGTTCAGAACTTGAAGCATGTTGTTAAAAAAGTAATAAGCAGGAAATAAATCTTCAATTTCGGCATTTCCTATGTTTATTAGATGACACAGATACAGTTTGGTAGAGTTTAATGTGAAGAAACAAGAGCACTAACTCTTGTAGTAGACTCTAAGATATCTACGTAACTCTTATAGACTTAAATTTTAAAAAATAATGAAGTTAACTTGTATGATGATTTGCAGCGTGATATAGAAATTGAAAAAAAAAAAAAAAGAAAAGCATAATTTCTACAGTTAAATAAGTAATTTAACATCAGCGAAGAGGGTATTCTTAAAATACCAAAAATATCGTTAATTTGTACATGATGAAACTAAAGATGCAACTTAGTTGTGACAATATTAACAAGGGATGAAAGATTCTACATATAGATTTTATTGTTTCCCTTAATACCCAATAATTATTATGTTGTAATAATTTCTTTAGTAATTAACCAATTGTTCTGTTATAATGCGTACTTATTGCTTTAGAATTGATTGGCTTAAAATAGTTGTTTAAACCAATTAATGAAATTAATTCTCGCCTGTGTCAAAAAGCCTTATTTTTCCATAGAGATATCATTCACATTATCGACATGTAATCTTATAATTTCCAAATGTTGAAAACTATTTTTACTTTGTCACAAAAATAGAAACTTTACGTTGTTTAACTGTTATATAAAATTATTTACAAGCATTATCCTGTTCAATTTTGTTTTTTTCAATTATGTTTCTTATACCGGCTTTTTTCAATATTTAATATGACAACTTTCTTTTGTAATTTTAAATAAATGTTTGTGTTTAGACCAAGTTCATCTATGCAATGTAGGTGATACGACACCAGTTGATGAAATAATAATAAGTATTATTTTTATTTTATTCTGATGCCAAACTTCTTCGTAGAGTTTATTATATTTTTTTTCCTCAATTTGGTAAGTCTATTTGAATAATTTTGAATCTTCGCTTTTTTCTTAGACAGAATGAAAGTTCTTGTTGCAGAAATAGTCAAATATTTATAAACTTAACGTAGAGACACAATCACATTATTGCTTCTAAATTTCAACGGAAAAATTACATAAAAAAAATAATCCACAATCCGTCCATTCGTTTTATAGGTTTCCTTTGACAGAATACCTGAAAAAGAAAGAAAGGAAAAAAAAAAAGATATAAATGGTCCAATAGAGAAGCGTAAATGACACCCACAGCGGTGCATTGTGTGCGAAGCGTGCAAAACGTGGAGGTGGAAACAGAATCTACTTCCAAAATTACTGCGAATTAACTCGAATCTTTATTATGTGTGTCCGTACAAATTGGAGGTGCACAATTGCTTCCGAATACGGATTTCATTTGCTAGATAAGCCTCTCTCGTCTGGCAAGAACAAAAGAGTCTACCTCATCCTTTAAGCTTTGCGAACGTTACGCCACAATTATTTCCACCTTCGAAGAACGAAAAGAGATGGGGGTGGGGGTGGGGGGCCGCTAAAAAAAAAAATATCAAAACAAAACAGTCCTCCGATTTCGTTCGTTTCAATCTGGGGCGGCGCCGTCTCTACCATATCAAACGGCAGAAACAGAACGAAAGAAAGAAAAGAAGGAGAGAATGATTGAAATTTCAGATTCTATTATAGACGGTAGTTGGCGGTTAAATTGCTTCCGTACGGCCTCAAATGCTCAAGACAAACACCACATCGATTCCGAAACACAATGAACATCTCCGGTTGAAGACGCATTCAACACGGAAAAGTATCATCCGTTTTTCCATAGCTCTTTTTTTTTTTTCTTTCTCTTCGCCAACAAATTGCATCCATTTTAATTTCCTGAGTTGATTCCGTCTCACAGGAGGCGATAAGTTAAAAAAAGAGAACGTGTGTCTGCAAACGGATTCCGATTGCTCCAAGACACCCATTTCGCCCTCCACTCCATTTTCGTGATTCAGTGTCAACACATTTACAATTTCGCCCGGAGTTTATGGATTATACAACTAAGCCTTTCAAATTCCCTCTTCATAATTAAGGATTTGACTGGGGCTCTATTCCGTTAGCTATTATCACCTTCGCACGAGCTCTAATCCAATGCAATTGATAAGAAAACGACTTCACAATCAGAGATGTACTAATAGCTTTTCACACATCGCAAAATAACAACGGGAATCCAGTTGAGAAAAGTAATGGGATAATGCTTACTAAAAAAGGAAGATTCTGATTTGCTAAAAGGTTTAAAATTAAGTTTTTGTTTTTTGTTTTTTTTTAAAAAGTGCAGATCCCCGCCCCTCTTCCTTTTTTTTTTTTCTTCCTAATTTACTGTCACATTCTTTCTTAACTTTTTCTTTTTTTTAGTAATATTTTTTGAGACACAAAAATAAATAACACTTTTTTTTCAAGGCAGTTAGCAAATTAGGATACGTTCATAATTGTTCATAATTATTATTATTATTATTGTAGTTTCAAACCATAGGTTTCCCCAGCAAAGACAACATGGCGGGTCAAGGACCAAAGCACATACTGCCAAGTGTAAAGATGTGTGCAAGAATGATTAGGGATGTGTGCTTGTGTCCATAAATTTCCTAACTATGCGTGTTGTGTTGAGTTCCACAGCTTTCTGGAGTTGTGCATAAGTGTTTTTGTGAAGTCCTACTGTGCTGAGACTGTGGTGCAATGTGTGAGGTACCAGACCAGTGGCGGACAAGACGATACGTACAACACGTACTGGGTTCTGCTTCCATTGCTTCTGGAGCTCGTATTCTAGATCGGTGTATTTACTTGTCTGCATGAGTTTTCTGCATGTTCTTGCTAATAGGCACTGCAATATCAATGAGATAGGTCTGTTTGTTGACCTTATCAACAAGTGTGATTCAGGTCTGTTGTGATGTATGGTTTTTATTCTTGTTATTATCGAAAAAAGTTTCAAGACCATGGATTTCCCCAGCTATTATTATTATTATTATTATTATTATTATTATTATTATTATTATTATTATTATTATTTACTCCTTTTTTTTTTTTTTTTTGCATTTGTAGAGATGTAAGTTTGTGTATTATTGTTTGTAAGTTTGTAGGCAAAAAAAAAAAAAAAAAAAAAAATCGTTTTTTCAATTTTCAGAACCCGTTGATAGGAATATTTCCCTCATAGGACTATACTAAACTTACCTACATGTTAATAAACAAATAAAAAAAAATTAATATGTCGGGCGAATTCTTTAATATACAGAATTATAATTTAAGAACTGAAAGTAATGTAAAATCAATTTATCCGTTATTGTGACTTAAACATAGATCCACTTTTTGAATCAATTAATATTGTGGTCGTTTGGATCCAGTTCGCGCCTGTAAGGTTACAGTCAGATTTTGGCTCCTATGCAGAGAAACAAATACTGAAGAAGAAAGAAACATCCAAGTCCCACGCCGGGATTCGAACCCAGATTCAGGCATCACTTTTACAAAAATAAGTGAAATAAATCCGGATGGTAAAATGTAATTTTCATTAATTTTCAGATCCCGTTTTTTAGGGATCTTCAATCTCTAACGGATTGTAATGATATATTATTTTGTTAATAAAAAATATATGTATAGTTATTACGTAGTTATTACGTAGTCTACAATAGCAAGTACTCCTACGTTGATTCCATCGCCGATCTCTCCTCAGTCGTAGGTAGATAAGTAGATTTCCATCTCAAGCTCTAATTTCCATGAGTGTGACGATACGTTAAGTCTATGAAACTGAGTTACTGATGACAATAAAGGCTATCAGAAAATTGCGAAAAAAAATCCCTGTTTTGCATCTCGACAAATTTCGGGTTGAGTCTATAAATTTTAATGACATTGCCATCTTTCCACACTTCATAAAAATCAGTCCAATGGTTTGGCTTGTTTTAAAATGTAAGCATTTGCGGTTTCAGTACGTTAAGCCAAGTCTTGTTAGACTTTGTTAGAAATGCTTTTCAATGACAATAAACTGTTAAAATTTAAACAATAACACAGTTTTCCTTCTTCAGCTTGTCTCGCTTAGACATGCATGGAGAAAAGGTTAATAAATTAGTAGTACTGGTGAAATGATGAGAGTTACCAGTAAAACATTTATTTTATATTGAAAAAGAAACTAATTGGAGCCGATTCTCAAAGATTCCATGGATTGCAGTGACCTTACTTCCATAACTTTATGCCTAAGCAAATTTCAATATAAGTTTACAAAAATTCTCATAAGAAACTACCCGAAAGGTGGCTCACAATTTCTTGAAAGACAATTTAGATGTGATATTTCAAAGGACAATGCCACATTTCACACAATAAAACAATAGGTTATTAATTTTTGCCAATAAAGATTAATACACCGCCTTGAGCAATCCAGAAGCTATTGACAACGAAATAGATAATTTCAGAAATCCCGCTGTCAAGGAACAATAATATTTCTGAAGCAGCTTATCAGCCATGAGACTACCTTGAAGCAAGGCTGAATTTCAACAGCGATTTCTCAATACCACGACATCTTTTGAAAAAAGGATTTACAAGCATATAAACATGGCTTTCATATGGGATGGTCAACATCTTTTTTGCAGAGTAATAAAATCTGTATCTGTATTGAATTTGTTCATATTTATATAAGTATAGAAATACATAGGTAGATAATGATTGTTGTAAAAATATTCTACATATCTACAACAGCACATCTACGAATATGTTGTTTATATTCCCATAAAAACAATGATAAATTACCAGATAACTTATTCCGAATTACTCTATGACTTTGCAAATCTATCTATTCATTTCCGTTGCCTGTTTTTTTCTTAGACAAATGTTCCTGAGAGACAATTCAAAGCAACTACCATTATTAATTGGACCAATTCATTTTGTAATGAAAGGGTTGTGTTGTAGCAGGAAGTTGCGATGTCAGCAGCGCATTCTATCGATTGATTTTAATTCCCTTCCGAATGACATCATTAACACAAGAAACAGAGTTTTATCGCAATGATTCAGCAAAGTCTTTTAGTAATTGACTTGAGTCATATTGAGTGGCAACGATAGGCATCTCTCCGTTTCCTAGTGTTTACTTCATATAATACTTTCAATTAGCATTAAACCTTACTTCTGACATTTCGTTGTGAGTTTGTTTTTCACTCGAAAGCGATGACTGATTATTTACACTTTGAATGGGAAAATGATAAATTAATCCCTGATGAATATCTTGGAATAAGCTAATACGTTACTCCATCTACATTTAAAATTGACTTTGTCACATCAGAGGCGCCTCCGTATTCAGATTAATGAGTTAAAACATTAATTTTTTTTTTGGGGGGGGGGGTCTCTTCAATTCATGAAAACGTAATTATTTCAAAAATCCTGAATGATAAAAATATTAAAAAAGCTAGCGGAAAAGGGGGGCTCTGAATTATTAATTTCTAAAACAACTTCTTTTGCATTTTAAATATTACCAGAAATTTAATTTCTGAATTATAAATCAATCTGATGTAGTGATACTAACAAACATTTTATAATTGTTAAAGTATAGTAAATATTTACACTAGTAAACTTTTTAGTTATGTAATATCTATAAATTACAATTAAAGCGATAGATATAACAATAGATCCTTGTTGGTTTTCATATTGATGTGGAATTAAATATTCCACATTACTTAATTTACTTGTTTTTTATTTGTATTTAAC
Source organism: Thereuonema tuberculata (assembly GCA_023159025.1). Classification (NCBI taxonomy): domain Eukaryota; kingdom Metazoa; phylum Arthropoda; class Chilopoda; order Scutigeromorpha; family Scutigeridae; genus Thereuonema; species Thereuonema tuberculata. The sequence goes on along the minus strand of JAFIDM010006943.1, from coordinate 55,224,840 downwards.
AACTTTCTTTGATAACTATAAAGAATATGTTTTGAGTTATTTAAAATATTCACATATATTATTACCATGTTTCGAGATTGGAAGAACAAACTTAGAAAAATCGTTTTAATAATCGAGTGTTATTCTGGCAATAATTTCGTCGGTATCTCTTGCCTTGATATATTTGAACGTTATTTACTTTATAATTTCTTAGGAATTGGAGGAAGGATCCGGCGTTGCTCGGAGCATAGAAGACAAAGAAAAAACAATAAACATACAAACATCGTTTTTTGAGCTTTACATATGTATTTATAGAAATTTTTAATTTCTGTAATTGATTATGTAGTTATACATAATCAATTAGTTACTTAGAATCTTTGAAATTAAAAATAATGTAAAAATAATAAAATTTTGAATAGATATTCCAAGAAATGTTACCAAAAACACAACTTCAAAAAACGTCCGTCATAGTTGCCTGTTGTCGCGAGTAAAAAATGGTTTTGTTATTTCTGTTCCTTAAGGGATAGAGAGGTTATTTATAGCTTTAAAGAAACACAATTTAATCCTATATAAAGCTCAGAAAACTGCATCACAATTAATTTGCAAAAAAAAAAAAAAGCCATAAGCAATAATTTGTGTTAATTGTAAAACGCAATAATGAAAAGGTGCAGCAAAATTATGTTTCGGTTGCGGTTTTAGCGGAAACTCCCATGAGGTTTGTGAAGTTTTCTTTCTTCACTGATTGAGTAATTAAAGGTAGTAAAGTTATGCTGCGTGGCCATAAACAATCCCTACTATATCTCCTATCGATCGGTGAAAATCGCCTTCAAATTCGCTTAGTAGTCTGTAAGTTTTAAGAAAATAAGCTTTGCGCTTTACACGTTTTAGCAAACCTCTGATCACATGATCTTGGATTTTGAGATAATTTTCTCAAGACCGCGACCGCTTTCTCACAACCCGCGAGCGCGTCTCGGAGACCTCATATTTGATCATCAGTCAAGTGACATTCGGTTGACCCGTTTAGATAAAAATGAAAATGTGAGCAATACTATGCCTGACATTCGCCACCTTATTTACATTTCTGTGTCTTATAGTTTCGGAGGAGATAGGGCCATAAAAAAAAAATAAACTTTCCTTTTATATATGTAGATGGACAGAGATTTATTTTTTTTTCTAATAATTTAAAGTCTGTTCTTCACCAATTCAAGAATTTAAATTAACTAAATTTCTGCAATTTTCTGCAATTCAAAACAGATTGGGTTGATTTAGCCCTCCTTTCACACATCCCTCCGCCAACCAAAAAAAAAATCAAGCTTATCTATTTCGAGGTCGACTTTTGAATCTCAGAAGGAAGCAAGTAATCTGGAAACAAAAAAGTAGGTGTTAACAATATCATATTTGAATTAAAATGTAAACTTTCTGTTACAACAAAAGAAATCCTGCCTAACCAAGTATATATTTTAAGTTTGTCAGTCTATGATTCATTTCAAAATTAAGGAAGCTACAAAATACAAAAGAAGTATGAAAAGTAAAAAAAAATAAAGGAAATATCAGGCAGTTAGGATGAAGTAAATGAAACAAAAGAATCATGTTGTGTTATAGATTTTGAAGCATTGCATGATGTAGTGAGATGCTTTATAAAGAAATCATCTCGATTAGCTTTCAATGAACTGTTTCTGAAGTTAGAACATTTTGCTTTGTTACTATTCAATTGCTTTTATCTTGTTTGGGATTATTAGAAATTCTCTCAGATCAGAGAGAACGATATTGAGAATAACAGAAATGACCAGAGTTCAAAAGATTTCATTCATTCTAAATACAAGAAGATCAACAGCCAATACCGATGAATAAATCGAAATATTGTATTATATTTTATATATTTATCTACGCCTAATACACTTTTCTGTATAGGAAGTTGTATCCATGCAGAATTTAATAGATGATATGAAGAAAATAAATAAGTAAATAAATGTTAAAAGTTAAAGATGTCCCCAAACAGGCCACACAGGCCCAAGGGATCGCGGGAGGTAAGGCTCCCGACGTTTCTTGACCAACGGGACTAGTATGAGGTCGGCTGGTCAGTCCGACGCCCGCCCGCCTTTAACTCTCGGGAAAGAAACCCGGTACCCATTCTACAGAGGGCTGGGTAGGCCCTAGGACCTGTTTGGAGGAGAATGGAGCGTGGAAAAATTCCCGCTCTCGCCGAGGCCGGGAATCGAACCCGTTACCTCCAATCCGCAGCCAAGCGCCCTAGTAAATAAATGTAAATCATGATATAAAGTTACGAAACAATGCGAATGCTGCACATCTTGTCATAAAGATGTTAATCCCGAATTACGCAGATCAATAATACATAGAAAGAAACTTTTCAGAGATAAGTTGTTAGATAAAAAATAATACATAATATAGAAATGGGGGATAAGATTA
>JAFIDM010006943.1:55201172-55222424 GCA_023159025.1 Thereuonema tuberculata | reverse complement strand
TATAAATATTAATATAACTTATATTTAATTTAATATATACATCAGCATAAGTTATGCTTTTTTCCAATTGAAAGAATATGAGCTGCTTCCACTTGTATTCGTATATTCGAAAACGCATTCAAAACACTCCAAACGTTGAAGAACCATAGGAATATTGAGACGATCAACTAATCACCGAAATGTATCAAATCTGGCATTTGTTATGTTACTTCAAGTTTATTATGAATTACAAAACTCTTCCAGTTTGGTTATTACAATTTTCTGTAGATTTCTTAATTCGAGAAAGATTTGAGATTTTCTGCAAATGTTCTTCACAATTTCTAAGAAGTAAAACATGGTTGGAAGGCTGTACAAGATGATATGAATGACAGGAAATACGTAAGAATTTGTTTTCTACATACACGGATGAAGAAAAGAAGAACAAGAAATATCTTTAAAAATATATCAGTAGTCTACGCATTCAAAAAATACATTTTGTCTTCTTTCATTAGTATCTTTACTGAGAATTAATTATTTCTTTTCTCTTTGATTTAATAAAACATGCACAAGTTTTTGTTCCTTGCAAAAACTTAAATAAATTTATTACACAGATAATGATTACTTTTGTGTTTCGGTGCCAAGAAGTCAATAGAAATTATAAAATTAAATAATTATAAAAACTAGTATATTTATCAGCAAATCTATTGATTCCCTATTTATGACTCTCTGACGCCATCCTGAATAATTCTCTTCCTGTGAATTATCATTAATAATAATAATAATAAACAACAATGATTGGTTTTAAAGGATAATGAATACGACGCTGATAGGAAGGAAAAACATATTCTACTGCTCCCTAATTTATGGAAGTCAAAATATAAACTGCAACTAAAAAATAAAATTAAATTAGAACAACGGCAGTAACATAAATAAAGAGGGAAAAAATGCAGTGTCACAATGTCGTTATCAGTGGAAATCTGGTACAGCTGTTTCTTTATTAATAGGACTCATCAGCCAGGTTTGTCAAGTTGACGAACGGTTCAAAAAATGTGTTTTATCTTGAATCCTCAAACCTAAAGAACAAATGAATCCCCAAAAGTTAAGTAACAGCAAGAAAATTGACTGAAGAAATACCGGTTCAAAACCTTAATCAGCTGGATACAATAGTAAAACCAAAAGAACTTAGCTATTAAAATATTGTTATTCAGATTTCAATAACATTATTGATATTTTAATAATAGCTAGGTTTTGAAGCGAATATAGAATTGCAAGCAATTGAAACTGAAAGCAATTGAAGCAATTGAAACTCTAAAAAAATTAATATAAAAAAGGATTTTTTTTAAATATTTTTTGCAATATTTTATTGTAGCTAAATAATGTAGTAATGACGTAATTTATTTTTAAACGTCTGAAGATATTAAAGATTTTTGAAAGGAACAGATTAATGATGATTTAACGTTTTTGTATAAATAAAAAAAAGTATAAACAAAAAAAGTATGAATAATCCGGAGTGAATGATGGCCGTTTTACTACTTTTTCTTGGTTATTTATTTCATCGAATGACAGTACAGTTCAATGACACATTGATGGGCATTTGGGAATCTGTGTTTGAGGACGAGGAATCACAGCATCTCGACCACATCATCCATCACACTATTGTTCATTTACTTTGTACGTTGTCAAAGGATTTAGCTGGAGAGAAGACATACAGCAGTAGCTTTCTCTTGCCAAAGGGAATTGAAGCTAATAATGTTGTGAATTTAGTGGTTTTAATTGCATTAAATTAATGGAGAATTTTTTAATTGTCTTAATTGGAAGACAGAACAAATGAATTTTATTTTCTCTAAACCAGAAGTTGTGAAATGTTATCAACCGCTGCCGACTTGGTAAAAGTTACCTTCTGTTCACAAAACGAATTTTCCAGTAATTGTGAGAGTGACAAAGTAAGTCTACGTTGCGCATGCGTATTACGAGATGTGCAACTTATAAGCTTGAACTTAGCCAAACTTCTTAATTAGAATTGGGCAAAGTCGTTCTTTTTACTGAACTAGTTCTTTTGAGATAGTTCTTTTTATTGAACTAGTTCAAATGAACTAAGTCGTTCTTTTTACGGAACTGTTCTTTTTGAGATAGTTCCTTTTATTGAACTAGTGGCAACAAAAGTAGCCCATTTTTTTTTTACCGAATTTTTACCTTTAACAACCAAAAAAAAAAAAGATTCTCAAATACTTTTACAACCAAAAAAAAAAAAAAAAAGGTAGTGGAGTGGTAAAAGAACGATAGTTCACTAAAACGAAGACCGCTCCGTACAGTTCTTTTCACGAACTAGTTCATTTGAACTAGGTTGTTCGCGAACTATATAGTTCTTTTCATGAACTAGTTCATTTGAACTAGGTCATTCGCGAACTATATAGTTCTTTTCACGAACTAGTTCGTTTGAACTAGGTCGTTCATGAACTATAGTTCTTTTATACGAACTACCCATCCCTATTCTTAATTGTAATTCTAGCAGAAACAGTCAAAATTGCTATCAACAGGAAGAGTTACTTCGCAATGTATTTAGGAGTATATTGTTACTTCCCAATGTTACTAATAGGAGTAGATGCCAAATTTTTCGTTTGCGTTTAAATTGCCTACTTTTAATCTAGCTACTTCCTTTTCGATAGGAAGTAGCTAGATTCCGGAAGTAACAAGATTCAGTGAATTTTGTGAATTTTCATTAAATAAACAAATTACTTAATTTGACAGAAGTATTGTAACTTACATTTAACTATAAAGTTTGTCTTACAATTTATTCTTTTCTCAAAAATTGTCAGTATTCTGGAGTCAATTAGGTTTGTGTACACCTGAAGTGCATTCAGATCCCATCGAACTGTAGAGCCATTCACAGAGCAAAGATTGGAAAAAAAAAAAAAAGAAAAGGCTTCAAAATAGGTAAGCTGCGACTCTCTGATTCCATTCTGAGAATCACTAATTTATTCGAGTGTTCTCGAATAATCAATTAGCAACAATAAATGCCTGGGACGACCTGGCGACTACACATCAATGTCCACTTCCATATTTCTATTAGATCACAACAGATTTGAAATAATACTGTTCAATATTGTGTTGATTTAATACCAAGAAAGCATACATCAATGTAATTGCTAGACACTTAATAATGGTATAAAAGTTTGGGATGGCCCACAGGAGAGACATTTCTTTTCTTTTCTGACTTTTTTTGCGGGGGGGGGGGGGGGGGGGGCCCAATTATTTCTTTTGACGGTCAAATTTCTGTAATAAGCGTGATATATTTTAACTTGCGAAGACCTGGATAAATATAGTTTATGTAATATTTACATAACTTTATTTTAACATAGAGAAACTTCTTCAAAAGAACGTTTTAAATCTTATTTTTTAATAATATTGTGTTTTAATTCAATTATTTTTACTTTATAAAAGCCAAATTTTGTATGCAATTTTCCCGCAATTTTCAGTTTATCAATTTCTTAATTTAGAGCAGGGCCTGATGAAGTGTGCCTGAGAGTGGGTCCCACAAATAAATGTCTTTCAAATAAATGTCTTTCAATAAATGTTTGCTAATAATTTGATTTTTATGGAGAAATTCTCTAATTAACAGCATTTTTGTTCTTTCTAATTACAGGCAAATATACGGTGAGGTCGTGTAGGTGCTCCAATTGAGATCCATTTGACATCGGTTGATTCGAATCGGCCGTCATTCGTCGCCGTGTGTGGTTTTGTGGCGGTGGACCTGAAAGGTGTTTCCCTTGTTCAATTTAAACGAACAGCGGGGGTGCCAAGAAGCGTAAAAAATTCTTGAAAAGAAGAGGGAGGCGATGGGATGATATGGTCCCAGAGTCCACCTCCCACACACGAGGGGGGTGCAGTGGCCTCAGGATCACAAACAATTAATTACAGCCGAAATTACGTTTTCCTAATGGAATACGTCTTGTTCGCGAGACTCATCCGACTCCGAAGATAATTAAAATCTCATGCAAGACGATCGCAACCACTCGAGGATCTGTTATGGACAATAAACACACAGGGTGAACGCACAAGGCTTCCAGAAACTACTACGACCTAACGACTACATCTATCCACTACACCTATTATTTTGACAGTGAAATGGTTTTCCTCTTTTATGATAAAAAGTACTCGCTTTTCCAATAAATTACACGTTCAAAACAGTAATTATGATTAATATCTCCCGAATTTAGGCTTCGTTGAGGCACGTAATAAATAACCACCTTAACTTTCACACACGAAAAAGGCTGGCTGCGATGAATGGTAGACGGTCGGTTACTGCTAAAGTCTACGATAATTACAGGTGTAAATCGAAATCAGAAACGAATTTTTGCTTTCAAACATCGGTTTTCATCATCTATGACTGTAAAAAAAAAAAATTACTCTTTACAAATATCTCTTTTTACGATGAAAGTAATAAATTTTATTAGTTTTTGAGTAAGATTTCATGTTTTTCTAATAACACATAAAATCAAAAACGCCGACTTCGTTGGTTTTGTTCAAGAAATTTTAAGAGATCTTGAAAACACGGGATGAAAGCGTAATTATAGATTACAAACACACAGAGAGTAATTGATTTATAAAATATTTATAATGTATCCTTTCTTTTTACTTTCCTTATATGCTCACATAGACTATATGCATATACTATATTTTTATATATATACATTTTGTAATTATGATTAAAAAATATATAAAAGCTTGATTAATAAATATTTAAAATAATTTTAATATTATAAATTACCATAATGTTTATTATATTTTATGTTCAGAATCAATATTACATAATTAATTATAAGAATTTGTATAATTATATATTTATTATGGATATAAAAGGTGATAAAGGAAATAAATACGTGTAAAACAAATAAGCCTAGATTAAGTTATTTTTATTAGATGAATTATAATTAATTTGATTCTTACGTACTAACGGGTCCCATTTTTATAATTGAATTCTGGTGTGTATTTTAAATCGTTAAGCCTTACAAATGTGTAATAAAAATAGGCACTTACACGTTATTTGATATCATTTGGAAAAAAACAACAGACAAAAACATTTTCCTTTTAATTAACACTAGGTTAGGTCAGTTGAGGTGTGACCCTTTCCAGGATGTTTCGTTTGGAAATACGACGGAAACAAATATACTTTCTATTTCGGAATAACGACAATTACAAATTATGCATAAAAACACAAACACACACACACACACATAGAAAATAAATGAAAAGAAAACACCAGAAATTGATTATAAAAATGGGTCTTGATAGTATGTAAGTACCAGTAAGGTATGTGTATAACTTTTCTAGGGTTATTTAGTTTGTTTGTACGTCATTCAATGTTTTGAAGAGAAAGCTGTTATTATCTAAGCTTGGTCAAATAAAAGAAAAATACAATCAATTATATAGAAAGGTTGAAATTGAATGATATTTTAAGTATTTTTATGACAACAATAAATATAAACAATGCATTTCTTTCATATATAGATTGTCAGAAATATTAGATTAGTCAGAAATTTGTAGATTGAAACGAAGTTATTTGTATATAGTGACTGTTTTACAGTTCACAGGACTATAAAACCATATTTTAATTCTATTTCGGCAATGATTGCCTTTCCAAAATGTTTTATCCCACATGTAAAAATCAGATAATTCCCTGGGAAATTCCTGTATTTCTAAAGTTGATCCTACACTTAAAACACGTTTTAAAAAGAAACAATAATGAAACATAATGACTGCGAGGCCATTACATTCTGGTAACGATCAGAGTTAGGTAAAGTTTCTTTTGAGGTGGTTGCACGGTTCCGCGTAAACATACACCATATATTAAAATTTCGTTTTGTCCTTCTGTACCGGACCCTTTGATGCACTTAATTTTACCTGCACCGATTTTCGGGATGTTTGGCATGTAGCAAGATCACTAAAATTTGCCAAAGAAAACCAAATTTCGTCGAGATTGGACAAAAATTAAGGGCCCTTCTATCTTTTTTTAAAACAGCCGAGGTTTTACGAAATAAGTTCAGTTGACAATAAATGGCACTACTTTGTGCGAACTACTGACAACTATTAAATGATATTTAAACATAGTTTTCGTAAATTCTATTTAACATAAAGTTAAAATGCATTAAAAGTTTTCGAACTCTGTTAAAAAAAAATATTCAAATAAATAATGTAGGAATTTTTTATGGGATTTTCATGCTTATAGAAGCTGAAATCTTTGAAAATACAAATGACATAAATGTAGTTCTCGGATACAAAACAAAAAAAAATTATTCCATAAATCTCTCTAATTCTCTTTCTTGTGTACATAATTATTAAACTTACACTCACCTCCTCAACTCAAAAGAAATAAATACGATATTCATGTAGAATGGCGAATTTTCGGAATTTATTTCGTTAATTCCTTTTACTAGCCTAATGACTCAAAAACTGTGGAAACAAAGGATGTGCATGAATACAAAACAAAGTAAAGGAACAAATGTATGATATAGATTGAAATAATAAATACAAAGCCAATACATCAAAGGAAGACATTATCGTTTGAACAATATACATGACTGAATACTAAAAATTGTTGATAACAAATGATAAGTAAGAATATAAAAACAAAGGAAGTAAATTTACAAGTAAATAAATCACATGGTAATAATGAAAAACTCAACATAAAGCCAATTCATCAAACGAAGCATAATTGTCTGAACAATCAAAATTTGATAAATACCCAATTAAAGAAATAAATCTATTATCTAATTTTGCTCCATCACTGCGGTTTAGATTCCTCCCCCTAGTGTTTCAAAAAAAAAATTACATTTCTTCAACTTAAGATTAAGACAGCTTTAATCTTAATTAGACATCTTTAGTGAGATACATTGAAACAGATCCCTTCTTAATTGAAAATCTTTATTGCTAATATTTGCAAATACTTTACGTATTCTTGTTTTCACTTCATACAGCCAAAGAGTGGAAAGGTATTTATTTATTTATTTATTTATTTATTTCATCATCATCATTCAGCCTTTATCAGTCCACTGCTGGACGAAGGCCTCCCCCATATATCTCCATCGTTTACGGTCATCAGCTTTACTTCTCCATCTCTTCCCCGCAAACTTCTCCATCTCATCCTTCCATCTGCCCTTTGGTCTTCCTCTCTTCCTTTGACCTGTGGAGGGTATTTATTTATTTAGGACAGGCTAATTAAATCAAACTTTATTGGGGTTCCAGGTCAAACTATTCAGAGACGATTTTGAATATTTTTCTTTATTTATTGTAATGAGACAGCCATAGATTCCTTTGTCTCGGAGGAGGAAATACTATTATACGGTCGCAGATAAAAGATATCTTGTCAGGCCATTTTCTTTCTGCCGCGTTCCTTTGTAGCCTCGAGCCATTTTGATTTCCACCATCTTTGATTTGGGTGACATCAAAACAATTCCATTGCAAAATGTTCCTCGCCCCTGAAATCGTAAACACATGGCAAATTTCAAAGAACGGAATGGAATGACAAGAAAAAGCCGTTATCGCGCGCCACTCAGCGAGGGAGGGGCGACGAACCGTGTTCGGGAAAGACTTTCATTCATCTCTGTCGAGGGTATATCCATTGCAAAAGAATCAATGACAGAATTATACAGACAAGTTCTCAGGCAACAACTCCGATTCCAACTGTCAGATCCTCGTGACAAATGGAATAAGACGACGACCCGAGCACAACAGATAAATTCCCGGCCAACAAGACGTTTAACTCGGATCTTTTCTTTTCCTTGTCAGTTTTGTCTCTTTGCCAGAAGAATCAAACAAAACCATAATTGAATCACAACTTCTACGGAAATCAGAACACGTCTTGCTGAAATCTTTGTTTCTTTTTTTTCTTCTCTTCGAAGCGTTATTGCCTTTACGTAAGCTGTGAACACAGTAAAAGAGATGTCTTCTACCAGTTCTTGACGTGATGGGACACCAGTGATCTTATCTAAAGTATTCTACCTTCTTCAACGCATTTAATTTTATCTGAAGCAGCGTATCGAAGAATTGAAACAGCGTAAAAAAAAAAAATTGGAATTCCTGCAATAGGATATGTTCGGGATTTCAGTACAATTTTTTTGCACTGTCAGACTTAAAAGTGGAGATTTGATGAAAAGCTATGTCAATCTCCATGTACCGTACGTATTTTGATTTACTGAACAAGCATATTGTTTATATTATCCATTCTGTGTATTTAAACATTAATACAAAGGACCAAACACATAAAAACAATAGAGATATAAATAATAAATAATTTCATAACATGTTGCGAAGGTACACTTCCTTCTTCGTCAGATGATAGATTATTAAATAAATAAATACATGAAAAGGAAAACAAGCTCGGAATTTCAAATTTAAAATTTAAATGTAACATTAATTTTGGATAACAATAAAAATCACAACTTGCAAATATAACATATAAATAATCTATCGTAAGTTATATTGTGCATTGTTTGTTTTTTGGAACACTGTTAATGCTTCAATGGACGAGTTTTGTAACTGATATCTCAATTGAAATCAAAACTTTCTGAAAATCGTCGTATCTTTCTCAGTTTTTATAAATCATTGCATTAAGGTTCTAGTAAAGACTACGGAAGAAGTGAAAGGTTCAGGGCCTTACAAGTAACTTCAGAGCTCTTCGTATCTCTACCAGTAAGTCTATCTTTTAATTCAATATGGTATAACACTTGTAATGTTTTGAACAATTTTTAAATTATCTTCATTTTTTTTTTTACGATTCCCTGCAAACCAGCAAAATGTCGCTAGTGATATTATTAAATGCTTTCCAAGTAGTTTCATTCCCTCCATTACATCTAAAATGTGTTCATCAATTCAACATAAACAAATCTGAGTCAATTAATCGTAGGAGGAAATAATTTAAATCGAATTCTAAAGTTTAGTTTATTTTTAACATTAAGAAATGGCAACAATTAATTTCATGAATCATGAGATTCTTCAAAGATATTTTAATATTTAATAACACACATATCAAGCTGTTCGCGAAGGATGACTAGGGAGAAATTGCTAATATTATTTGATTGCTTTAAATGTGTTCAAATGTTTATTCTCGCAAACGCTTGTAAGAAATTGTGTCTGGTTACTCGAGACATCATTATAATTATGTTTAAATTAGACATAACATCAGATATTATCACTTCTTTGTCTATATTAAGCTTATTTGAAAAGTTTAACTTTTGAATTAGCAGATGCAAGAGCTCAAGTTTGGGTTCGAAGCTGGGGACAATTAATGAAGCTTTCTTGAGTTTATGTTATAGCATACATAGTATTAGATGCAATAGATGATTTTCGGTTTTTAGATAAAGGTATAGCAGTTTGTGGAATGTTGGAAATCTCTTCAAATGTACTGATAAGCATATACTGAAATTATTAATTTTTAGGAAATAAATACTGAATGGGAAGTTGAGAGAAAATAATAGGCATTCTAAGAAATTACTTTTGCAAATTTTGAGAAATCCCAGTTCTGTAATCCGTTTCGGATTTAAAAATATAGGGAAATAGAGACATAATGTATAACAGATAGATGTTGATGATCACGTTTGCGTGAGAATTACGAAAAACACGAGATCTCGCCATTAGCCTCTTCAGCAGGTCTCAAGGAATTTAGTATTTTTAATGTCTGTCACTAGGAAAATGCTACGTAATGAATTTATTGTTTGTTTATTGACTGTTTTCAATTTATTAAAACTATATTAAAATGTAGTAAAAGTCTCATGCATTTCCCCGTATTATAATTCATTTAAATATTTCAATATTTTGTGAGAAGACATGGATAGAGACTATTCACGCGTAAATTACGTGAAATCACGAAAATACGGGATCGTCAACATCCATCTGTTAGACATTAGAGGATTTTATTCAGGAAAGCAGGGAGGTCAAGTTAGGGATTCGACCTGAAACAAAGAAAAAGTCGAAACAAAAAACAAACAAACAAAAAAAAAAAACAAAAAAAAAAATCGATGGGAGTGAAGGGGAGGGGGAACGATGAAAATACCCTCAAAAGATAAAGGAAAATAGGGCTGATCAATTTATAATTTTGAGATTTATGTTGGAGATCCTCCTCTACACTCTCCCATGCATGAATACATTGTTTAACGGGAAATGGGGAAAGAAGTACTGAGTGGACAGGCAAAAATCGTCTACGATTTAGCATTTTTGAGTCTGATAAACAATTTGCCTCCGAACCTGCACATGCGATAAAGTTATTTTTGACAGCTATGAAACAATTATAGAAACATTTTGTTGTCAAGCCATCTTGAAATCGCAAAACAGTGTAAAGGGAATGTGTTTTCCGTTATCAAGATGAGATTGTCTTACTATACCACTACTTTCCTCTACCTTCTACTCTTCTGCAAGCGGAATAAAGACATTCATAAGAGAATCAAGGTAAGATTTTTTTCTCGTTTTTATGTTCGAAATCAGATGCTGCAAAAGATTTATTACTAAAAGTGCGAATCATTCTGTAGGTTTTTTTTTTTTTAGTTCTTTTGCAAATGGTCCGTTTGTGCTTCCAATTATTGCTCCTTGCGCCTCGAGTCCTGTGAGTTGGCGTCAGACGGATTTTATGCTGATTGCGTTGCCGTGTCGAATACATTTGCGCCAAATGTATATGACCCGTTTGACATGACTTGTACGATATGGGACTCCGCTAGAATAATAATTGTCGTGGGCGATGGTTTCTATTGCAGCAACGTTTTTATTTCAATAATTAGTGAAAATGGAATAGTCCTGGCTAAACTCAACGCCATTATCTAACGATGCGGAAATTGGGAGACCATCATCACACAGGCAAAAAAAAGGAAAACTAATGGGCAAAAACCTTAATTATAACCTACCCGACAAATAGACAAAATGGGCAAGTTTTATGAGGATTTTTTTTTTTTTTTACCCTATTAGTCTATTATTTTTCGGAGGGAATTTTAAGGATTAGTAAATGAAGAAAATTCATTAATTAAAAGAATGAAATCATTTTATAAAAATATTGTATTTTTTAGTATTTACGCAATAAAAATAATAATTGTTGGTATGTATGTCAGTGGGGCACACGGAGGAGCTGAAGTACCTCCCACCCAGAACGCAAAAACAAATAAAGAAAAAGATAAGAAAAAAAGAAAGAAAAAACGAGAAGATAAGCACTGATGTGTCTGTATCTTATTATTTTGGAAAGTGATCATTGAAACAATTTATTTATAAATAGGTTTACATCTGAATGGACTTTACAACATCATTAGTCCCTCCCCAGACCTTATTCCTGGGTAAGCCACTGTTTAGGTATAATTTCAAAAACTTCTCTATTAAAAAAAAAAAAATTTTGATGAAAAAAAAAATTCTTTTAAGTGACAAAAAGAATTAGGAAATTCCTTCGAAGCTATGAAAGATCGAAAAGCAAAAGTAAGCAATTCAAAGATTAGAAGTTAAAAAAAAAAAAGATAGAATGGAAATAGGTGAACAGGGAAGCGAACCCTAGGCTGTTTCGTTTCTTTAAGGTTTCTTTAAGGTGTCTCTAAAGACAGCAAGCAAAGAGGAAACAGGAGAATGTAAAGTTACAGAACATTCGATAAGAGGAAGGAAAGTTGAAAAGAAACTGATTTAAAGTCTAAAAATGATAGATATTTAAGGCTAAGCACAAAAAGAGTTAAGTTTACGGTTATTAATTGACATAAGTTTAATAATATTCTACTAACCTGAATTTGTAGAATTAATTGTTTAAGAAATTAAATATTACTGTTTGAAACTGTTTTTTTTGTTTTGTTTTTTTTTTGTTTTTTTGTTATTCATTTATTATAAAAAAACTCAAATGAAATGCTTTTATTTACGTACAATTTTCTCAAGAACTAATGGATCTACTAAAATCACTATCTGTAATTTTATTAATTTGACATTGTATTGAATAAGTAACTTATCAAATATGTTATTATTTTATGAGTAATTTTGTATATTTAGATATTTAGATATTTATTTGCTTTCTGTTCCTACATTCCGAATTCCTATTTTCTTTTTTTTTCTGGTTGGATGGTTTGTCAGAAACAATTTCGAAGAAGTTTTTTTTGGTTGAACGTTGACTTTCTGACCCTTCAAGAAAAAAAATAATCTCATGGAATGAATTGACAGTAAATGGATTTCTATATTATTATTATTATTGTTGTTAATATAAAAAAAAAATCACATGCATATTACCAAGCTTGTGGACTGGATTTGGTCCTAAAATATCGGATCCTTTGCAATACACGATCTTCTTGTACGCTTGCATGGTAATGACAGGATGAAATCCATCACCCCTATCTAAAAAAAATAACCATCAGCAGATCTAAGATATTCAGAAAAATTTCCGGTTCCAACTAAAGCTTTTGCAGTTGGTCTGTTGTAATTGCATTTATATCTAATGATACGTTTCCAACTCTTCTTAATAAAGTACCTTTATTGAACTGTAATTGTGCAATAGCCATTTCTTCTGCCGAAGTTGTTCGAATTCAATCTTAAAGTTATTGTATTTCGTAATCGTTTTTCATTTGTAATCTTCAGCTCTTGTATTTCAATGTTTGCTATGTCGCCTGTGTGTCTATCTTGGATTTATTTTGTTAGGTTTTCTCCTCAGAAATTTAAATTTCTTTTCTTAATATTTGGTTTTATATTTTCCTTTTGTCTAATGTTTACATTAAATGAAAATCACCGACACACACAATTTTCGGAGACTTTATCAATTGGAGGTCCTCCAATTAATTTTTCATTAGTGAATTTTTTTATTAATGATGACAAATTTTAGGTGTGATGAACATCTCATGATAATTACGAATTAAAGCAAGCACACCTGTATAGACAAATTGAGAACACATTGAATAACTGAAATTTAAAATACAAAGGTTCTACTAGTTTCGATTGAACTCCAATCTTTATCAAAAGCCCAAATGTTGTTTTCGATTACCACCAGAGGGCTGCAATTGAAGAAGCCTCAGTGATTCATCACCAGATGGCATCCCTTATCAAACACGTCATCATAATGTAAATTTAATACAATTTTTATTGTGAACGTATTATATAAAACCTTGCATTTATTGTCCCTCTGGGCGCTTGATAAAGATTGCAGTTCAATCGAAACTAGTAGCGCTTCGTATTTTAAAGTTCAGTTATTAAATGTGTTCTCAATTTGTCTATGCCAGGTGTGCTTGCTTTAATTCGTAATTATCATGAGTTTTTTTATTGTTCACGTATTCTTTGAGGCACCACTGCTCTTCCGATGATCATTCATATTAGCCTCAGTTTGGAGACCTTGTTGTTTTACAGGTGACTGCTCCTGGCTGATGATCGCCAAAGAGCGTTAAACAGCTATTCAAGGATGACACTTAGTAAACAATTTGGTCTTGAAATGAATGATTTTCTTGGCTTATTCATTTGTAATCATGAATAATGAAATCAAACACAAGACAATTAAACAAGAAGGATAACTAATAGAATTCAATTTGTCGATCTCTGAATATTCTATATTCTTTGTTTTTCTATAATTCCCATTTAAGTTGTCTATGATTTGTGGTGACAGATTGTAACTAAGATTAAAGTTCTTAAATTCGAAGCGTGTAAATGTAATTGTTAATTAACTATTCTAAACACACATTTTATGGATAATAAAAAATTAATTTAGACATTCACATGAAGTCCGAATGCTGCATTATTAGCTTTAAATATTACAGCTGTTTATTATTTTGTTTTTTCTTTTTTTTTTTTTTAAAGAAAATCATGCTTTCTTCATTTCATGGACTTTTACTTTTCCAATTTACAGCATGAAAACCCGCCATCATTAACATTAATGGGACAGATCTGAAGGAAAAAAAGAAGACAAAGCGCGACCCCGTAGTCGTTCGTGACCCTTGACCTCAAGTCACGTGCCACACGATCTTCGGACTGCCTCGGCCCGAAGTAATTTGCCGCCTTTCCGTTCTTTAATCATATTTTGCGTGGTTCTCGTGATGTCTGCTGGATGTCCATTCTATTACAGAGAAACTTCATTCCTTCTTCCTACCCCCCCCCCCGCCATCTAATGGCTCTTTATAGCAAGGAAAAAAAAAAAAAAGACAGAACAATCGCGCGGTGCATCTCTCATTCATTATTCAACTTCCATAAATCTATCAGGAATGCCGGCGTTTCTAAAGCAAAAATGAAACAACACAGAAATCCACATTTTATGTGTGAATCTCAGGGGGTCTAATAACAGCCAAATTCCCCACTCCCACAAGTTTCACTAAAACAGACTTAGTTACAGGTGGCGAAACAAATTTATAGTTTCTTGGGAAATAAAAAACAAAAAACAAAAAAAAACAAATACATAAAGTACAGAAAAGAACAAAATAAAAAATATCCCTGATTGCATATTAATATTTTTGACAGAAATCTATTACCCACGAAATATGTGTCAGACGCATCCATTATAGATATTCTGGAATCTTTCGAGAGATCTATTAGTATATTAGATATAGGAATACATAGTGTAGAGTCACTAGCGAATACTGTAAACAATTTATTTTATGCTAATCAATTTACTGCATTACTATTTTTGCAACAATAAGAATTTAAACTAATAAGTAGGAAGGTTTAACGTGCATTAAATATAATATGAAAATGGAAAAAACAAGGGAATGCACAAATTCGTAAATTTGTTTGCTTTCAGGCATTGAGCCATCATCGACAACTTATTTGAAGTTCAGTTCATAAAAGAATATAAAAGAGGCGTGGCAATTAATAATGGATTAATATTCCAGGTATCTCAATAAGAACTGTTGTTGAAAATTGAACTCTTGTAAAATGTTCGGAAATAAATGTAACCCTAATGTTAAAATGTAAAAATGTTGTGTATTATTGTAATTCCAATATGTTTACCATGTCTCGGGTAACACGGTCACGAAATCGTCGGCTCCAAAACATTGATAGAACATGAGCTCAGAAGTTCATGTGATTCTCTGATGAAGGCTGAAGGTACCGAACCGAAATATTGAAATAATTTCACCGGGGGGGGGGGGGGTTCCTCATCAAAGGTACTATTATTCATGATTCAGTTATCATGGCTTACTTCTTCTTCAGATCCAAGTTGTATTGTAATTACTTACAGTTCCATGCCAAAATAAATTATTATAAATTCAGATATTGGTTTTTATTTTTAATTATCAATTTTATTTATCAAATGATTTATTTTATTCATGTGTTGTCGTGTGGACTTCCAAGTGTGATGTAACTTAACTTATATTAAGAGTTTACCTGAAATCAGAGTAATATATAATAGATATATTTACATTCAATTCAATGAACAAGTATCGTAATAAGTGTATTTTGTACGGTTCTATTGCATAGTGTCTATCAAGCTATATTTTCAGTGGCTGGAAATCCAAGTATTTAGACGTGGATATTTGAGCCTTTACAAGCAAAAAAAAGTAACAACAAAATAGTTTTACCCACTGTTACGTAATTTCCAATGTTAGAAACACATTCACAGAATGCAGTTGGGAAGTCTAATAAGAGTTTCTTTCTGTACTGTAAGACTAAATTCACAAATCGCAACTTCGCCCTTAATTTGAATTTCCCCTCCGGAATGTTGTGATTGAGGGAAAACAATTTCGGGCATATTAATTTAAGAAAAAGAGTTTATTATTGATTTTTTTAAAAATATCATTATTACTTTTAATTCGCATTAAACAACTTTTCAACAACAACAAATTGGATCTCTTTACTTTGAGTACGAAGCTGTGAATGAAGACGAAATTAGTGAAATGTACCAATTATTTAAGTAGATTGTTTATAAGTGTGATTATTTTATAAGTAGATTGCTTTAAAGAAAGAAACTTTGGTTTTTATTTTAATTTCTTCAATGATGCAGTTTATTAAAAAAAAAGAGAGATATAGTTGTCATACCAAAATAGTAAGTTTCCTACTCAAATCACTTTTGAAATTGCTTGCGAAAGACCGCAGTACCAAAATGGTACTCAACATATTCCCAATCCATATTCCACCTACCTGAAAGTTTTGGGTGGACAAAAAATAGATAGTTCGTTATCTGTTAGTTATACATACACGACAATTAACAAGAATCTGGCAGTTTTCTTTTTTTTTTTTTTTTTGCTCCAAGCTCCTTATCTAATGCTTGGTATGAAACAAAATCGATAATGATCTTCTCGTAAGAACCCACTTAAATCTCTAAAATTTTAGCATTCTAGGATATGTAGTTTTTGAGTTGCATTGTTGACAGACGGGCAGACATACACATTTCGATTTAAAATTGCATTATAAAATTTTTTTCTTTTTTCTCTCTCCGATGAGTTTTAGAAGGACTACAAAGCTTGAACCAAATCTGTAATCCACTGTAGTATATAAGTAAAATAGTAAAAATTAAAAATGAAGTATTTCAAAACATTAGGCCTATCAATGAAATGCCTTTGTGAAAAATTTCCCTGCAGTAGCGTATGAAGATGTATCTAATCCATTCTTCGATATAAGACAAACAATTCGCAGAAAAAAAAAAAGAACAAAATTTCAGGTCTCTTTTGTATATATTATTATTGATCTGCGCTTCGACAAACAAAGACAAGGCGACGGTCCGTTTGCCGTTGATCAAACTAGTTAATTGCTTGTTGTTTATGCGTCAATCCGGAAATAAAAAAAGGCAGGCCTGCAATGGAGGCAGAAAGGGTTTTTCTCTGTGGCGCCCAGAGACCGAGGCTTTCATCATTCAAGTTTGTCTTTCCTGTCTTATTTTCGCTGAAGAAAACACTAAATACCCAACATCAATAATTCATACAAAACACACGCATTCAATACTCAGCCAAAACATGTTTGTAAAAGCGAAATCAATAGTTGTTATTTAAAATGCACGAGACAAACAAATCGAGAGGAACAGCCACAAGTCCTCAGGCAGAGTTTTCTAGAAATTTCCAATTGAACAATATCAACAGATTCCGTTTCGGAGACCGAAAAAAACTACGAGCCTTAATCAATTCCATGCTTCATTATGTCTTAAATAATAGGAATACGATTTCGAATAATAGAAAAGACATCTGTACGTTTTTTGTTCTTTTTGTCTTTTTTTCCCGAATGAGTTTGTTTTCAATTTATAATTGAATATTGGTTTCCGCAAAAAAATATATTTCATTCTGACTAAAGTCTTTGAAAATAAAAATCGCTGTCTTTGGTTTACATAAGCATTTTTTTTACAAGTTTCTTGTTTTGTACGTATTTATTAACTTACGTAAGATTTATCTTGATTTATTTTGCCGTTGGATGGCGAAATATCTTCCTTTTGTCGTCTAATTCTCTTTCAGTTACTCTATTTTAACATAAGCCTAACTGCTATTAAGTACTTTAAGACACTGCTGATGAAAAGAAAGAAATAGAAAATAAGCTGACACAACTGACTGCTATTAACATAATCAATTTCAAGTTCGAAAAAAGTTCTTAAGAATTTTAAGAATCAACTTCCTATAGAAATTGGGTTATGATAGCTATAAGTTATACAAGGTATAGAGAGTTATTTTAATTTTTGGAATTTCCGTTAAGTCCATTGGAAAGAGAAAAAATAGAATTTAAGAGGCAATTTTAAGAGACACATCGAAATTTCCATGTCCGTCTGTGATACCTCTAAACTACATATCCTAAGAGGCTGAAATCTTACAGATAGGTTAAATTGCTACAAGACTCATCCTTGTCGATTTGATATAAATATATATACTACGTATTTGGGTAGAAGATTGTCAAAATACTAGCTCACTAATCGCCATACCTCAAAAAAATTATATGTGTATATATATCCAATGTGATGGATAAGCCTTACCAAATGTGATCTCCTTGTTCATACAAAAGTTTATTATCACTGTCCTTTGATAGTATATTTGGCACATACCAAGCAGATATACGAAAGTTGGTATGTCAACTTATATCGTGTTTTATGTTAAACCTGACTATGGCTGCAATTTTGGGGGTATCGCTTCTAATTAATTCTTGCTCTTAATTATTAAATCTTTCATTCCCTTACTGCTTTAATTACAATGCGTTTGAAGTTTACGTAAGTTGTATAAAGACATCTAACGTAACATACATCGGGAAGAGAGTTTTAGATTTTTGAGCTATCTCAACTGATGAGGTATGGACATCCAAAAGAGATCCATGCTGAGATCAGTGTTGCCAACACGAAAACCTGAAATATCGAAACTCACTTTGAACGCTCCAGATTTCGTAGATTTTAAGAAATGTAGCCGTTCAACCAAAAATAAAAAGGCTCTCACTAGTCAAAACGCATTGATTTTTCCGTATTCTAAAAATCATTTCACCTTTTTCCTTAAATATGGTATCACTGAATTTACTATTATCACTAAACCTCCGAATACGACAAAAAAAAAACTTCCCAATTATAAATCGGAAATCTGTAGATTATCCTCTATCCTCCACCATGACCTTTCTATCCTCAGTTAGCGACCCAAAAACCTCTTACCTTGACTACTCTGGATGATTAAGATTTGAAAACCTTAATGTCTCCAAGTAATAAATAAAATGCATCAAATTCCGAATATATTTCAAGTAATAAGGGCATTCAAGAATAGTAAGTAAGGAAGAATTAATAAGTTTTTATTTTATTTTGTTTTTCTCTCATTATATTTAATTGTAATTTTTTATTATTCATCTTTGACTTTACAGTTTAATTAGCGATCCATTTGCGAGCTATTGTGATAGCGACAAAAATCGGTAGCTATTGCGTTTGTTCTGTCCGTCTGTCCACCCCTAACAACTCCCGAACGGAAGGTCAGATTGACAAACGCACTTCAACATCGTATTCAGAAACCCAAACACCGTAGGAATGGAGTATTTTCAAGGGCCAACGACCCCCCAAATATTCCAGATATTTGGCATTGCTTAATTGGATTTCCGCTATTAGCTTAAATGTTAGAAATGCAACCATTTCATTTCAATTGTCAGCTATAGCTGAAGGTCTCGGATTCATTTACTGAAGGTTATCGCTTCAAATGCATATATCTACTTTTTTTCTTATTTTACTAGCGTTTCTTTACTTTTCCTTATGTTATTGTACTTCTTTTTTTATTATTGTTATTTTTTTATTATTATTATGGATCGCCCTTAAATTTATGCTTTAGAACAAAATTATATTCACTTATTTCATTTTTAATTTTTCTGATTTAATTGGGATCTGCACGAAATTGAGTGAAAACGCGAAATCTTCATTAAAATAGCAAAATTTAATATTTAAAATTAGAGAAGCTGTTATTATGTCTAACCACTCATTCCAGTCCAAACCAAAGGAATAATGATTATGCTACCTTCGCACGTCAAAATATCGCGGCCATTGAAATTCTTACTGGGCAGAGTAAAGAAATTTTTCCAGGGCGTAAAATACTATATATATATATCAGCAATGTTAAAAAACTGTAAAACTTCTACTGTTTATTGTAAAGTTATGTGAATTAACTTAAGTAAACTAAAATAATTATACAAAATTTAACATTTTAGCATCTGATGTCCGTTTGCGAGAAATTAAAAATGAAATTAAAAATGAAAATTTCAGATTACAGCAAATGGCTCCCCCTCTCTCTTGCCCAAACGTGTTGGGCAGGCCACATTTATATTTACGGTAATAATTTTTTTATGTGAAGATTTATTTCATATTCTCTAACACAAGCTTCAAGTATTTGAATCTTCGTAAGGGGTTTTTAAATTATTATGCTAATTTTAAATGAATGAAGTTAATAATTGAACTTTATTTGTGGATTAAAATTTATCACTTACACTTAAGAATGAACTTATAAAAAAAATAAAATAAATAAAATTAAATATATAATTTACTATAGGAAACAGAGGGAAAAGAAAATACAATATCAAAATTTGCAAACCAAATCCTCAGGCAGCTAAACAGTTACTGTAGTTACAATGAAAAGCAAGAAAATCAGCAAACAAAACATTTATTTTAATAATACTAAAAAGTTTTTACGTGTGCTAATAAATATGGTTAAAAGTTCAGCCTGCACACAAGCATAAAAAGTTAAAAAACACTAAAAACATTAAAACATAGGAGGTCCAAAGCTTTCGCCTCTCTTTAGATGAGGCTTCTTCAGTGGGAAGTGATCCAAGTAGCTCTCAATTCTTCTATTTAAGGAGAAGAGGACCAATGAACTGCTTGGAGTGTCCATTGGTGAACTGGAGGACGAATCAGGAAGGACTGACGTCCGGGTGGTGCCCGCTGGTGGAAATTAAATGAACCTAGATGGCAAGAGAACGGAGCACATGGGAATGGTTACAAACAACGTGTAAACTAAAAGAAGGAACGATAATAGGGAGAAAGCGGAAAGAAGGCACATTAAAATAAAAATAAAAAAAAAAAAAATAATTAAAAAAAAAAAAAATTTTTTTCAAGAAACGGTGGTTTAGGGGAAGAGGATTGGGAACATGTAAAAGAAGGGAACGGGAAGGGGAAGGGGCGGTTCAGGTAGGTAAAGAAGGGCGGGGGGGAGGAAGTTGTACCAGCTTTTTCTTTTTCTTTTTGAGTTTTGTCTGTAGGGTATATTGGCGGATGCTGCGTATGGAGATGCCATTATTATAGCAGCCCTGTGTGGTGGAGATAAACACGGATTCCATGCACTTCCTCAGAAAAAGGTTCTCGGAACTTCCAAGAACAACGATGTTGGAGAAGTCTATGCGGTGTGCGGTCTTATTAAGGTGCCGAACCGTGGCGTAAGCGGTATCATTCCCGGCGACGGCCCTAACGTGTTCATCTATCCGGTCCGACAAGGCACGACCAGTTTCGCCTATGTAGTTACAGTCAAAGTTTTTACATTGAAGGGAGTAAATAGCAGTTAAAAATATAATAAAAATCGCCAACTATTAAAACACTATGTACAACTACAAAAAAGAACACAATAAAACACTCCGTACGTTTCTAATCCCCTTCTTATTGGGTCTCTTTCTCAAGTGGGAATCTAATCCAAGGTTACATCTTGGGAACGGGGGGGGGGCGCACTTGAGAAAGAGTTCCAATAAGAAGGGACTCGAAACGTATGTAGTACTTTATTGTGCTTTTTTTTAGTTGTACATAGTGTTTTAATAGTTGGCGATTTTATTAAAACATTTATTTATTTAAAATGTCGGAACAAATGTGGAACCAAATGTGGAACCCGCAAAAGTTAAAACAAAGAATAAAAACTCGCCGAAAGGACAAATGGCGAGAAAATTCATGTGCCG
>JAFIDM010006943.1:55121286-55190052 GCA_023159025.1 Thereuonema tuberculata | reverse complement strand
TTTTAAAAGCCCTTTTCTCCATTAAATAAAACAGATACCAGTGCACTTAAAACAGATAAATTCGCTTTTTCTGGCAAGAAATGTTATCTCCTGTATTTCCCAGGAATAAGATTTACAACTCCTCCTTGATCGTAAAACCACTCTTTTTTTTTTTTACTACATTCTTAGACCCATTTTTACTATTTCATGGCAGATGGTCGTAGTCATATCTACAAACAAAACTCAAATTCAATTGAGATATTCAACAGGAAAGAGAAAGATATTTTAATGTATGAAAAGCTATTTTTTAACGATACAATTAAGTTATTGAAAATTTTGAATTTGATGTAGACCTCGTTAAGGTTGAAACTTTTTTTTTTTTTTTTTTTGCAATCCCAATCTTTTTCTTTTTACTTAAGAACTTCTTTCAAAATCATGTTTTCATGGCAGATCTTCGTAGCTTAAAAATACAAATGGTTTATATGGAATTTGTTAGATTCGCCGTTACAGGAATTTCATTGTGAATCTTTTGGGGATAGCTAAGGAATTCAAGAACTAATCAGATGAGAAACGCCGAAATAAATTATAAAAATGGTATAAATACTTGTGACATTATAACCTCGATTTAATGAATCTCGATTTTAAGGAGTTCGGATTTATTGGATTAGTTCATTTTTTTTTTGAATGTTTAGTAAATAAATTAGTCATTATTAAAGAAAGTGTACGCGTGTAAACATGTTTTACTGTACAATACTTATTTCCGCTTTGAAATGAGTAAGTAATTTTAAGTAAATAATCCATTTTACTTGCAAAAATACAGGATGTCCCAGGAGGAAAGGTCAATATTTTGGGAGGTAGTAGTATCGGTTATTTGAAGCAAAAAATGTCATATGAACAAGTGTCCTATTTCGAATAGTATCCGAGATAATTGAAATTTGGCACGTAATTGTCACTATGCCTGCTGGCCGTTCTTTTGCGCTCGTAAAGGAACGTCACGATAACTCAGACCAACAAATCATGTTCTCAAAAGCGTTTACAAATGCATGATGTTGGTGGTGGAATTTTTGAAACTTTTGTTATAAACTGTAAGAAATGTGTAACTTGCCCAGTGACTATTAGAAACAGTATATAGTATCTCTTTATTATCATTCATTTTTAAACGGTACATTTAAATAGCTCTATCTTGGAAACCATTCGGAATAGGACACTTGTTCGTATGACATTTTTTGCTTAAAATAGCCGATAGTATCACCTCCCAAACTATTGATCTTTTCTCCTGGAACACGCTGTGTATTAGATTAGATATAAATATGTATTACCTTATATATATTGTTTTACAATTTTGAAAAAATACAACGAGACATTTACTTGAACTGACATTGTTTACAGTCATCTTCTACTTACTGACAGCTGTTCCTCTGAAATCCGAGATTTAACTGTATTTTTTTTCTGCCAAATTCTTAATGTTTTGAAATTGTGGAAAATTTTGGAATTCTGTATATTATCAATACAGAGAGATCAATTTAAAAAGAAAAAAAAAAAAAAATACGCGGCTTGACTCCATTATAAACTCAGACTCCCGGACCGATTTACGTATTTCGTAAGTTTCAGAACATGTAGTAGGGATGAATGAGGCCGGTTGGCCTGTTAGTCACATAACTAGTCATCTTTACGACCCAATGAGCACTGAAAATCAGTGAGTGCAAACATAGCTGCATACAGATTACAAGACGAGTCTCTAGGAAAAACGAATACCATGTAACCGTCACAAACAACTGCGCACCCTAGTGCAATGTCCACGGAAATCTGATAGCAATGAATTCATCAATTTGATAAAGGTGGACTGAAGGCACAGCGTCCAAGGCACCAACTATTGCCAGGCGTCGAACGTCAGTTTATTAGCAGGGATGGTTATCTTCTTCAGGTTCAGACTATCCAGAAGTTAATAATCACTCTAAAATCAACTATAAATTCGTTAGCTTCATAATGCCAAGACAGCAGGAATTCTGAGCACTAGAGAAAGGTCGAACTCGAAGATAAATAGTTTGTATTAGCTATTATTTTTTTCCCCACCACATTGTTTCAGTGTTACATTGTTTTTATAATTTTCATCCTATATAATTAAATTATTTCATATCCAAATGGATTCTTGACAAAGAGTTAATTTAATTTTTTTTATATTCAACTTTATTTTATCGTCTTTACAACAAAAGGTCATTTTTTTTCATTGAGTTATGCATCTTTTTAGAGAACGTTTTGATAGAAAGGAATTTTGTCATTTGTGGGTTGCAACATGTTACGACATCCATCCTAAAAACGCCTCATTATTAAATATATGTGCACTAATAGGGCTGATGTTCTGTATTGTGGAAATTCAAGTTCTTTTGCAACTAGGAGGTAATTGTGTTAGCTATGGGTTACTATAGTCCATAAATTTATCAGTACAAATTTTGTTTCATAAAGGTCATTAGAAAAACCATGTAGTAATTCTCTAAACTCCACATTCGCCAACCAAAGTCAGAAAACTTAACAGACATCATTTTCTTCTTCATCATCTTCTTCTTATTATTATTATTATTATTGTTATTATTACTGTACACTTCCAATGTCTTCAATATTTATTGTTATCAGTTCTTACGATAAAAATAAGCTAAGCATAGATAACTTTAATATACAAACGTATGTAGAATTAATTCAGAAAATTATTTTTAAATTATGTAAACTGTCTAATATAAAATTTTGGAAAATCAGCACTTAGCGATCTATTTGATAAAAAAAAAAAAAATCACTTGAAAACTATACATTGATGTTTTACTGTTTTTTTAACAGTGAATTAAAAATATTTGTATTCAAAATTAATTAAATAATTATAGTAAAATTATATTTAGAACCTGTTGGTAGGAATTTGTCATTCCTAACAGGACTCTTAACTTTTGTATTTAGAATAATAATAAAAAAATTGTTCTTCTTCTTAATAATAATAATAATAATAATAATAATAATAATATCATTATCCTTTCACTTAATATGGTCACGTATTTATTAAGGCTGCACATTAATTACTTAGCTAATTTAAAAAATCTAATTTTAGATCATATGAATTAAACTTACTAGTTTTATTAATTTCACGAATTAATTTCGGAAAATGAGTTTGTTTGTTTTTAATTACAGATTAAGTAACTTAAATATCAATATTTGACATATATTAAAATGATCGTGATAAAAAGAATAAACATTAAGCTTACCAAAATGAAAATGAATTGTAATATTATTAATGAAAAAAAGCAAACAAATTATGTTGAAATGTGATTAGTTTTAAACAAAATGTGTTGAGAACAAGATTACATTATGACAAAAATAAAGTAGGAATTAATTTGAAATTGCGTTTCTTTCAAATGGTATCTTTTGTTGTGTTTTTTATACTAAATAAAATCTCCTTTCACCATGTATTAACACGTTTTTCCTTTCCTTTTATCGAATTTGGCCAACTAGGGACCACCTAACTAGCTCAACCTGACAACGTCAGGGCGAGGCTAGTGAAATTCAAGAAAGGGGGGACGAGAATTATATCCCGTCCAGGATAACCCTGAGATAGTAAGTCCCAGGTGGGAAACGGACGAAACACAGAAGAAGAAAGAAACAGCCATGCCATGACCGGGATTCGAACCCGGGTACTGGCGCTTAACACGTTTTAGTATTATTCCAAATTTATACTTCATGTTCATACACATCACGTAAGTATGTTGAATTAAAACAACTCTTCTTTCTGCGGAAATCAAACTAACTTAATATTAATGATGATAGATTTTTTTCTTTCGCAGTATCTCTTAATAAAAACTAGAGCCTATTTTCTAATCACGTGCTAGACGTCTTAAGTACGTCACAATTCAGTAGGAAAAACGTCACTTGGAGTGAGGCACGAAACTGAACTCGTGAAACCTGTTATCAAATCTAGAATATTATATTGTCTCAAGATAATCATTTTTATAGAGATGAAAGACAATTAGGCTTTTGGCAGTCGGTGATAGATATACAGGGTGTTTCGAAATTCCTATTATAAACTCATAGGACTTATAGAGATATGTAGGGAGATATGTAGATAACGGATCCGTAAATGACCCGCGCCACAAGAAAAAGACAATCAAATCAAGTGTTTATAACACTTAACAATAAAATTCCAGTTTTTCCTGTACGGGGATGATGTTTTATCCAATGTCATGTCATGTGAGATCATGAAATAGGTGTCATGTTTGTTTTTCAGTTCCAGTTGTTTGTTTGGCATTGAATCCTGGTCCACTATAAGAGCGACCACCAACTTCGTTCCAAACATTGTATCTGCGAAGCATTTCTGGTAAACGCGCTCAACATTATCCGGTTGTGCCGGGGCCAGAATTCGTTCAAACAAATCTTCCTCCGACTCTACAGGGGTCTCTTAAAACGACTCTTCATGTGGCAAGGAGAAGTGAAATCCGGCGATCGTGGAAGCCAAGCAATTAGGCCTATCCATCTTCCCCGAATGTTTGGTCGAGATGATCTCGGATAGTAAGTATAAATTGATTTTGGTTTGTTTGTGGCGCGGCGCGTTTCAGGACATAGGTTCCTATTCAATACTTGGGAGTTTGTAATAGGAATTTCGAAACATTCCTGTCTGTATTTATATATAGAGTTTGCAGATTTAAATGTAAAGCAATGGTTAAATTGCAAACAGAAACTAAAACTTAAATACAGAAAAAACTTAAAAGCTAGCATTAGAGCTTCAAAACTTAACTGAAATTTCTTTAACTTCTCATTAACTTAACAAGGAACTTATAATAGTAATACTGCATAGAATATTTGTAACAAGACTTCTTAAATTTAATAACCTTAATTGAACTTTTGTTTTCAAATTTTATCTTTTAGATAAGGGTCTGTTTCAAGATTCGAATTTGGAATCTTAACATTTGTTTATTAACAGTAACATTACTACAGTAACAATAATAATATATGGATAGATTATGTAAAGTTTGTCGTAATGGATGTTCATATTATGTCTACACTTACTAAAATATGAACACAACAAAAATGCAAGCTGCATTTGAAGATGCAGTAAAATTTAATCTCTTTCTTGTCATTTATTCTGAATAAAATATTGGCAGTTTTCAAGTGTTTCTGGTGTGCAATTTGTGTTGTTGTCTCTGTGGTTCGTCTGACATAATGGAAAAGACGAATTCATCACGAGCTAAAATTGGTCCACCACTCCATTACGTTTGCGAGATGGTTTCAACATTACATCAATTCCATTAAATGGGAAGTCAGTTTTTTTTTTATCTCTTTTCTTTCTTTTTTTTTAAGATGAAAATCCTCGAGTAGGTAAACCGGGGCGCAATTATAGGACGACTGAGAGAAGGGGGGGCTGTTAGAAAAGAGGGGATGGGGGGAGGTTGGATCCCCTTCAGTGCCATAAAGTGAAATAGCTGCCATAAAGCTCCATAAATACGCATGATGTATGATGTGACCCTGAGACTACATCTTATTGATTCTGCGATTGAGGGTGGACACAGGTGCAAAAGAGCAACAGATTAGGAGATGGACTCCTCCTACACTTGGTGTAATGAGCTTTTACAAATGAGACTAATCTCAAAGACTTTTCTTAAAAGCCCTTTCACAAAACCCCATCTGTTTAGGCATCCATGATTTATTCATAAACGCTTACACTGTTTCGAGTCATTATTTATCAGAATAAAACATAGCACAGGGACTCCGCTTACTAATGGGAGGAAAAAGGACAACCCAGTTCGGAACTCCACTAAAAGCTACAGCGAAATAAACAAAATACGTAATAGAAAATCTAATTGGAAAAACATTTGAGCCTATTCATAGTAAGTATAAGTTGATTGTCATTGCGGATTTATTAACACCACATAAAACTGTCCCAATTTGGAAAAATATACACATAAAATAAGGCTGTACTATCACACAATAAACAATACAGTGAAATATATATAAAAACTACACTATATTGTTTATTGTGTGACAATACAGCGTTATATTTATTTAAGGAAGTTTTGAGTTTAACTTGATAACTGTCATCTATTTAATTTTTAATTTTTTTTTATTTTTAATTTTTTTAATTTTTTATGTGTATATATAAAAAAGTATAAAAAAGCATTAAAAAAAGCAAAAAATATTTTATGTAAAAGAAATTAAAAAAAGGATATAAAATTAAAAAAACTTAAAAAAGAATATTTACAATAAGAAAGAGCAAATTTCTCTAAATAATGCGTTTTTGTGTCTTCCAAATTTTAGTTTAGTTTCAAAATTTAACATAAGATGCCGCTGATGAAGTGAATGTAATTAGAAGCCGTACATTCACAGAAACAGTTTTCTGAAATTTGCATTGGGATTTTAAATTTCAGAAGAAGCTGTCCGGCTTGGCTATATATATATATATATATATATATATATATATTGATGCATAGTTCAAGGGATTAAGGTCAAGAGATTACCGGGCTTTGATGGTTCCTAGAATCGAGGTCTCATCTGATTGGTTCTCAGCACAGGAGGACCGAGGTGAGATAGGTTGTTTGGCTTTGGGAATCCAAAGCTCTTTATATACCTCTGTTGCTGTAAATAAAGTGAATCAGTAAAGTTAGTAGTTACCTAAACTACAGCAAATTACTCCTGTGACAACTGTTTATTTATTATATTTCGTCAACTCTGAGCGAGATAACTTCTTCAGATGAGAAAGATAAGGATAACTTATCTCTCTTCTTTAAAGTCATTTATATAAAAAAGAATTTCATAATTAAATAAACATTAACAATCTGTCGTTTAGAGAATAGATGTGACGTATAACAATAAATGTAATAACTATTAGGGAATAATTTTGAATAACAATCGTCGAATCTTGTATTATAAACTCCTTCCCTTGTATCAATAAAGATAAATTTCTTAAAGTAGTTTTACTTTAAATAAATTCAAAAAATGTATTAAAAATGAACAATGTTTTTTGTAAATACTATTTCATATGGTTTCTTGTATATAATATTTCATATGATTTTATTGTTTATTAATGCAATTTTCATTGATTCAACGATCTTTTTTTTTTTTAACTGAAAACCATTATTATTCAAAATTATTCACTAATAGCTATTACATTTATTGTTATACGTCACATCTATTGTCTAAACTACAGATTGTCAATGTTTATTTAATTAACGAAATTATTTTTATGTAAATTAATTTACAGAAGAGGGATAAGTTATCACTATCTTTCTCATCTGAAGAAGTTATCTCGCTCAGAGTTGACGAAATATAATGAATAAACAGTTGTCAAGGAGTAATTTGCTGAGGTCTGTATAATTTAAATGAATTTGTGAAAGCTTCTCAGTAGTATCTGTTAACCTGTCTCTGTCCAACGTTATTTTAACCACGTAACAGTATATACACACATGCAAAATTTATAACCGTTACCAAGATAAGTTACGCGTTACCAAGATTTCAGTTATTCAATTTTAATTTTGAAATAGTAAAGAACATAAGAATAAATTAACTTATATTAATAAAATGTAAATTGAAAAACCAGACAGAAATGTGGAAGTTGGGATACTTTAATTCAAAATCCATATTTCTGTTTCTACAATCTTAATGCCAATTGGCCCTTGCTTCAGCAGTGGCATCTGGTGTTAGTTTAAATATTTAGATATTTTTATTAAAGCGCATATTAGGAGTATTTTTTTTTTTTTAATTCTAGTCACATACACAGAGTACGTTTTCGATCAAAATATATTCATACAAATTACACTAATATTTTTTTAACTTTTTTTTTTAATTTTTATTTTTTTTAACGTTTTTATAATGTTATTTTTTTTATTTTTGGAAAAGATAAAATACAAAAAATTAAGTCTTTAATAACTTAAAAATAAAAATAAGTAAAATAAAATTAGAACAGATATCATTTTAACAAACCTGCTAAATAGAAAGGATTTAATCATTAACAGTTATATCTTTTATGAAATTAAACGCAGGCTAATCCTATTTGAAAGATGTCACTCACATTATGATAAATTAAAATATTAGTAATAGTATATTTTTTTATAAAAAAAATTTTTTAATTATATTTTTGTATAATTTTTATTTGAAATCCATTATTTTTAGATTCTTTAATTAGATAGTTTAAATTCTTTAAAAAAAATCTTCAGATATGTAGTAAAAACTACCGTTTTTACTACAAATATATTAAATTACAACAGAAATCATAAATAAGAACTGAATAAATTTTATGTTCGCATACTGTGTCAATTATTCATTAAATAAACTATATCTATTATAATCAGATGGAAGATCACCTTTAACTAAGTGATTTTTTTTTTATCCTAATTTAAATATGCATTTAGTTTAGGGTCATCCAAGATTATTAAGAGAATAATAGTCTTGTTCCGGAAAAAAGCATTTTCTTCTATTACGGACACTCATTTATCTTAATTAAAATATAACTGCGATATTTTTCCTCTGAAACTTCCTTCCTCTAAGTCCAGCAGTTGTGAGTAAACATATTTGTACCATTTTTCCCTGGTGAAGGCAATCGGGAGAGGTCTGTTTGTTGGCAATTGATAGTATCAAGATTTCCAGACAAAACAAACAAAAAAATTAGAATGCCCGATATCAGGGAAGGAAATATAACTTCCAGTGATTGTCGTTCTTTGTTAATGATGACAAATACATCAGCTACCTTTTACACACCTTAATTACATTTACTATTCTGGTATTGAGACATACTAATCTATTTTTTTTTTTCTGAACTCAGATTCTTAAAAATCAGTCATTTCGAATAACTTGTCTTTTGTTTTTTAAAGTTATTACAGATAAATCTTGATAGGAAGTGATTTTTCCTATAGAAATTGAAAATGATTGATTGAAATCTTTGCTCAGTGAAACTCGAAAAGCCCTGTTTTGAGTTTTACCGATATATATATATATATATATATTCATACATACATACATATTCAAATATCTCTATATAGATAAAAAATTATAACTCAACAAATATAAACATATATTGTATTTATATTCTTACAGATGATTAGCAAAATAATTTATTAACTTTAACTATTAGTAAATCCTCATTATCCGCTGGTTCTGATCCCGTGGATTAGCTTATCAGTTTCTCTAAAAGTATAATCATTTCGCTACACACGAGGTTTCTTCGCGGCGATTCGCAGCAGTGAAAAAAATTCTGTTAGACCTATCGCGCAGCGTTGACACGAGCTCCGAGTCTCAAATTTAAAAGCCAACTTTTGGGCACATTTCGTCCAAACGTATGCTGTTAAAAGAATGTACTAATCAACTTGGAAGGAAGAAATCGCTATTGCCACAACTTTTCAAAATATATACTGTAGTAGGGAAATGTTCTTCAGAAGAACAACACTCAAAATGATGTGTTTGTGATAACGATAGCGAAAGTATATAAGTATGTAAGGTATATGGCCCAAATATCGCCCATCTAAGAAAACCTGCCCATATTTTTGTCATTTATCGTCTCAGTTGCTTGCAAACAATTACAATATATCATAGTAACCTTCACTTACATGTTCCTGAACCAATTATAGATATAACTATTATTTTGTATTTTTCCTCAATTTTTGTTCAGGCAAACCTCATATTTTGAATTTTGTGAAAGTCCAAATATCGCCCACACCATTAAATACTTTGTTTTTTTGCACTTCTTTGCATTTTTTTGTTTTTTTCTTAATCTTTTCGCAATTCTTTATGGATGTT
The DNA here is from genome assembly GCA_023159025.1 of Thereuonema tuberculata. Taxonomy (NCBI): domain Eukaryota; kingdom Metazoa; phylum Arthropoda; class Chilopoda; order Scutigeromorpha; family Scutigeridae; genus Thereuonema; species Thereuonema tuberculata. Next base: position 55,180,317 of record JAFIDM010006943.1, on the reverse strand, counting down.
GCGAACTTCCTTTGCTTTGGATCGTCTAAGTTCAGCTCCTTAGGACTTAGTTTCCTTTTGCTGAGAGAATTCATTAGAGCAATTGTGAATGGTGACCCACTCACAAGACTGGGACATTAAATGTTTTGGAAGCTTTCAGAAGGCCCATTTTTTTATTTTTTAGAGCTGTGACAACTTCTCTGTCCCATGTCTTACGTTGACACATCTGTAATAAACCAAAATACAATATCGCACAGTGGGCGATATATGGAACAACGAGGTGGGCGATGTTGGGCACTCTCTAGCTTGTCAATTTGGGGGACGCTACAGACAAACCGGCTACCTCTAACAAGTTACAGACATTATCAACAGATAGGTTATTTCTTTCACTACTTCACGATATTAGATGGTTGCGATGGCATGAATAATTCATAAGCTGCAGCACTAAAAGAAACAGTAGGTTCATAACTTACCAGAACGAAAAAAACTTCAAGAATTCATAAAAAATAAACGGGTTGAAGTAACACCACCAAACGAACACAGCGTGCTAATGGAAGGAATGGCAAATTGTTTCCATCGGTTCCCGTGTGATAGCATCACTATCCCGTCCTACATCGCCCTGGGCGGTATTAGGAACCTGGGCGATATTTGGGCCATATGCCTTACGTATATTTTTATTTAGTTTTTTTTTATTATCACTATATATTATTTCTCAAAGGTGTTTTTGTGTCGGTATGCCATATCTCCCTTAATACTTCATCAAAATCAATGATTGAGACATCATTTTGAAGATTACGTTCCCCGCTACTGACGAAAAATAAACAAATTGTTTAAAGTTAATGCTTTCGTTAAAAAACTTAATTTTAAAAACCTTTTTATAAAAATGGAGAAACGCTTTAACAGAAGCGGCTTATTTTTCGAAACCGAAACACTGCAGCGTCGTAATTCAAATATATCCTTTTTTGAATAAAAATGCATTTTAAAATGATTTTCCATCGTTTATTTAATAAGAACACATAAAAAAAATTTTTATTTTAATAAAAATTACGATTTATTAGAATAAAAAAACAAAAATTTGTCAATTTCTCATATATTATTTTTTAAAGTTTTTTTTTTGTTTGTTTGTTTAGTTCCCTTAATACTTCATCAAAATCAAATGATTGAGATATCATTTTGAAGATTACGTGCACCGTTAATGACAAAAAAATAAACAAATTCTTTAAAATTGATGGTTTCGCTAAAAAACTTTATTTAAAAATCTTTTTATAAAAATGTAGAAGGCAATCTGTTCAGTAATGTATTTCTACATTACCATTCGGTGTCTGAATTATGCGAATTATTACAATATACCATGTAAATATTCCAGTATTCTAATATAGCGAATTATTTCAATATACCATACGAATTATTCGCAAGGGTCAACCTTTTTATAAAAATGGAAAAGGCGCCAGCTATTGACAATATGTTTAACTAACGTACGACAGCTGTTGGATTTGTTTATTATTTCTCAAAGGTGGTTTTTTTGGTGCGAATTATTCGCACGGGTCAACTAGTTATTATTAATATTAATGATTTTTTTAATACACAAGACCAGTCCTACTAGGTGACATAAGAGCACCTGTGTTGTAGGTACTGGTAATGAGTCTATACATTGTGTAACATCTACAACAGTTTCACAACAAATCAATAATAAATCTCAAGGAAGAAAAAAAAATACAGAATGAACTAATACTACAAAATTTACAAATATGACTTATAAAATTATACTTATTGTGATGAGATATTTCATCACGATATATTATGTTACATAGTCATCAAAAGAAAACAAGCAATTTTTATTTTTATTTAGACTTAGGCTTAAATTTGAATTCATGTTAATATTTTTCCTTTTTTTTTCTTCAATTAGATGTACTTGTGTTAAGAATACCTGTGTTATAGGTAATGATGGTTAGTTATGTATACTTAATAGTTAACATGGTTAAGTAAGATTAAGATTAAGACTTATTTTTTCCTCAATTACGTCGGATATTAACTGATCTTTTATTTGTTTAATATTTTTGAAATTTTCTAAATTATATATGTCCCAATTTAGTTGACTAAATAATTTGTAATTAATTTGGTTTTCCATCCTTTGACCAAAATTATTTTTTAATTTAGTGTTGTTGAAAATTCGTAGCCAGTTGTATCTAGTTGTTTTTCCGTCATTAAAATTGTTTTTTGCTTTAATTACTTCAAAGATATTTCTCAAAATTGTTTTATAGATAAATCTTTCTTTAAAGGTTAAGATTTTATAGTTTTTCCTTACATTATTTTTTACCAATAAGCTTTTTTTGTTAAAATTAATGTAGACACTATTGAAAATTTTCAATATTAATTTATTAATATTTAGCAGTTGTTGTTTATTTAAAAAAATCCAACATTCAATGCCGTAGTTAAGCACCGAATCAATTAGAGATTTGAAAATAATTAATTTCTGTTTAAAAGGGAATAAATGTTTTATATGAAAAAAGAGATATGTATAGGTGTGTAGTTTTTTAATAACAAAATTATAATGCACTTCCCAAGTAAATTTCTCGTCCAGATAAAGACCTAGATATTTTTGTTGAGTTACTAACTCAATTTTGTTGCAGTTGCAACTGTTGACATCTATGTCGTTGAGATGCAACTTGTTGCAGTTATTATTATGAAGTAAAAGAAAACAATTAGTATTTAAGAGAAAACAATCAGTATATAAATATATGTATTTTTGATGTTTTCTTAATTAGGGGTCATTGTTTGTCTGTTTGTCCGTTAAATATCTTGTCCTATTTCACAGAGCTAGCTAGGTATATTGGGTGAGGAGGGTTATATAATCCGAAGCAGTGCTGTCTTGTACTCCCAGTATTAAATACCAAAAATAGCTCAGTGAATTTTGTTTATTTATGTGCATTTCTCTTTTCTTATTGTATCGGATATATATTGTTTCTGCACACGTTAAATTTGAGATTTCAATATTATAAGTTCTTTTTGTTTTCTATTGTTTCTCAGCAAACATTTCTTCTACAAAGTTAGTTTCAGATAATTTGTAACAACTACTCAGCTAAGGATAATCCAATCTCTTGTAAATATTCTTGTAAATTAATAACAATGAGTCATTTCTTTCTATGTAAAGAAAAAGCATAGATCATTTTTTTAATGCAACAGCAATAAAAACAGCTAATTTATTAAAATAGCTGTTGTTTGTCATTAATTAAAGAAAAAAAATTACTAAGTACAGTAAAACCCCGTTATTACGCTCGTCAAGGGACCTTAACCTACAAGCGTAATAAGCGGGATAGCGCTATAGACGGGAAATGATTTATGAGATAGGGAAAGATTTGGACACCATTTTACAGGAAACATACATAATTCTGCAATAGATAAAGTGCAAATATGAGCTTATTTCCTATTAAAAAGATCTTTGATTGTGGTTTGCCGTGTGTATGTGTGCTACTGTTATGAATTATGACATTTTCAATGCGGTTCAGGTAACTATTAACGTCAATTCATACACCACTAGGAGCAATACTAATATATTTTCGGAGCAGATTTAGTGCACACTTTACTTTTTTATGTTTGCAACAACCCTTCGCTGCATCGGTAATTGCATTATTTTTCATTATTGTTCGGAGGCTGGACGAGGGAATTCCTAGAGATTCTGCGAAATCCTTCTGACTTCTGTAGAATTCTCGTCGTACTTACGGAGAATTTGCAATTTTTCACTTATAGAAAGGGATTTCTGTTTCGACATTTTGCACAACTGTATCACAGACTCGCACTTCACAGAGTTCAAAGATTCCCTCCTAACAGGGAAAAAAAAAAAGAATTTTTACAGTGTTACATTTCTTTTCGATACAAAATTTCCGATATAAAAAAGCGCTACAAGCGGGATTTGAAGCGTTATAAGAGGGTAAAAGTATGCAGAGATACATAGAAAATTACAGGGACCGTATAAAAGGAGCGTAAAGAACGGGATGGCGCTATAAGCGGGAGCGTTATATCGAGGTTTTACTGTATAATATTAAGAGTAATCCGGTCCCATAATCTAAACAGTCTACTTAAAAACAGTTAAAAACATTTTTTTTTTAAGTAATTTAGATCTAAAGACGTAGTTGGTCACGTTAATTAAATATACAAAAAAATATAAGCTTGACTTAAAGATTTTTCTATTCCTAAGTGAAATCCGTTCAATAATTTCAACAGGTGGAGCAAAAATCCCTCATATAAACTTTTTTTTTTATTTAATTAGTTTTCATTATTTATTCTATCAATTGAATTTGGATAAGGTTAAAATGGATGCTTCAAGTCAACATTTGTTTCATATAGGGAGACCAGATTGTTCCGACAACTTTGACAACAATAAAAAACAAACAACTTTTGACTTTTATACTGTATGAAACTTTAACATTGTGCTAATACGAAAAACTTCACAATTAAACAGTGCAATCTGAATAAAGAATTCATACTTTCAAAATAAATAAAAAAAAAAAAGCCGCAATCGCACGTGTGGGCTGTTTAAAAATAACATTTCTAGAACGTAAGGATTAATCGAACGTATTTCTATTTTGTTTCTACAAAAATATCTCCATCCTTAGAAATAGAAAAATTGTTGTTGACTATTTACAAAATTCGGGATATCTTGCGGGATTTATACTGAAACTTATCACATGCATTAACATTTTATACATCAGTCGTTTTAGATGTCTTGAGATCATTGTTGGATAACCAACAATGACATTAATTGTCTACTTTTCTGTTATATCACGATATCACTGTACATTATTATGATCTAACAGACAGAAAACGTAAATTGCTTTCATTGTTGCTACCCAACTTTTATTTAATTTAATGCGGATTTTCATTCACATTTCAATTTATAATAGGTAATTTTTCCTGAACCTTTTGTCTTAAATGTATACTTATCACCGCATAACAGTTGTTTTAAAATAACTCAAAGGTTCGAATCTATTAAGTAAGTTGAAATAGATTTTTTTTTTATTTCGCCCTTGTAAATCAAGGATAAGCTTATTTACATACATTAGTTGTGTAGTCTTTTCAAAAGTTTCTGAAAACGAAATGCTCTTCTTAAAAAAAAGAAAGTAAAAAGGTAAAAAATAAATGAAATTAAAAAAAAGAAATTACATCTCACTCAAGGGACTCGAAAACATTGGATTCGCAGTCCAGCGAAATACCGTTAGTCCACGATAACACTTGCTTTCTTATGCAGTGTTAGTTAATAAGGCAATATTTCTAAAAACAACGAAAATAACGCCAATTATCTCGAAATCTGTAGGGCGTTGGCCCCAAAACCTATATATATTTCGTGTAATTCATGTGTAGTTTCATCCCACAAAAAGGCACTCAGATTTGAAAGATACAGGGTGTGTCGTCTCCTTGTAAGAAAAACTCCGATCTCCGCCAGGGATCAAACACAGATCCTGCAGCCCACAATCAAATGTCTTATCCCTTGAGCTACTGGGCTTACAGCTCAAATTAAATACTTAGAGACGTAGGAATTTAATCACAAAGAGAAACAGCCAAACATAAAAGAGAGATAAAAAGAGATACAAAGTGAACTGTATTTGAAAACAATCAACTGATGATTACGTTAGGCATTCACAGCGTACGCAGCGTACTCAAGTGTACGTAAATCGGAAGCAAAATATATGTAAAATGCTAGTATTCGTAAGCCAAGGGTATATAAGTCCTGTGTGTAACTGTAAACAGAAATGTGGTTAATTTGCATGCTATTTTCCCTATTTACAAAAGTTGTTTTTCTTTCTTTTTTTTTTTTGTTATTGTTGCGTTTTTAAATTTTTACATTCAAGTCATTTCGCTTCGCAAAATCTTCATCGATTTTTTTTTTATTTATTATTATTATTATTATCTCTAATTTTATTGAATTTGAGAACGACGAGAAAGGAAATGGGAAAATATTTCAATTAAAATTTTCATAATAACAGTCAGGTTTTTTTTTCTTTCTTTCTTTCTTTCTTTCTTTTCTTCGCGAACATGGTTTGATATTAATAAAACGAACCAATACAGCTTTGGAAAAATCCATTGCTGCACGTAATTTTCTGCTGCTTTTGAGGTTGCACAGACGCAGCAGCAAAAGGCGGGCGAAGTGTAATTATTCAATTCTTGGGTTCATTCATTTCCCTACCTGCTTTCTTCCTTGATTTGCAATGACATTAAGCAGACTATAATTTACACGCTATTACCATCCGTGCTGGTCCCTCTAATAAACATCATTAATTTCCCAAGTATAAATGGCTCACTTGTAAAACTCAATCGGACAACTCAAATACCTCTAGTTTCATTATAGAACTTCATCATCATCGGAGTCCATTTGGGAATTAGAGTCTGCAAAACTAAAGGAGCTTCGTGGGCGTAGTGATATATATGGTAGATTTGCTACAATCAAAAAACTTGAGTGGAAATTACTGGGTATTTATTTTGCTTTCAAAAGAATAACATATAATTAAGGAAAAAAGGAAGATTCGAGAAATGCACAGTCTTCAAAGCTCCTATTAGTCTGTTTTTAAATGCTTTTGCGAGGAGATTCGTATTCATGCGGTTTCAAAGTTAAGAAATTCTGTTTTAATAACATATATTTATGATTATCATGAAACATGTCCTAAGACGGTAAGTTAGAACAAAAATAAATAAAATTAATAACTATCCCACCTCTCAAATAAGACTTTTTGTCGTATACTGTTATTAGGCCTTTTTTCTATCTTCTTTATGTAAAGTTATTTCTTACAAAATGAGAAGTCTGATTTAAAAAAGACGACATGACAAATATAGTTTAATCGAATACTATATCCATAATAAGCATATACTCATATAACGAAAAACCTCCTATTTTCAGCACGTCTGCATAATGAAAAAGCTGCTATCTTCAGCAAACTTTACAATTTATTTATTTATTTATTTATTTAATAGCCTGTAGAATCCCACTGCTGGGCAAAGGCTTCTCCAACTGGAGGAGTGGAACTGTTCTGATCTCCCAAACTCACCAAGTGGCTTGAGAGATGCATTTTATATCTTCTGCCAAATTATTAAATAGGTACTGAGGTGGTTTTCCATGTACCTGTCTCAGGAAAACGTTGTGGAATAGCTTCAACCTAAAGGTAAAGAGAAGAAGTAGAGAACCACAGGAACGGAAGTAAATTTACATGCTGGTATCAGGCTTCGAACCCAGGTTTTCTTCAGCTCGTGACAGGCCTCCGCCTTGACCACAAGGATATGCGGAATCATAAATTGGTTACCTGAAAACCCCAAAGGTAAATTAACAATCAGTCAGTTTTACCACAGTGAAAATATTTGACAACATTATATCAGATTTTAAATTCTGCAGATAGGGTCTCCCTTACTTATCAATTAATTAATTATTAATTGAATGAGAATTATTACTTGATGGACAAAAAAATAAATCTCTAGTGGCTCCCCAATGCTGGTCCACTACGAAATTTTAATAGGCCTACAGTGAAAAGAGAAATTCAAACAATATATTTAAGTCTTCATAAAACTCAGCCTATTCAATTTTTTCCCCGCTATTCATTACGTTAATTACTATTCGTAAACTTAAGTTGTAACAAACATCTAGCAGAGTCCTTTGAACCTGCTACATGCAGCAAAACACTTAAGAAGAACTGATTAATTTTAATTTCATACGGGTTTGTACCTGTAGATCTCTAAATTAGTATATTAATGCTGCAAATTACTGGATATTTTCTATTAAATTAATCTAGGATTATGAATCTCGTAGCCAAGCGGAAAAGCATTTGACTGAAGTCTAGAGGAGCCGAGTTCAATCCCCGGTAGAGGTCGGAGATTGTTCCACGTTGAATTCCCCTTCAGACGGGTTCTAGGATCCAACCAATGCTTTGTATCGGTTTTCTTTCCCGATAAAGATTAAAGGCAGGCAGACATCGGGATGACCATCCGACCTCAACTTAGCCCCGTTGGTCACGAAACGCCAGAAGTCTTATCTCTCGTGATCCGAAGGACCATGTAGACACGTGTATCCCCATATTTGGAGAGAGGAGGTTGGGTTTCAAGATTTATTTAAGTTATTAGTAGAATATTCAGTTTTATGTCAGTGGCGTACCCAGGCTTATGGTTTGGGGGGGGGGGGCTAAGGATATTGTTGTAGAGTCCATTCATGTAAGCCAATTTAAAAACAATTTCAAAGATCATTTCCAAAATAATAAGATTTAGCCTAGATATGTCAATACTTTAACAAAGGTTTTCTTCTCGTTTTCTTTCTTAATGTTTTGGTTTGGTGGAGGGCTTCAGCCTTTTTGGTCCCCTCGTGGATACGCTACTGATTGCGAATACTTGAACTTAAATTTAACTTTAAATTTGGGATTGATTAGATAATAGAAATTAGTTGATTTTAATGATAGTTTAATATGAAAGTAAAGCTTGTATGATTTTTTTTTAATTTATTGCTTTCAGAAGAATAAAAAGAGATTTCCTAAAGCTCAACAGTTATTTACAACTATGTTAAAATAAAATCTAATACAAAATGGTCTATTATCTATAGGCGTATCCAGGAATTTATAATTGGAAGGGTTACGATGGTTTTATCGATTATATATTTTTATTAGTTCAGTCTACGACAGCGTATTAAGTGTCTCTACTCTACCATTTTTGGAATAGCCTAGGGTAATTCTAATTTTTTTTTGGAAAAACATAGCCGTATAATAATCCCTCAACGGTCTGATAATAATCTGCTTTTGAATCGAAAAATGAAATTTTAAGCCACAATGGAAAGAAAAGATACCAAAGCAGATTTAAATGAACAAGTATTTCATTAAGTTACAGTACCATACTTCTTCATCAATTCCCATCTGCTTCTTAACATGTTTGTAAAAATAAATACTTCTGCAACGCCTTTTACTATATTAAATATATGTTTTTATATAAGAGGCATTGCAGAAGTATTTATTTCATTAAGTTTTCAAGACCCTACTTTAGTAACTTATTGTTGTTCCAAACAGTTGAGAATGTTTTTCACAAAGCTTTTTTTTTTTTAACAATGTTTATTACGTGCTGCTGGACAATGTTAGATCTTCATTCAGTGCCACAGCCATTACAATTTTTCGGAATTCTAAGCACAAAGAGCAAAGGTAATGTAGTGGTTTCCTACTGCTTTCTACAAGGCTATAGACAGAAGAATACTTATTCAGACAATTCTTTAAATCGAAAGGGGGAGAGAGAGATAACACGCCTTATCGGGAATGGAACTTAGGCCACTGCGGATATTAGTCGAATGACTTCAGTACAAAACTAACTCAGGCCTTGATAAATTAAATAAAAGACTCACGTTAATTTTCATTTCAAAGTAAACTGTTTTTATTATCTTAAAATTATATACGAATTGCTTTGTATATGTAAAATATAGTAAAAATATCCTCTGTATAAAAATGCTCTACAATAAATATACTACCAAAGAAAAAAAGTGTAGTTACATATTTAATAAGTACTGAATCTGTGACAAAAATCTTAAGGAAAAAAAAAATCTTTTATAATTACATCAGAAATCAAATTTGGTTAGCCTTGAAACTAAATAAGGCAGTAATATAAGCCCTTGGCTTTGATGGAAATGTTGATTACATGCAAACGTTTCTTCAGCTTAATTAGTGTTGAGATCAAAACATTAGAGAAAGTAAATGGTGTTTTCACTTCCTCTTCAACACAGTTATGACCATTCTTCTCTCTTCTATTTTTTTTCTTTTCTTTCCCTCCGGTGGAAACTTAATCTGTCTGGAGCATGTTATTCATTCGATGTTTCGTTGTCTGCAAATGTAGAAAAGTAGCCTTAAAACAGTTGAGCGCATATAAATCACAGTCAGAAAGCTACAAAAGATGTTAGAGTTCCCGGAAACACTTATAAATATGGAAAGCAACAAGGAGGCGGCCTTTCTACTGTGTGGGATTTATGATGCTATCACTCGGTAAGCAATCAACGCACGGGGCAGCTGGCAACCAGCACTTGGTTAATGGACACATCTCCACAACATATTCACTGCGAAAATTCCTTCATCGGGACACCATTGCTAAGACGATTTGAAGTATCACTGCAATGAATTATCTGTCATTTCAGTTTAGTGCCAAAATCTTTAATTTAAGAAAAATGGATATGCAACTTTAGTTTAAGGCTCTGTATCTAATTAAATAAATGAATTTATTAAATAAAGTGGGGATCATTTGCATTGTTAAAAATAAAATAAAATAAAACATTACCTTATTTTGTTTGCTTGCTGTCTACCGTTAATGTACCGTTAACAAGTAAATAATTTTTATTTATTTACTTATTTATTTATTTATTTTTTTATTTATTTATTTATTTAATATATGTTTCATTATTTGTTAGTTGATTAAATCTGTTTTGCTTAAGTGTCTTCCAGTTTTTTTTTTCTTAATTTGTATTTTTCTTTATGTTGTTTATTATGTTTGTTGGGAATTTGTAGTTCGTTGTAATGTTTACTTTTATATTTATCTGATATTTGTATTTGTCAATTTGTTGTAGCGTTTTAGTTTTTCGTACTAGTTGATGAACAAGAAAAAAATTAAAGATGCTTAAAGAAAAGTATTCCTCATAAGCTTTTTTGTTATAAAATCTACGTATCTTTAGCATAAAGTTATTGTATCTACATAAGTTAAAATCGAAGATGCTTGTTTGCAATTTTTTTTTTTTTTTCATGGAAGTACAATGCTTACTTTGCGCATAACTCGAACGCTACAGAGACATCACTTGCTCATGATGTGATGATGATCACTTGCTCGAAAAACGAACTCCCATGATTCGGACTACTAAAAGAAGAAAACTCCTCACTATTACAACTCAATTCACCTGGATACTTGTAGAAATTGAAGATGCAATCTATATTACTAAATCTTTATTTCTCTGTCTGTTCAAGCGCAATTGTTAATTTCCTGTGAAAAAATTACCACAATGAAACGTTCGCGACGGGAATTGAACCTGCAACCTTTTGATCCGAAGTCAGACCTCTTATCCATTAGGCCACGGGGACTACTTTTAAGTTATTGTTTCTTATCACTCCCTTTGTGTGTGTGTGTGTGTGTGTGTGTGTGTGTGTGTGTGTGGCGCAATGAAAGAAGAGCCAGAGAAAAAAGAAAATAACTCATGAATTTAAGCCTACTAGATAAAATTGAAATTTCAATGTTCATTTTTTTTAGCTTCTCTCCGTCAACAATGGCGCGCGCTATCAAATAATGAGTTCATTCAAAAAGGAATAAAATATCACTGTTTGCTAAAACCGCTTGGAATCGATTCTTCTTGGATTATCTCATACTTACAAGGGAGAGATAGGGGGATGGCCTAGTAATTATCGAAATTCGGATTTAGCATTTGATAGTTTATTTATTTTTTGCTATATTACGTCTTGTCTCTCACCAGGAATCGAGGATTCTTCTAGTATCGGATAAGGAAACATAGGAGACAATGGGATTTCTGGTTTTTAAGATTCTTTGTCATTGGTAACATAGGCTTACTGGAAATCAAATGAGAAACTGAACAGTTATTTTCTGTATTGGAGCCAATTGCAATCGGAAACTTCTAGTCGAAATGACATCATAATTTTAGAAGTGACTGTGACACAAAAAGTGTAATGGATCCAGAGTTTGTGCAAAACATTGATCATTGGGACGTTTTATTAATAAAAGTTTACTTCTCAGTTTTTTCTTAAATTTTCTTCAACTGATTTCTTTCAGTAATCCTTGCTTAATCATCTGAAAAATTACAATTTTGTTTTAATTTTATGAATAGTAATTATAAATCTTACGTGCCTAATAATTCAATAAAATGGTAACTACGGAAGGCACAAAGCAACCAAAAAAAAAGGATTTCGCACCTCGAGCTGTCACGGGGGAGAGACTGGGACGACCGTTTCATTCTCTTTAGGACTCATCAGCCAGCCATACTTTACCGATGACAGATGCAAATGATGTGAACATGTAAGAATCCCATTCTCGCTCCTAGAAGCGGGATCCCACAGAAGCAAAGCACAATCAAAAATACACAACAATAGAAAAAATGTCAAATCCTTGTCCTGTGTTCCGCTAGGCTCAAAAGGAATTTGTCTAAAGCATATTTTTTTTTTTTATTGTGTTTTGCTTCTGTGGGATCCCACTTTCGGGAGCGAGAGTGAGATTCTTATATGTTCGCACTTTCTGAGCCTGTCATGGTGGAGTTTGTCTGGCTGATGAGTCCTAAAAAGGACGAAACGGCCGTCCCAGTCTCCCCTTGACAGCTCAAGGTGCGAAATCTTTTTGGTTCCGTAATACCTTCCGTACTTACAATTTGTTAATTTTAGGAATATTTGAATTTTTTTATTACAAAATCTTAGGAAAAGCTTAAATTTCAGACCAAAATTATTGTTGCAAATGGAATTGAACAAATTTTTCAAATGATTCTAAAGTTCAAAAACAAAATTCAGTATTTTGTCAACTCCATTGACCTTCCATTCGTTTTCAAGAAGAAAAAAAATCACAACCGAAAGTTTGTAATGAGACAGTCTCTGTACGATCTAATAATGGGGTTAGTAAATATGCGAGATGTAAAAGTTTTGTTCTACGCAAATATCTCAGAAACTGGATAATGTTTTGTAAAAAAAAGAAAAGTAAATAAATAAAATAAAAAAGTAACATTATGATTATTAATTATTAAATCGATTAATCAAATAACTAATCAAACGATAGAGATCAAATATTGATTCGAGGTTGACAACAAGATGAATTACAGGAGCTATAATTGACTTTTTAGATATCGACGAAATATATACATATCAAAATTTCGAGGTATCATTTTGAGGTGAGACTGAATAATGTTGATATTATAAACCATTATTACTGATGTTAATTTCAGTGATTTTGAATTAGAGTGACCACGAGGATTCGTAAGAAAAGATTTAAATATTAGTATTTACAATATCAATCAATTTAATAGCAGAGCTTTTACTTTTTATTCTTTCATTAAATTATAATAATTAAATTTATATTTTAAATGAGATATACAGGTACAGAATCAGAATAATATTATTAAAAAATAAATAAATAAAGATTTAAATTAATTCACTTCTCGAATTCTAATGCTTCATTCTAGGTGATCATCAATCGCCAACAGTTTGAAAACCACTGATATGAATCCACTGACTCAGTGAAATTGGAATAAAAATCGAGGAAAGTATCAAGAAATTGTCAAAGATAAAAAAATGAGCATCGATATTTTTACTTGAAATCTTAAAAATATATGAAAATTAAGAATAAGTCATGTTGAAATAAAGTCGTTTTATTTAGTCACAGTTAAATAGGCAATGCAGGTATGCGAGCGATTTAGCCTCCGAACGATTCTCGACCAACGAGACAAGTTGAGATCGGATGGTTAACCCTACGCTCGCCCGCTTTTAACTTCCGAGTAAGAAACCCATTTGATAAAGGGCTAGGTGAACCCTAGGGTATATCTAGAGGAGAAATAACCGTGGAAAATCCCCGAACACCGCCAGGAATTGAACCTGACTCCTTCATCCTCAGTCTAGAGTCTAAACCACTGGGCTACAGGACCCACAATTTATTCACAGTAAAGAACAAAATAAGTAGGACCAGCTGTAATAATTTTGGTCACAGACCAAAGCATCTTTTTGTTTCTTAAAAAAAAAACGGATGCTATTTTTTTCTCTTTACGCTAAATTCTGAAGCTTTATCATATTTTCAACTTCCTACATTTATGTGGCATAAACAAAGAAAGAGCCCAGATGAGATCCAACGTAAGGGACAGAGATGGTACCCCCTTCCCTGATACAATCTCTCTTTGCCTAGCAACTTAAAATGAAAATTACCTCTATTGCACCACAGGGTCTAATAACACTGCTTCAACACTTCATTTCAGTGGCTATTTTCTTACCATTTTAATGTGTGACTTGTATTTGCTACAATTGCTTCCAATACAACTCAACCAATATGACTTCCTCGGTTAGTTCAAGTGATAAGGCAATAGTCTTTTGACTGTAATTTAACATGGGATTGTTTCATAGACATGTTATAGATTCACTAACTCTCTGTCAATATCTACGTTTACTTCTGCGGTTAAGTGGCGCAGCATAGTTATCGTTGCTAGTGCATCTTAAAATCCAATTAACTTACTAACTAACTCCTATAAGTTAATTGGAGAGTCCTCTATTTCCAGTGCTGCTTACGCTCATTTTAGGAGCGGGGTGTGGTTGCTGTATGATTTAGATCAGTCGAATTGCGCAAAAGATTTATTTATTATTTTTTATTATAGACTTATTGTTATTATTTCAGTACTGTTAGGTAATATATCATCATTTAGAAAATACTGGATAGTGTTGTACACAGTAATACCTAACCTTCAACTGCAATTAATTACCTAATTAATTAACGTTTTTCATTACTGTAATTAACTTAATTATTCAATTATTTGAATTTAATTATTTGATTTAATTTTCGAGCTACCTATTTAAATGTTATCAATCAATAGCATTCAATTAAAATAGTAACTTTGAAATAAATCTTATTTTGTTAATTTTTAAAAACTTAATTATTCTTTATGATAATATTCAATTCTTCGGTTGTTCTCAAACTAAAATGATTCTTCGGAATATGATTAATAGATTAGAAGCAGATTCATATTTTCCATTATTTAGATCTGTTCTTATTTAGCAGACAATTAGCAAACATGGCCAGAATCAAAATTGAGGGAAATAACAATGCGAAGGATTTTTATAATCGGAAATCGACATCACCAAATACTGGGATGCTGGAATGTAACCGGAAATGATTTGTTCAGTCATAAACTATGGGATCATATCAGAAACCTATTATTAGTAAAAAGATTATAAATTAAATTTTATTAATTGACGTATTAACAAAATTGATTTAGAAAACAAAAACAAAATTTAACGTTCACAAAAATAAATAATTGAACACAAAATATCCTCAGTGGACCAAAATTATTCTTTCACACAGTCTGAGCCATCATCATCGGGAATCCTCGACAGCTGTTTCATCCTTATTTGGAATCCTCAGCTTGTTTACCCTTGATTTTTTAGACTTTAATTCCAGAAATTTTAAGAAATGAATGAATAATTTTAAAAATACCAATCCTAATACTAATAATAAAATAGCAACTTCTGACGACTCTTCTGTTATAGTACAGTAGAGTCCCGCTATTCCGAACTAATTGGGACCGAACACTGTTCGATTTAGCGGGAATTCGGAATAGGCGGATTTCATGAATAATATCAATGTATTGACTTGTTAAGGCGTAAATTAAGTGCGGGGACATCTGCTAGTGTCAGCTCTATACAGCGTTGATCGGCTCTAATTTCTTTGTTTAATAAATGTACGTTTTTTCACGAACGTCTTTCTAATTTCTCCTGTTTTTAAGATAAAAAAATCGGTATTTTTTTCTGAACTCTGTTCGGAATAGGCGGATTTTTCGGAATAGCGGGGTTTGGAATAGCGGGACTCTACTATATTACAAAATATTAATTTAATACAAATATATTTCCATTATACAAAAGAGCGTTTAATAATTATTAGCGCTCTATTTTTCTTGAAAAATCTATATTATTAAAAAACCGGCAAGTGTGTGTGTATCAGTACGTCCACAACAATTGAAGTTTGCACGTGCGTTGCCTGGCAACAGGAGTATTGCTGACTGGTCAACTCAACTGCGCAAATTTCCGACTGTTTCAAATAGATTTCAACATAGAATTGCATGTAATATTTAGAATTTAAACTTTAATTAATTTAGTTTTAAGTTTTAATTTTAGTTTACTTGGTGTAATTTGTATTTTTAAATAAATAAAATGTTGTTTTGTGCTACATAAGCGAGGCTTCCAGAGTCTAGTTATCTGCAAATTTTAAATTGCGAGGAAGAAAAATTTCAAAATAAATCCACTAAAAATCGTATGTTTATTGATAGAATAACTATAGACTATAAACACAAGTCAGCTTTAATGTAAATACTCATCTAAATCTAAACGAAATGGACTTTGATCTTCGAAATGATGTAAATAATTGACTGTTTCGGAAAAAAGGAAATAAAAGAAATGAAGCGGAAAAAAAAGAATCTTCCCCATAATTTAATTGCATTATGATATGAAATGGGGGTGGGTGTAGCGCTTCAGGCAAAGACATGCTTCAATATAGAAACGATTTTTCAGAAGTCTAATTTCACATTAATAAATAAATCTCCAGTTGAATTGTGTTAAAATTTAACGTGATTTTCAGTTAAATATCTTCGATATTAAAATTCTTTACTGATTCCATTGTATGGCAGAGAGCAATGTTAAGCAGTTTGTAATGGGTTCGAAACCCAGTTGTAGCGTAGCTGTAATATTCCTGTTTTGTTTCTTTTTTCTTTTTCTTTCGAAGTTGCCGGAATTGAGAATGGGACTTCCCTTTTTTTCTCGTCTTAGTCGCTTTTTCCGATGTTCTTCGTGTAAGTATTTGTTCACTTCGGCTGTTAATGTGCATTGCAATCCCACAATCCTTTAGATGTAAAAAAAAAGAATTTAAAGTGCCTGATAATACATAACCAAGGAAGAAATCAAAAAGATTTCGCACCCAAGGTATCACAGGCAAACCCATTGATGATAGGCTCCGAGGTACGAACGTGTCGAAAGGGGATTTCAGTTGTCACGTGTCGAATTTCTTAACGATGAAACGCCGAAAAGTCGTTATGGTTCGAAATTTTTTATAAAAAACTTCGAATTAAGGAAGTTGAACTTCGAATTGTCCACGATTTTTTAACATTGATTTAATAAGAAATTCAAGGGACCAAGAGAAATCTTCGAATTAACCACGATTTCGAATTAAAGACGTTCGAATTATCCAAGTTGCACTGTATTAAATTCAAATTTATAAAATTATTGGTTAAAAATTTAAAATAGCTCGTGGTAGACCTTTGGGGTCACGGGAGTTAAGGCTCCCGGTGTTTCGTGACCAACGGGACTAAGTTTAGACCGGATGGTCAACCCGCAGGTCTAAAACCCGGGGAAGAAACTAGTTACCCGCTTCAGAGAGGGCTGGGTGGACCCTAGGAGGAGAATTCAGCGGGGAGAAATTCTCGATTTCCGCCGGAGACGGGGGATGAACCCTGATCCTCCAGCCCTCAGTCAAGCGCTTTACCACTTGGTTACCACATAAACTTATTGGAATAGAAGAAAACTTCTGAAGAAAAGAAATTAAAAGAATTTCAAACCAATCTGAATTTGAATATTATTTTTTTTTCTTAAAAAACAAAGTAAAGTAAAAAATAAAGCCTACAAATGCTTTGTAACTTTATTTGTATTTAAAGAAAGACAAAACAAAAACAAATAAACATGAAGTGCGAAAGAACATAAAAATCTACTTTTCCTAAAATGTTATTTCCTAATTTTTTTTTAATAAAACGATAAAAAAAAACCTAAATTTACATTGCAATTACATTATTTACTGAATATAAACCGTTAGAAATTTTTCATTTTCTGAAAAAAGAAAGATATCTGCGTGATTTACTCACATTGTCTAGTTTAGGACTACTTTATTACTTGTAACAAACTACGTGGAATGGATTCGCGTAAGATTTATTATTCATTGTTTAAGATAAGGAAATATTAAAAGAAATAGGATAGAAATCCATTGTGTAGATTCCAATGCTTTTCTACGGGAATTTTTGTCGCTTTCTCGTCCTAATTTCTCATCAACGACCCATTTGATAAAGATTTCAAATATACAAATTAGACGTTGTTTAGTCCTTGAATATTCATATCAAGATTCAAGAAGATCTGTTCAGTGGTTCAAAAGTTATTATGACACTGATTTGATTAACAAAAAATAAATAAATAAAAGTAAAATGTATTATATTTTTCTTTACTTTTTTTTTCAAGTTGACAAAGTTACACAAACAAAAGTTGTATTTCGTGCGTAAATAACTTACCATTAAGTCTTCAATTTGCTAAAGATCGATTAAATCCGTAGATTGATGGTAAATCCCGTTAGCGATATTTCTATATTTTTGTCATTGATAAATCCTGCACATGAATTCAAACAGAGATTTTTTTTTCAAAGTTCAAAACTGGATTTTACCTTTTTGATAAATATGCATGTTTTTAAGTTTTAAGAAAATCGTTTCACTGATTCGAAAGTTGTTAGGAAGGTTCGCACATGCAAATAGACGAATAGATTCTAGACGAAATTCTCCTAACGACGCGACGCTATGTCTGTTAATTGAACAACAATGCTCCACTGGCCTAACAAATGAACAACAATAGTGCGACACTATTTGTAAGCTTAATGAATACTGAATGATAGAAATATTGTATTAAAAGTTATAAGAAAATAATTGAAAATTAATAAAAAATAAATAAAAAAATAAAAATAAAAAAGAATAAAAACAAAACAAAACAATTTTTATTACTAAATCATTAATACTTCGTACTAACATTTCAAATCCTTTACTTCTCTTCATTACAATATAATATTTCGATTAGCTCCTTGCTAACTTTTTCAAGTACAATCTATTATAAATCCGTTAATTTTAAAATACCAACAATATAAAACGTCTCATTAAAGTAATCAATTATTAAAAATAAAAAATCATATTGGAAACAAAACGTAATACATCAATCCTAAAGACTAACAATATATAACGTCCTATGAAAATAACCAATTATTAATTACAAGAAAAGGAAGTAAAAAATTTAGAAAAGCAATCCTCCCATTACATGGAAAGAAACCTGAATACGTCGAAATTTTATTTAAGATTTAAAATGAAAAAAAAAAAAAATACAATCGAACCATTGATTATTAACAGTTTTGCGTTCATAAATAAGTATAGGGGAATAAAATTAAACGATTCTTCAATTTATTTATTTAATTAAATTTTTCAAAATTTAAACAAGTTTTTGTAATTTCCTGTTATCGTATTTACATTTGTTTCACGCAATAAATAGGATAGTTTTTCTACTTTTATAATTCCTGGTATTGTAATTATAATTGATTACTTTAATGAGAAGTTTTATGTTGTTGATAGTTTAAATTTAATGGATTGTAATAGATTGTACTTGAAAAAGATTAGCAAGAGGCAAATCGAAATATTGTGTTGTAAATGAAGAAGAAGTAAAGGATTTGAAATTTTTATTACTTGTCATTTTACTAACAATGAGCCCCTCGATTATTTAAAGTACATCATAAATTCCATGCCTTCAAATTTTACCTGAACAAAAAAAAATCCATTACGTAATTAACTGTCAAAATAAATATTCGCACGTAAAAACTTCTATTTCATCTACTGTAATTAAGATAATTAAATATCAATTCTTTGAATTTTAATCAATTGTTTTTCATTTATAAAAAAAAAAAAAAAAAAATCTCCAGACATTGTGCAAGAAAATATAGTTGGAATATGAACAAATGCTTTACATTTTTATTTCGTGATTCCCCAACTCTTCGTATTAAGATTTTTTTTCTTTCATAATATTTTTTGCTCTTTATAGAAGTAAAGAAAAGCTAACATTAATATAGCTTTAAAATTAATAACTTTTATGTTCTGTTTTTTTCCATTCCCCCCTCAATTCCCTCTCTACAAACAGAAACCTCATAAATAATAAAAAGGCTTATAACGGCGTATTTTGGAGCGCGCAACAAATACCACTTATTTATGTTGTTATATTCCAATTGGCTCCCCGGCCCGTTTCGTAAATGCCTCCCGTAAGCGCAGTAATAACTGACGGCGCTTAAGAGAGAGACTTTATTTTTGGGAGTAACAGCAGCCATTTGCCTGACAAAATGACTGGAAATGTTTCTACGCGACTACAGCCATAAATCTCTCTACAGTTACTGCTATGCAAATTACTGTATCCCCCGCCAATTCCGTCTTGGCGTCGCTTTGTTCCCGAAGCCTTGCTTATTCAATTAGTTGACTGATCACTCGAAGCAACGTTGCAGTTGTTATTTTTGAGTGATCACAACTTATCCATCACTCGAAAGAAGCATTAAGGCCTAACGCGAAGGCTAATACAAAAGTCAATAGGATCTAAACAGATTTCAATAGCAGTAAAAGCCGTAGACGGAGCTGATTTCTTTTGCAAAGGACAACATTCCGACCACTGCCGTGAAGCCCAACCTGATGGTAACAATCGAGGTTCATAGGTGGCGCCACGAATCGACAAGTGCAAAGGCAAGTAGAGAAACAAACAAATAACTAAGTGCCAGGCTTTAATTGTAAACCAACGAAAACTACTTCACTTCCTAACCTTAAATACTAAGAATTTTTTAAAACTACAAATAAAAATAAATTTCCGGTTCCAAAGGCTTTTCTGTTGCATTAAGCAACGCCCTCAGAAGTTAGACAACTTAATTTTTTTCTTTCGAAAGCTGATTTTTTAATTACATTTAGAAACAATGGGAAAGCAAGTCGAAGTTTATAACTGCAAAGTTTGCGTCATTCTTCCTTTTCTTTGTTATTCGTTCTCTATCTTATTAATAGATTTTAATCATGAATTATTTTAAAAGAGGTTACTTCTTTACAGTGACATCGTTTTTCATTTGAATCCATTTTTCTAAGATGAATTTTACAGACCGAAAAAGCCTATTCTGAAGTATATGAAAAAATATAAATAACAAATATATTAATTTGGGCGCTTGGCTGTGGGTTGAAGGTGATGGGTTCGATCCCCGGCCACGGCGGAGGGCAGGGATTTTTCCATTCTCCACCAAACGAGTCCTATGGTCTTTCCAGCCCTCTGTAGAATGGGTAATTCACTTTTTATTTTATTTTTGTAATTCCTGATAATAAATCAACAAGTCTAATTAAAATTTCAGAAATAAACATAAAATAAATGTATTCGTGAAATAAATAATTTGTAAATTTACTTCTTTCTATAATTAAAGCGAAATAAAATTTGGTCTGACCTATTTCCGAAAAGACAAGAAATAAATAATAATAACAATAATAATAAAGTGGGCCGGGTAGCCGAGTGGGTAAGGACACTTGGCTGCGGGTTGGAGGTATCGGGTTCTATTCCCGGCCTCGGCGGAGGGCGGGAATTTTTCCACGCTCCATTCTCCTCCAAACGGGTCCTAGGGCCTACCCAGGCCTCAGTAGAATGGGTACCGGGTTTCTTTCCCGGGAGTTAAATGCGGGCGGCATGAAGTCCAGTTGGTCATGTTAGTCCCGTTGGTCATGAAGAGTCGGGAGCCTTACCTCCCGCTATCCCAAGGGTCTGCATAGACCTGTAGTGGGATACTTTAACTTAATAATTGTATATGGATAAAAGAAAAAAAAAATGATTGATATTTTTAATTATATCAATTTTAGGCTTCTGAATAGAAAGCCTTATAATCCCGCTTTGTCCGTCTGTCTGTGGACAAGTATCATTAAAATCTCATTAAATTATCATTAAGCACAACAATCACAACAATCGCAACAATTGCGCCTTTTGCATTCGCAACAATCAAATTTATAATAATAAGGAAAAATAAAGCAATAATTCAACATAAATTAATCAGAAGCCGTTGCGAAGCATTGTGATTGGTTTACTAATCGCTATCCCTACCTTGTTTTATTCGTGTGAGACATTGTTATTTGCTTTCATTTTTATCACGGCATTGGGATAAGACTTTGCGTATTTATTATTTTGTTGATCTCACTGTAAGCTTATTTTTCAAATTGAACAAAGTAAATTTTTCAAAGCATTGTAATGTGTATCATTAATTATTTTATACGGCAAGGATCATAAATACATACATTCATTATTATATTTATATATAAAAAGCCAATAGTACTCTGCAATTCCTTGATTACAGATATTGCTTGAAAAAAAGATATACAAAATGTTATTGTAATTTAGGAAACAAACCAGTTTGAAAATAAAGCGAAAGCTAAAAAAATAAATTAAAACTGTTATTATTCTTGCTTACATAATAACAAGAAAGACTGACTACAATCTGAGCCATTTAAAACGAACAATGGGGCTTTTTATTTCTCTATCGATTCAAAATAGAAGAATCACTTGAAAGCAATTTAATTTAAGGCAAATCAATTTTAAGAAAATAATTATTCTTTCTAAAGATCGAATTTATCTGGAGTGAAATATATTGGCGAGACGAAATTTTTCGTAAATTAAAGCGCTTGGAATTCTTGCTGCAACAAGATTTCCTGTGGCCAAGCGCGGGAGTTCAGTTATTGGCAGAGAAAATTAAATTAGATTGAAAACTGTGTCGCTGGGAATAAGAGCACTTTTTTTTTTTTCTTCCTTCTTCTTTTTTCTTCTTCTCCTACCAAACACTGATATTGGCTTGACCTCTGAGTAGAAAGGTATTTCCACATCACTGCCTCTCATTCAGATAGTGATTGGATGTTTAGATGAGGGGGAGGAAGTTAATAAGAAAAAAAAAAAGAACTTTAATGAAATAGTTATAAAACATATTTGGGTTTTTGACTTTGAAGTTGAAGATTTAGATAGTGTTTTCAGGAATACTAATCTACTCTGTAATTAATTGAAATTAATTAATGCGAAGATGTATTCTGAGTATGTGTAATATTTTTTTCTTAATATCATTTGAATATGTGTGTAACCTTGAAACATAGGGATTGAAAATAAAGTTATAATTTCCCTGTAGTTGAAGTGGTGTAGGTGTGTATATCCAAGGTTACAGGCGTGGGATTCAATTCCCGATGAAGGTCGCGGATTTTATCTTGGTTGGTTGTCCTTTATATTCGAAACAAGAATTCACCAAATTCTCTGTCAAATAATAAGTAGGTTCTTAACTGAGATTTAAAGCGGCAGGGCAGGGCTGCATCTATCGCCCGAAGATCTCTGCTTCTGTCAGGTGACTGTAGTTCAGACTACATCTCCACCGAATTTTTAGTCTTCATTTATTTTAACCTTTTATATTTTTTTTTTATCTAACAATTTATTTTCGATCACTGACACATCAATGTTTAAAAAAAAAAAAATAGTTTTATTATACATTTTGAAACACAGTCAAAAATTCGCTGACTGGAGCCTTTAGTAGATACAAGTTTCAGCCAGAAACCTAAGTATCCACCAGGTATCTGCGCAATATATATGATGTTCCAAGCAGCGCTGTTTTTTGTAGTTCTGATGTTGTTATTTCAGACAACTGCAATTGGTTCAAATACTTGGTAAAATTTTTTGAGATTGTTCCAAGTGTTCCTATGATGATGGGGATCACTGTCGTGTGTTTCATCCAAAGCCGTGTTGTTTCTATTGCCAAATCCCTGTATTTTAAAAATTTTATAATTATTATTATTATTATTATTATTACTGTTTTTAAATATTACAAATATGTACTTAAAACTTTAGTTAATTAAAAATAATAAAGTTATTAAGACAAAAATTGAGGCCACCACACATCTCAATTTAAAAAGTTTATGTAGAATAAAATATAAATAAATAAAAAAACACAAGTACTTTCGAGGTTGTCTACAACTCCTTGTCAAATGGAGAAATACAACAGGATACAGAATATGAAGTGGAAAGAAGTGGAACATGTAATGTAGTTTAAACCATATGCAACATGATGTCCAACGGAGAATAACACTTTCTGATGGGGTGGGGGTGGGGGGTTAAAAATTAAAAATAATGAAGGTAGCTTGAAATAATTGCAATTAAAACATGTTCAAATTACTTAGCGTACACTGTTCATTCGAATTATACCATTGCAATTCTTTAAAATTTTAATGTAGTTTTTTTTTTTTTAAATAAAATTTCATGCATAGAATTAAACGAAATGCATGAATGCACGTTTTTAGTGTTTTCCTAAAAAGTGTGTATTTACATCGAAAGACAACGTAATGAATGGATATATTTACGTTCTTAATGCTCTTACGAACGACAGTTTTATTTAATTCTCAATTCATTGAGTGAATATTTGCAGCAACTAATTATTCTTAAGGTGGGGAAAAGAATGGGATTTCCAAATCTAAAGTAAAAAGCAAGAAATACACAATAAAAGTAAAGAAAAGAAACAGCTCTTTTGAGACGTCACATTGCACTTATGAACACTGGATCTAACTTTTAATGTGTTTTACGATACATTCTTGTTGCTTTATTATTTAGTAATTATTCTTAATCTACCATTGTTAGCCTGTTTTTTTGTAGGAAAGTGAGGCTTATAAAATCAGTCAGTCTGTCTTTGTTTGTGTGTGTGTGTGTGTGTGTGTGTATGTTTGTGTTTTCCACTTTTTAGCTTTTTTACAGCTAGATAGATCTTCTTGCATCTTGGCGTGCACATTGACGAACAACAGACGATCTAATTTTTGTATTTTGAAGAAAATTTCCTCCTTAGAGTCGTATATAAAAAAAAGCATTTCTATCGATGTCTTAAATAATGTATATTAATCTTTTTAATAATTCGGTATTGCGAGCAATTTTTAAATTATAAGATTTAATTTGATTTAAACAACTTAAAGTAAACAAATGCGGATTTAGTTATTTTTTTGTCAGAAAATGGAAATTTTATATTGTTTGTGTTCAGCAGAAATTATAAACTATTAATAAACAGAGAATTTTCGCTTTCTGTTATTTTAACGAATTAAAAAAAAATTACCAGCAACATTTTAATAAAAGTGGACTTCATGTTCTTTCAAGAACTTCTTATCAGCAAGGACAAGGTCTGGAATTGCGGACGGTAATTTCATTTTTAAAGTTGTAATCGATATTACTAAAATCTTTTACTTCTATGTCTGTCCGGCACAATTGTTAATTATTAGTTTCCCTTGCTGAGAAAGTCATATTATAATTTTTTTTCCGCCTTGCAGGGGATTTGAACCGAGGATCTTCGTCCTCGCAGTCAGAAACGCTAACCATTGGACTACTTCTGGTCTCCCCCAATCCTACTTTTATTTTATTTGTTCCGCGCTATCAAATAATGAGTTCATTCAAAAAGGAATAAAATATCACTTTTTGCCATAACCGCTTGGAATCGATTCTTCTTGGATTATCTCATACTTACCAGGGGGAGACAGGGGGATGGCCTAGTTGTTATGAAGATTTGCTCATTTTTTTTTTGGTTCCCATGGCTTCCATCTGCAGAATTTACTTTAATTTCTTGAAGAAAAAAAAAAAAACCCTTCTCATTTTATTTTTTAATTTTTAGTAAAATGACAACTCTTTATTATCATTTTCAGCCAACAACGACAATAATCTCTTCCATTTCATTTCGAAACGTACACTTCCTATTCTTCACGTAATGATATTTTGTTTATGAAATCAGTGTGAATCAATTCTTATTTCCTCGAATTCGAAACATCCCCATCTTTTTTTTTCTTATTGATCACAATCTGTAAGGAAATTTTATTTGAACACGGTATAAACATCCAGTGGAACTCACAGTGAGCACTAACGAGGAATAAGGCTTCGGCATTCAGTCTTAAAATTCGAAAACCTTGAAAAGCTAAAATTCGGATTTAAATATCCGGAAATGTTTTTGCTACAAGTTGACAAAACGAAAACAATGACCCTTTGGTTCATATCATGAAGGCTTTGCAGAGAAACCATTGAGAATATTTCGAGAATTTAACAAATTTTAAAGTTTACAGGACTACGAATAAGACATTTCGGACATTAAAAAAATACTTAAGAAAATATGTTTGTTCGCAATAATATTCCTAATCAATTACAATTTTGGTACCAAAATATAACTTGAACAATCCTTTCAACTAGTGAAAGATTAATAATAATACTTTAACAAAAAATTTAACGTGCTTTTTTTTTTATTATTTTAAAGAAAATAGCTTAGTAAAACTTCAATTCTGTGCATTTTTATGTTTATTTTGTCTTGTAACATAAAAATATTTCTTTACTTAAAAATAAAAGTTATAGAAAAAACAAATATAACTATATTTACTTTTTATAAAACCTAACTGAAAATACTATTTTTATTTACTGAATACCGTGCTGACTTCAAAATTAAAAATTGCCTACCTTATATAAGCACGAACTAGGTATGAATTAGATATGAGTCAAACCACAACGTTTCCGACCTTCTACTATATAAGGTCCATTTTCAAGTGTGAGAAATAAAGACTAATGTAAACTTCGTTCAGTACTGAAAATGTAACAACGTCAGTACTGAACGAAGTTTACATTAGTCTTTATTTCTCACACTTGAAAATGGACCTTATATAGTAGAAGGTCGGAAACGTTGTGGTTTGACTCATATCTAATTCATACCTAGTTCGTGCTTATATAAGGTAGGCAATTTTTAACTATTTTTATTTTTTTGCAATTTTTTTTTTTTACATTTTTAATTTACAGTTATTATTACTCGTTTATCCGAATTTGATGGGACCGCGGCCCTTTCGGATAAACGAAATTTCGGATAATTCGGAATTTATTTTATTAAGCATGTAGTGTACAAATTACAGTGAACCTACAGTGGGAGTTAAAACTTTTACCTAGTTACACTAGGTTTACACGAGTTTAGTTACACTATTGTTGACAAGATATAATAATAATTTTTGAACCCTTTTCAATATTGATAGACTGCTTTGAATAATGTTATTAATAGAATTGGTAGTTACATAATCGCTTGTGTAAGCAATTAAATATCGATTATAATATTATAATATTGATTAATGTTTTTGTGTATTTTTAAAATATGCTAAAAATCGTTTCGGATAAACCAGATTTTCGGAAAAAGAGTTTTTAGTGTACTTTACATAAAAAAAAAAAATTATATTAGAAAAAAAAATTTCTATCGTAGACACCGATAATAAGGCACTTGATTGTGGGTTCAACCCTCGGGGGAGGTCGGGCATTTTTCTAAGCTGAATTTTTCTAAGCTCCAGACATTTCCTAGGCTCACCCAACCTGATGAAGATTGGGTATTGGGCATAGTTCCCCGGAGTTAAAGGCGAGCGGGCGTCGGGCTGACCACCTGACCTCAACTTAGTCCCGTAGGTCAGCAAACGCCGGGAGCTTTAACTCCCGTAACCTAAAGGCTACATACTTTTAACTTTAACCTTAAAAAAAAACTTTTATCATTTCATGTTCAAATCCGAAAAAAAGTACCTCACCGTAATAAACTAAATGAAAAATCATGTTTGAGGGACAAATTTTTACTCAGCCATCAGGGTACTTTAAAAACCGGATACTGTCAAATATCAAAAGATCCCAGCAACGACAAATTCAATCTTATGCAAAAAATTCCAGCGGACCTGTTATCGGTAGTTTTTAAATCAACTGCCACATCATTCATTGTTTCCAGTAATACAAGTATTTTGTCCGATATTCTTTTATTACAAATAAATAAAGATTTAAGTTCCTCATTTCAAATATAAATAAAGTGAAAACAATGCCATTCCATTAATAATAAGAATACTAATGAAATATGGATGACTTAAATACATTTATATCGTGCTTTCTCCTGTGCCTTCCGCATGGCTTAGAAGGCAGAAATGAAGTAAAAATGTAGAAGAAAACAGAAACTTTTTCTCCAAGATGATTCAATTGGAGAAAGAAACGAAAATGTCTAAGAAAAAAAAGAGACCCTTCAACAGTAGTTCTACTATGTAAAAGTTTAGATATGTAAATAAAGTATTTCTTAAATTAATTAAACAGAATTGGAGTAAGAGCGAATTCACTGAATTCTTATAAAATGATCTCAAAAAATATAAAACATAACTTTATTGT
The DNA here is from genome assembly GCA_023159025.1 of Thereuonema tuberculata. Lineage (NCBI taxonomy): Eukaryota > Metazoa > Arthropoda > Chilopoda > Scutigeromorpha > Scutigeridae > Thereuonema > Thereuonema tuberculata. The sequence continues at coordinate 55,152,622 of JAFIDM010006943.1, read as the reverse complement.
AATGATTATCTCTGTAAATAAAAATACAAAAAAAAATTAAAAACCGAGTTTCAGTTCGAAATTTTGTAAAGAAATTGTACAAAGTGTATTCGAAGGACAAGTAAAAAAAATGTTGTATCTTTTATCAGCCTTTTATCTGTTTACGAAAGAACAAATCTGTGTTAGGGTTAACGAAGGATAGGTATTGAAACATTGTCAATCCCTCTTCGAAATTTTTCTCAAATAACGAATAAAAAGAAGGGAATCAACCATTAGATTAGCAGTGTTCAATAATACAAATAGTTCTAAGGAACTTACAGCCTACTTTCCTTAAAACATTATTAATATTATTTTTTAAATTTTTTTTCTCTTTATATTGAGAAGTCCGGGTTCAATTCCTGGCTGTAGTCGGGGATTTTTCCACAGTTGCTTTTAGATGGACCCAAAGGTTCACCCAGACCTCTGTCAAATGAGCACCGGGTTTCTTATTTTTTTTTTGGGGGGGGAAGGGGTTGAATGCAGGAGAGACCATTTAAATGGTCCCATTGGTCGAGAATCACTGGAAGCCTACACCTCCCACGAACCTTTATCTTAACAAAACTTACTAAATTCAAACACTGTAGATTTTTCATTTTCTGAAAAAAAAAACTGAATTAAATCCGCATTTCTTACTTAAATCCTCCAAATCAGATTAGTTTTAATTATATCAAGTCACTCATGGATTAAAGATTTAATATTCTTTGTTTAAGACGGTGATATATTAATAGAAATTGGATAGAAAAATATTGTTTAGATTCCAATGCTTTTCAATGGAAAATTTTTGTCGTTTTCTCGCGCTAAAATTCTGGACAAGGACTCACTTGAAGAAGATTTCAAATATTAAAGTTAGATTGTCTCTAATCCTTAAATTTGCATATCAAGTTTCAATAAGATCCATTGATTCAAGTTATTAGGGAGGGCACACATACACACAGACTGAACACTTTAATAAGCCTCACCTTCCTACTGAGAAATAGACTAAACTAATTTTGATCTGGAGTTGGTCTTGTAAATATTTTCATAACCTACTTTCTTACTAAACAACGGCTGTTTCCAGAGTCAATAATCGGAATAATCGATTTACCAAAACGTTGGAAGTATATTACTCGTTATATCTCCATTACAGTAGGGATTGAGAAATTAATAATAGCTGTAGTTACGTTTTGTGGGTGCGGTAATCCAGTGGTTTTAGGGACTGACCGCAGAGTGGAGGAGCCCTGGTTCAATTCATGGCGATGTACTGTAGTCGGGGATTTTTTCACGATTGTTTATGACTGTTTCCTAGGGTTTACCCATCCCTCTTTCGAATGGGCACCGGTATTTCTTACTGGGGAATTATAGGCGGAGACCCGTCGGGATGACCACCTGATCTCAGTTGGTCGAGATTCGCTGGGAACCTTAACTTCCGTGCACTCGAGAACCTAATGGCCTGTAGTAGTATACATTTACCTTTTTACAGATATGTTTTAATTTCAAAATTTTTCTTTCATGAAAAAAAAAAAAATAATTAACAAAAAATAAAATAAATAAACTACGTTAAATTTGGCTTCAATATTTAGTTGACTGACTTTATTCATGTAGTTTAGGGAATTCTCTTCAATAATGACATAATAAACGGAGACAGATTTTTAGAGAGGGTAACACGACTATTTTATATATCTTTGGATTACGAAATACCAATAATTTTTGACTGCGATTTGCTCTAAAAATTAAAAATAAACAAGGTAGGGATAGTGATTAGAAAACCAATCACAGTGCTTCGCAACGGCTTCTGAGGCACCTTTACTTTAGAATAGACTGCGCCGGGGTGGTCTAGAAAATATGCACGCGAGTCTTTTTGCGACCCCTTGCTATCTTACCCACCCCTATTTATACGGAATAATCGTCATTCTTAACTCAAACCCTTGTTAATACACTGAATTCCTAATTTAATGATTAAAAAAAAAAAAACTTCGATTGAGAAACTGTGAAAATTTTTGAAATGGGAAGAAAACAATGAAGAAAAAGAGTTGCCTATGATGGGATCGAACCCACGACCTTCGCGTTATTAGCTCAACTGAGCTAACGGGTCACCTACAACATTCAAGAAATCCTAAAGCAGTCGCTTCCTAAGTATTACTTTAAACAATGTGATACTAATTTTAGAGAAAATAAAGTAGTTATCAAAATCCCAAATCTAAAGGATTAAACAAATAATATCTCATAGTGCATAAGTTGAGAAACTGTGAAAAAATTTAAAATAGGGAAAAGAAAAAAAATTGAAGAATAAGAATGGCTCATGAGGAGATCGAACACACGACCTTCGCGTTATTAGCACGACGCTCTAACCAATTGAGCTAACAGAAGTCGTTGCGAAGCATTGTGGGATATGTGTCACAGACAGACAGACAAACCGGGGATATAAGTCGTCTTCCAAAAGCCTAAAAGAGCTTATAAAGCTTTTTTAATCGATCCATTCATAGAAGATTATAGAAAAAGTGCACTTTTGCATATCTGAATCTACAACAGCTGACTGTTTTCACTCAAAGATGAAGATCAAATACTTAGAATGGAGCTTAGATGGCAGAGATCGGCATAAATCATTTGGATTCGAGAAAGAATAAACGGCTAAATTTTACAGCTAAAATTTCAGATGGAAATGCGGATTTTTATGTAAGGATTAAGCCCTAAAACTCAACAATAGAAAGTTCGGAACAAAACAAAAATCAAATGCAAACTTCTGAAAGAAAGAATAGCAAACTAGAAGGCTTAATTCAAATTGGATATGCTGTCGATAATGATAACAGTAATTTTTGTTCTTGCATTCGAAAGAGTTAATTACATTCAATCCAAGAAAAACAAACTAGGAAAATACAGCCTGGAGAAAATTACTAAACGGATTGTTAGTAAATCCGACATTGCTTCATTTCGAAGCAAATTCTCCCTGCGTTAAATATAAATTAAATTATTAAACTGTGCCTAGATTCCAGTTGATATGTAATAACTACAACTAATTAACAAACACCCAATCGAAGATCACCTAATGGGGCATTTATGAAGCTCATTACAATTACACTGTTGCTCCCTGTGGACTAATAATTCAGTGATATATAATTTTGGATTCCATCCTTTCAAGTTCAACTTTCGTTTTATATTTTTTATTATTTTTTTTTGTTATTATTATTATTATTATTACTAGATCTGTATGAAAATTTTTTCCGTTGATGATTGAACAGTGAAAATAGGCAAATTGTTAATCATTGTTATTATGAAAAAATCGTCATTGTTGTCATTTTCGCTGATTATTATGCTTTATGAAAAAATTAATCGTTAGAATTACTTTAATATCAAAACCAAAAAGTTAATAAATATTACTAAATAATAAACAACAATGCAAAAATAAAAGAAAATTGTATTCATCTTTACCTGGACCAAATGGATCCTCAGATAGAAAGGCCACCATTCATACAGTGATAGCCATAATAGTTATATAAAAATTTATAAATAATAATTAAAATGATGGCACTAAAGGATATTCAACTTAACATCCAAGCAGTTATTGGAGGTGGCAGAATATTTCGACTGCAACTAATTTCTTATATTTAAGATTATTTCTATAGCCTTTGTATGCCATATTAAATGTGTGCCATATTAACTATGTGCCATATTATGAGCTGTGGATCGGTGTATTGCTGTCATCGTTTTGTAAGTACCTTTAATTCATCGATCAATTTAAGACAGAAATCCTCCCCAATTCCTCCCCTGGTCAAAATTCCTCCCCCTGAACTCGAAAATCCTCCCGTGAGAACCAGTGACTCCCGATTGTGAATCCCTGCTTTACAGGCACTGCTCACAACAATGCTACTAATACACACAACGTACTTTACGGTAAATTACAATCTGCACCTACTCCAAGTTATAATTATTTGTACTACTTCCTTTCAATAGATGCTTTACATAAACAGATACTGAATCACAAAATGGGTTACGAAACAGATCCGAATAAATATGGCATTGTAAACACATGAAGCATTTATTCAGCACAATACATGTATCTTGGTATTTTTTTTTAATACAGTATTTCTCTCCCACAAACCCAGATGACAATAGCATGGGTTTTTTTTCCTTCATTTACGTAAAATCACACAACTCAAAGGGTTATATTCAAATAGGAAAGAAAAAAAAAAGTACATGAAAATCATTCGGTAAATACGCAACACTTAAACCTAATGGTTTCAACTTTAGCTCATTGGAAAATTCCCTAATAGAAAAATTCTATCATCCGTAAAAAATGCTGAATACGGAGCAGCAATTCCAATTTTTCCCTACAGTGAACAAATTTACAGCAACATTAATTGTTGGCAAATAAGGAAGAAAAAAAATAATAACAGTTCGTGGAAAAAATGTGCATTAAGTGTTTGCGCATGCGCATTCATCTTCCTTAATCCATAAATTCCATCCCTTAATAAAAATTAAAAAAAAAAAGGCAACTAATGTAATTATTATTTTTTTTTCTTTTCATAATTCGCATGTTTTGCACAGAGTTAAGCAAATTGCCCTCACCCCCCCCCCTCCAAAAATTCTTAATTAAGATATTTCTTCGAAAAAAAATAAAAACGTTGCAACGTGTTCAGCATTCTTGGTGCCAAAACCAATCTTCCTTTGATCTGAACTTCCCCGACGACGTTAAAACAACGGAACAACAAAAATAATCGAAGAGGAAATCGATGACGAAGTATTTGGAAGAGTTTTGTTGGGAATATTTTTCTTGATTGTTCTAATCTTTTAAGTCACTGCTTCGGCTTCTATTTTCACATTTCATCTTTCGGGAATATGCAACTCAGATTGTAAATAAGATAAGTTAAATAGATTTTAAAATGAACAGAAATAAAAGAAACAGAAGGTATATTACTACAGGCCATGCAGGTCCTGGTCCTCGACACTGATCGTTTGTTCAGAATTATTCAGAATTGTTCCGAGCAGTTTAGGAGATCGCGCAGCACTTATTCACTTTATCATTATACGATTACTAAAATGTTGTCTTCGTATCATTATTATTATTATTAAAATTACAAAAAAATTTAATGTATATTACTAAAATCTTTTATTTCTGTCTGTCCGGAGCAATTGTTGTGATTTGTGAAAATAGAAGTAATTTCTACAAGTTCGCGACGGGAATCGAACCTGCAACCTTCTGATCCGAAGTTAGACGTTGGGCCACGGCGACTACATTCTAATCTCTATAAAAAATAAAAATATGTCTTATACGCATTCGCTGGTTCTAAAAGCAGTCGTGGGTTGGGAGAATCCACTTTTATCGGGTAGTTGTGAGAAAGCAGTCGCACGTTGGGAGAATCCACTTTTCGCGGGTTGCTAGTTAGAATACAAAATTGGATGCTTGACAACAGACTTCAGATAAATAAAGACAAAACAAAATTAATGTTAAAATGTCCAAACAAAAAAAAGACTAACAACAGATAAGCCAAAAATCTTTATTTACCATCATAACTGTCTTCATAATTCACCAGATAAATGCCAAAGCTGTTCAGAACTAAAGTACACAAAAACAATTAAATATCTGGGCTTAATAATAAATGAAAAATTTTGTTGGAATAATCACATTAAAATGTTACATAAAAAGCTAAACAAACTGTCATACATATTCTATCATATAAAAGACATGCTTCCAACGCGAATTAAAACGTTATTATATAATGCTTTATTCGATTCGAACATAAATTACGCTGCTAACATTTGAGCCAACACCAATGACAGTTGTTTAAAACCTATAATTAATCTGCAAAAGAAAATTTTAAAGTTAATTTTCTTCAAGCAAAATGTAAACCATAAAAGTATAATATTAAAGAAAAGCTTTAAACTAAATCCCAAACAAAAATTCATATACAACATACAATTAAAATTTATTATAAAATCTTTGAGCACAAAAAAAAAAAAAAAAAGAAGAAAAACAAAAATCCTCATATAATCTAAGAAACAAGAAAAATATCCGTCTTCCCTATCCTCTTATATACAATGACTATGGAAAAGGCATTTTAACTATATAATTGAAAATTTATTCAACAATGTAGATGAAAAAGAAATATAAAAAATGGAAGCATATCCAATGTTAAGAAACTATTAAAAAAGTGGCTGATAAAAGGTAATTAATATGAATTTCTGTTGTTCAATTGTTTTCATTGTTATTGTAAATCCTGTATGTAATATCTCATTTCATTATTTTGTTAAATTTACTTCCAATGTCCTTAATATTTATTGTTAACAGTTCTTACTGCACTCGTCAAAAATCTTAGCCAACTTTAATATACATAAGTACAATATAGAGAGTTAAATCAGAAAATTATTTTAACTTAAGAATACTAAGAGTTAACCAAGTTTTAACTAAGTTATGTTACTGCCTAATATAAAATTTTAGAAAATTTTACCACTTAGCGGAAAAGTAGACCACTTAGCGGTCTACTTGAAAAACTATACATTGATGTAAGTCTTTAATGTTATTTAACAATGTATTCAAAATTAATGAAACAATTACAGTATACCTATATTCAGAACCTGTTGATAGAAATTTGTCATTCCTAACGGACAGTAATTTTTGTATTTAGAAATCATATTAAAAAAAAATATTATTATTATTTTTATTATTAATGTTGTTGTTGTTGTTATTGTTGTTATTTTATATATTTTCTTCATTCCTTTCGTCTTGACTGCGACTGCAACCATGCTCTTAGGAGCATCACGTTTATTCTGATCATATCATAGCAAAACACAACAGTTATCCGTTGTGTAATCATTGTTACATTTTTATTGATCAATATCCATTATTATTTTCTTTTCGATACTTTACTCTATATTCTAAAATTCAGATCTTCCCACAAGATTGAACCATTTAACCGAAACTGAAACATGAATATCAGCAAGTACCAGACCGACCTCCGTACTGTTTAACATCTTCTACCTCCAAAATTTGAAAAGTATTCTATATTTGTAAAATTGTAATATCAGTTTATGTATTCAAAGTAAATCTGTAAGAAATTGCAACTTAAAGTTGACTAGTCAAGAATTTTGTTTTAATAAGCCAAGATACAAATAGTTTGTTTTACCCTTTTCAGAGAAAGAAAATAAAAAGTTTTATAAATATAATTTTAAACCGTTTGTGGTCAAGATCTCTACAAACTATTTATCCTCATAGTCAAAGCAGCGCAAACACAGTTCAAAACATTAGAGTGAGTGGTAAAGATCAAGCACGTGCGTTTCAATTTATTAAGAATTGGGTTAAGATTAGGCCACATTGATGAAAACAGAATCAGAGGGGAGACTCAACCGCAGCCCCAGTATCTTAAGGAAAATATTAATACGGAGAAATTAGAATGTAGTATTGGATGATTGATAAGAACTATCTTCATATCGGATTTATATGTAAGAAATTAGGGATTAAAAAAAGCCAACATATTTATTACTAAAGCGCCATAATAATGATGACTCAAAAGCTCTAGGCAGCTAAAATTTAAGTTTATCTTTCAAACTTAAGATCTCATTGATTTTTATACACATGGGACCTGTAGACAAAAAGCTGTAGACCAGAAACCATGTTTATAATTACTATGATATTTCAAAACTTACTATGTATTAAAGTTCACCTTCCTAAGATTTACTTATGGAGTTATAGTAATCAGGGGCGTTTATAAGGGAGGGGGGGAGGGGCGAGGGACCCGAGGTCCCCCCCCCCCCCGAAATTATGAAGGTATGTCCTCCCAACGTTTTTTTTTGGTTGAACGGATAGGTTTCCATCGTTTTTTTTTTGGTTGAACAGATAGGTTTTCATGGGGTTTCTACTTAAAATTACTTAACTTAACCTTACATTAATGTTAACCCCCCCCCCTCTCCCGAAAATATATTCTTATTCGCCACTGATAGTAATTAATGATATGAAATAGATAATTATAAAGTAGTTTTTTTTTTTAAACTGAATGTAAATTTCCTGTGAGATACAAAGCAATTGCACAGATAAGACCGAAGAGTCAAAAACCAGCAATATACGACCATCGTTGGCTTGTTTAAATATTGCTGATAGATTCTGGTAGTCACTGAAGATTTCAATTACTATCTTGGATTTTACTGTATACTTTCGAAAGCTGGTCTAGGCTACAATTAGAAAAGGAATTAGTATCTTATCTACGGTAACAGTGAATTATCTTCACTGAGATTGAATGGTGTCTGTGAGATTCAAACATTCGGATGCAATTATTCGAAATCCAGCAAAGAACAATTTTGTTTTTATTATCTGAACGGTGTGCCATGCATTTTTATTTGTAATTATAACTGGATTCTTAGACCAGTGGAACAATAGACTAGCGCTCGGGATCCAATGTTACTCATTGATTTCGAGCAGTGGTAGGAGGGCCTGTCTTTTGTCCAAGTCGATAATATCTTTATCTGAAACGAACAAATGGTGCCATTAATTGTCATTCCCACTCACCTGTGATAGAAGCGACCCCTGCGGCATTCCATTCAGAGATGACAAATAGTTCAATGAAAGAAATAGACACTGATTGAAATGAAGCCGTTTATGAGGCACGGAAATGAATAGAATCACAAGGAATGCTGTTGCTCAAAGGCTTTTGTGATTGATAAATAGATCTGTTAATGATAATAGATACAATAAGGCATTCGCAATAATAATAACATTAATGGCAATCTATCTATCTGCAGTATAAAAGCCTTTGTCTGGTAGTTATCAGGTCAAACATAAGAAACTGATTCGCAGTCATTCCACCAGATGACGCTGGTTGTAAACGGATCTCATAGTTCTGTCGATTTCCAGCGATGTATATTTCCAAATTGCTTTCATATTTCATCCATCTGATGACAGGGACTGATGCATAAATGAAGATGAATAAATAAATAATATTTATTCAGTAATCTGAAATTTGAAAACGCCAATACAAAAAACAAATCACTGTTTAAAAATACCAATACAAAAATCAAATCACTGTTTCTATGGTGATAAAATAAATTTATCAACCACGTCTTCAGCGGCAATTTTTAGAAACAATTTTGAAAACAAAAACGCAATATCAAAATATTTTGCTCCTTTTAAAATTACAAATTAACAATTAATAATTAATTAACAATTATATATATATATAATATAGATAGGCCTATACATTTATAATGTATTTATAATACATATGTATATATATTTATAATGTATTTATAATACATGAATATATTTTTATTTATAATATATATTATATATAGATATATATAAACACATTATAAATAGTATATATAAATATACATGCAATCCGTTGACTTAACTAATTTCCTTTAACCATTATTTCATTTATTTTTCGGAATACTTAAACTATCGAAAGTTTCTCAACTAATTTGTTTCAATTTAAATTATCATCTTAATTATTTTATATACATTTAAAAGGGGGGGGGGGGGGTTTACAAACAAAGCGATGAACTTTTCAAAAAAAAAAAGGTCTAAAATCGAGCTTTTTTTTTCCACTTTCTGATGACTATCTTAATATTTTCTCGCTTTTAACCTTAGCCCCCACCCCTACCCCCCGCGATCTTAACTTAGATCGCGACCAAAGATTAGGAACCACTGCAGAAAGTTCTCAACAAGGAACCACTTGGAAAAAAATTCAAAAAAGCAAAAGTTAGATTATCTCAGAGTCCCTAACGTGCATACTAAGTTTCAAGAAGTCTCACACAGAGGTTGGAAACTAATTTAGGAGGAAAAGGGATAAACGTACAGCACTGATTTGATGACTATCACTTTGCTAGAAACACTCAGTAATAAATATTTTCATGGCAAATTCAACTCAAATGATAATTTGAGAAAAACAAAAAAAAAAAGCTTCTTATACATAGAACATAATATATTTACGGGAGTATAAAACGCACTGTTTTTTTCCTAAAAATTTGTCTAAAAAAAAATTGGTGCGCCGAATGCATATTTTTTTTTTTTCCAATAAAATATTGCTCAAAAAAATGTCCCTGAAAACGATTGCATCTTATACGTCGGCAAATACGGTAAGGGTTTCCTGGTGTAAAGAGGTCACAGGATATTAGTGATCAACTCCAATATTTTGCGGAACCTTTCTATTGCATTTCTTTATAATTTGAAACGAAAAAAACCACCTGTTAAGAAACGAAATCTTTGTATTCGGTTGATCAAAACGAGGGCTCTATGACATAAAGGCCTAAGTGACAAAATCTCCATTCCGAGTTATTAAGGGTTTTATGTTTGTATTGCCTTGCCAGTTCTGTGGAAGTAGCTTTTTATGGAAGTAGAATTCGACCAGTTGCAATGAAGTTTTCAGTTAGGTCTCTTTTTCATATGAAAGATATGGTTCTCGGATTTCACTTAAGACATGTAACTCAATTTTTACAAAAATGTCACTTAGGCCTTTATGTCATAGAGCCCTCGAAAAAGTTCGTTCAGTTTTTAAGTAAAAATAAAAGATACATTTTTTCTTGTCGATACTTTTATTGAACAACGTATTCAGCGGTTTGTTCCACTACCTTCGCCATCTTTCAGGCAACTTCATAACTCAATCTTCCCAAACTTTTATCTTTTTGAGCAAAAACATGTTCCAGCTGCCTTTGATGTCTTCCAGGGAATTGAATTTTTTCCATTAAGACAATACTGTAAAGACTGAAATCAATGGAAATCCGAAGGTACAATGTCTGGTGAATACGGCGGATGAATCAGAACTTCCCAGCCAAGCTGCAACAGTTTTTGATTTCTGGTCATCAAAGAAACATGAGGTCCTGCGTGCTTATTGTCTTCCATTTTCAATATTAAATTGGCCATCAAAATTCACTAATTTTGATAATTTTTTGTTTTAAATTGCCGCTGATTTGACAACTGTCACAATACAGTCTAACAAAATGGTATCGAATGACGTTGAAGACGCCTAAGCGCTACTAGAGCAAACATACGTAAAAAAAAAGAACGAACTTTGGTCAACCCAATATAAACTCTACATTTTACCGTCAACGTCCCACAATCGAAATCTTTTACACTTCCATCTAAGCACATTTATTTTCCTGATAAAATCTTAGCTATTTTAAGAAGAAAGACATAACATTAATGAAAACGTTTTAGAAATTAATATTTGTAATCTTTTATAGATTTTCTATCTTGTATCATCCAAGTATAATTTATTTTTCGCTAATGCGGCGCATGCGTAAGGAATATTTGAAATAACATTGAAGTTTATGATTCATTGATTCATTGATTTCTTATGATTCATATGATTCTTATGATTCATTGATTTTTTTTCTTTCTCTAACTAGCAGACATATAATGAGTGTCCACACTAAAAATTGTAACATTATTCACTTCCTTAATCTCTCCTACTTTTTCAATTGAAATGAAATCAAAAAATGCTCAATCTGATAAATTTGTCTATTAAAAATTAACGATTAAAAGAAAAAGACAAATACGTACACGGAAACAATACAAAATCATTAGCAGATACTTTAAAAAGAATATGTCGTGATATAAAGTGAAGTAATATATTCAACAGAGAAAACCAAAGATTTCCAATATGGAAGGTTAAGCTGAACTCAACTGCAAACAAAGAAAAACTGTTCAAAAAACTTCAAATAAATTAGTCCCTGGAAGAACGTGAAGCTTACTTTCTTTAAAACCTTGATCTTTTTTTCTTTTTTTTTTTAATAAGTCGTGAAAATAACACAAATTAACGAAAAGTTACCGATTTTAATTTAAATAAATATAATTTTTGCTGAGAAATAGTTAAGATTTATTTTTTCAATTTCTAAAAAAAAAAAAATGATTAAATCTGCATTATCTACTTAAAATGTCTGAAAACAATTAATTTTAATTGTGCTAAAGCTCGTGCAGACATTAATCAAAATGAAGATTAATATTCGTTGTTTGTGATATCTACAAAAATCTTAATTTCTAATTCTTTGCTATGGGAATTTTTGCGGACTTGATTTTTGCGCAATGATTTTACGACAAGGCCCAGCGAAAAAAAATTTAAAATACAAAGGTTACATCATCTCTTGTCCATAAATGTACATGACAAGTTTCAAGTTCAAAAGTTATTAGGGGAAGAACCATACACACACACACACACAGACTGATTGATTTGTTAAGCCTTTCTTAAAAAAGTTAAGGTAAATCTCACATCTTCACATACTGTTTTCAAGCTCCCGTAATATCTTTTTACATCCAAGAATCTCTGCTTAAAAAGTTTCACGAATTTGAAGAAACGAAGTCATATTAAAAAATAAAATGGCGCTTTCGAATACATGATTTCTTGAGTCATTAAACACCATTTCGTTGAATTTTACTCATTATCGCAGATGGTGGCCACATGTTGAGTGTATGGACGCATTTAACAGCGTGTCATTTTCATAAACCGGTCTGTGATTGCTTAGATCAAATGGTTGTTCTCCTGCTGTCGCGAACTGAGAATTGCTTCTAAACGGCTTAATGCAATACAAATGACATCAAGAAATTCGTATTGATCGTAAATGTAAAGACTCCCACTCAACGTGGAGATACTTTCAAAACCTTACTGTTTGATTTATAGTGATAAACACTACGTTTCCATTACATTGCTCATTTCTTGCTCAAGCTGAGTGTTTATATATAGCTACACGTGAATATAATCTTGTGTTAAAGCATAAATTTCAGGGTGACCCATAATAATAAAAATAATAATAATAATAATAATAAAAAAAGAAAGTACAAAAGCGTAAGGAAAAATAAAAAAAAAGTTAGGAAATTAGAAAAAAAAACCCACTCGGACATTGAGGAAAAAAGATTAAAGAAAAAAACACAGAAATATACGGATTCGAACCGTGTATGAGTCCTTCAGTATGAGTCCAAAACCATAACCATCAAGATACAGCTAACAACTGAGATGAGGCAGTTGCATTTCTAACGATTAAGCTAATAGCGGAAATCCAATTAAGCAATGCCAAATATCTCGAACATTGAGGGTGGGGGGTAACCCTGGCCCTTGAAAATACCCTATTCCTACGTTGTTTGGGCCTCTGAACACGATGGTGAAATCCGTTTGTCGATCCGAGCTTCCGTTCGGGAGTTGTTAGGGATGGACAGACACGGACGGACGGACAGGACAATCGCAATAGCTACCGATTTTGGACGCTGTCACAATAGCTCTCAAATGGGTCGCTAATAAAAACTGAGCTTGGTGTAGGATAACTACAGTAACATTAAGTTCAAAGTCGATAATGGACATTACAAATATTATCTCAAGGTTATATTATCTTTTCCAGCTAATTTATTATCTGGGTTTTTCACATGTATGTGTGCATGTGATATTCTAATTGCATTGCTTTTTTGTTTACGTAAGTGTATAAGGTAAGAAAAATGAAAATATGCTCTGGTCTGTCTTATCTGCTATATTCATGTTAATGTTATATTTTTGTCCTTTATGTCTAATTATCCGTGAGTTTCTTAAAACAACCTCACCCCTTGAGTACTCAGAAATGTTATAAAATAGATACATATTATATATTTCCCTATATATACAGGGTGATTCAAAAATTTCCTGTACAAACTTAAAGGTAGGTCAGGAATACAAAAACAAACTGTATTCATAGTGGAACGCCACCTTCCGGATGTGCTAAAGGGTGTAAATGAAAAGAAAGTCAGCAAGAAGTTCCAAAGAATTTACAGCCTACTTTCTTTAGCATATTATTTCTTTTATTTATATAAATACACATACATTTTTTAAGTCGTAAAAACGACAAAACAAAAGCCTGAGTATAATTTCCAATTATAATATTCATTAAATATAAATAGTGCAATAATTCCCTTTCAAAAAAAAAAAAAAAACTTCACATTACTTCCACATTACTTCCTTACATAAGCGATTAATTTTAAGCGTAAGAGCAATGGATTAGCTAAAGGATTAACTACAATTGTTTAAGATAATGAGATATTAACAGAAATACGATACTTCTGTTAATACGAGAAATACGAGTCCAATGCTTTTCTGTGGGGATTTTTGTCACTTTCTCGCTCTCATCTCGATCAAGTCTCATCTGAAAAAGATTTCATCTGATATAAAAGGTAGATCGTCCTCGAACATGCATACCAATTTTCAAGAAGATCCATCGAGAAAAGTTATTAGAGGGGAACCTACACACAGTCTTACTGATTCGATAAGCATCGCTTTCTTATTTGAAAACACGCTAAAAATATTCATTTTTCTCGTCAATAAAACAAGGCCTCATCTGACCTTGGTTTCTCCTTATCTGTGTAAGGTAGCTCAACAGATTCACTTCCACAGATAGTTTGATGTTTGTGATGTTTTTAAGAGACTTTTTTTTCTTCTTTAGAGAATCCTCTTCTGACCCTGAGGTCAGTTCGTCTTCCGATGATGTGACAAGTGGACGTGTCTGCCATGGGGCCTTCATTCGCAGTGGGGTTCCGACCGAAAAGATGTAATTATCAAAGCACAATATCAGTGGGGAGTCTCATCAACTATGCATTCCTGTCTCCGAAAGATCTTCACGCAGCTATCTTTCGATCGGGGACGGATACACGACACTCGCATCACCTTACCTGCCATCGCTCGCAGTAACAACAAGCTTCTTATCAGAGAAAATGCCATTTTAAAATATAACATTGATATTTTGAAAGCAGTGAAGTTAGTTTTCTAGACTTTTATCTTATTATAGTTAAAATCAATTGCTAGGCATTTTCAAACGATAGATACGGCTTCAAAAATGTAAGAAAAATTATTCCTTATTAACAAAGCATTTATGTCTAAAATATATTTACTGTACAAAAAAGTTACTTTCACGCGTTGATAAATAACACTGTTGCTACAGGCAGAGAAATGACTTATAGAGCAAGAGAGTATAAATTGTCTGTCAGAATGAAGAATTCTTTTAAATGTGAAAGCTGCTTATATCCGTATGGCAGCTAGCTATAAGTTTTATAGGTTTGGTCAAAGCTCATAATAACCTTTACTATGCTCCGGGAGAGATCAGAAGAAATAGGTTTTAAAATGCAATTTTAAGTTGAATTACTCATCTCCTTCAGTAAGTGATTACGATAACTCAAAAAACTACATATCCTCGAATGATGAAATTTCTAGAACTAAGTGTAGATTGTAACAAAGAAGATCTATTCAATTTGATAAAATCAAAACAATAAAACAACGGATCAGATGGTAAAGAACTGCGGGTCAAAAACAGCCAACACAAGTGAACCCTTTTTTTATCAATTTCTTTTGCTCTTTTACGAATGATTTATATTTAATTTGTTGTTGTTTTTTAATGTTAATTTTCTTCATGTCTGAACTTATCTCCCAATTCGTTGAGTGTTAGGAACAAATAATTAGGTTAATGTAATCTAATCCAACAAACCCAATTATTAGTCATGGTTACTTATTATTTGGATCTCTTATTACTAATTTTGGTCATTCGATTCTCTAATAACTAGGTATCAACAATTCGAGAGTTGATAAATTGTGTGTACAGTAGAACCTCATTATAACGGACATCGCTTATAACGGACAGTTTTTTAAAAAAAATATAATAATAATAAAGGATGCATATGTTTATCTGACGAGTTTTACATTTCTAAGCAAGCGATTAAACATCGATCATTTAATGAAAAAAAAATTTTAACCTGCCCGATGATTCAAAGAATTGAATAAGTAAAAGAAGGCACAACGCTACAAGGAAGGATTCCTTGTAGCGTTGTTCCTTCGTTTGCTTTCTCGATTCTATCGATCATTTAATTTCGTTATTGTCTGAAATTCCACAAATTGCCGCACACACTCATCAGTTTTTATTCAGTAACCTTTGAGTCATGTCGTTAAGTCCTTTTTATAGCTAACTATTGTCCTTTCATTGATGTACACCCTGATGCATTACATCGATATAGAATTATTTGTTATAAACCGGACTTTCATTAAAACGGACAACCTTCAGCCCCAATTAGGCCGTTATAATGAGGTTCTACTGTATAAAGTAATTCATTATCTTGATCAATGTAGCACTAGAGGATATTCTGGCTTTGTAAGTTTTATAAAGTAAATAAACTAAAAGGTTTGTAAACGGCATTAATTTTGAGCCCCCCCCCTTCATTGTTTTAGTTAAAAAAGAATTCATAAATTTAGTTTTTGTTTTTTTTTTTCCTCGGTTCTTTGTTTAGTTCTTTTTATCAATCTTTCCTTGTAGTAAATATTAAGTAAGGTTCCTCAAAGAACTTGGGCCTAATTTCTTATCAATACTTTAAAATGTAACATTTTATTCAATAAAAAAATATATAATAAATTCAAATTAGCATGAAAAGGATTTCTTAAAATCTTAATGATAATGTTTTTTTAACAACACACCCACGACATATGTATATTCCAATTAAATATTTAATTAAGTTTGCTTAATTATTTTCTTATTTCGAATTTCGTTCGTGCGAAAGTATACTTTAACTGGACCTGAAACTAACTTATGGTACTAACATTGCATTAATTTAATTTTTTAAAGGTACACAAAAACTTAATAGATCTGTGAGATTTCAAGTTTCAAGAGACTCCTTCACTGATTCAGAAGTTATTGGGAGTTAAAGGCACACACTTATTTCGCCTATCATTGCCTATCAAAACCCTATCTGGTAGTTTTTCCAATCTAAGTTCTAGAAGTGTCTATTCACCAATGATAACATCGGTTTCAGAAAAGGGTAAAAATAAAGATGGAATGATAGTAGAGATAATTTTATGTAAGTCGACACACTTTGTACTTTACATACTTACACACAAAAAACATTTGTAGCATTTAGGAAAATCATTCTAGCTACTTAGCATTCACTGGAAGGTACTCAGACTCACGTTTAGGGCGATCTAATAATCCAAGTGAATGTGACGATTATTAAATAGCATCGCCTCATGTATTAGATGCTCTTCGTTGTTCAAAACCATTCATGAGTATATCTGGTGTTGATCGTCCAATTGGGATTGATTTCGCTGCATACCAAATCATGAATCTAATTGTTTCTCGGTATGAAAGGACAAATCTTCAAACCGTTCTAACTTTTTAACTGTGAATAAGATTTCCGTTCAGATCTTTGCTAGTTCTGATGTAGTACTACTTAAATTGAGGAGCTTAGTTTCAAAACCGCCATCTCCAAAATTGTAAATTCCGAGCCAATGGAGTTTTTGCTAAGTTCAAATCAAAACCCGCCGTTTTTTATACAGTTTAACTTCAAAAACCGCCATAGCAATGTGTTACAATACGATTTCGTTATGAGTGCTGTTTCAAAGACGGCCATATCCAATGCGAATGCATTATCAAACCCCACCATATCCAAAACTTAATTTTGAAGTTGACGGGTTTTGAAACTAAGCTCCTCAATTCAAACAATGGCAACTACAGATTTTTTTTTATATCAAAACATTAATGAATATCATTACAACTCGAAAACTATTCACGAATATCTTTACTGTCTCTCTCTCTGTATCAGTTCCTAGTTTTTTGTTTTTTTTTAATTCCTAGTGTTAGGAACGAATTTAGTAAGTTTGAGTTTCAAGTCAATGAATCCATCCCGGCTACTTATTATATTACAATATTATTATGTCTAAAAAAAAATAATAATAAAAAAAAAAACTTGCATTATTTTTAATTACCTGAAGTTTCAAACTTAAGCCCAACTTTCTTTCAAATAAAATATTTTTTTAAGAGAAAATGATAAAAAAAAAATATTTTTTGTCGTTTATATGATATTATAATTTATTTTAATAAATTAAAATTACGTCACAATCAACGGTTTTTCTACATTGGCAGTACTGGCAAAAAATTGAATAACAGATTGTTTCAGCACCAATACGCTATTAGAACTGAGAATATCAATACATCATTCATATGTCATCACATGTCTTACGATAGCTGATTTCAAAAACACCGTAATATTGGATAGAAGCAATAACAAAATTGTTATACAAACCATGGAGTCATATATCGGTAATGCACCTTATAATATAAAATTACCAACTTCTAATATTTCATCTTATTTGAGTCATTTCAGGTTACAGCCACACTCCCAAAAAAATCAGAAGAGGATAAAAAGGAAGCAGCCAATTCACCAAGTCCCTCATTCCAAAATAATCCCGTGGAAATCAACGGAAGAAGTACGGCAACTTGGATTGGAATTCAAACAAGGTAGCGATAGCGATTACTAAACCAATCACAATGGTTCGCAACGGTTTCTGATACGTAAATGAAGAAAATTATTCAAAAGTTATAATAAACTAACAAGCTGTTTTTATTGAAAACTTTACAATTCAAAATCCACCACAAAAGGCTCATAAACATTGAAGAAGGATGAGTAGAGTACAGATTGAGTCACCTTTACGTTAGAATAGACTGCGCGGGGTGGTATAGAAAATGCGCGCGCGAGTCTGTTTGCGACCTCATGCTTTCTTACCCACCCCTATTTATATGGAATAATCGTCATACTTAACTCAAACCTTGTTAATACACTGAATTCCTAATAATAATTTAAAAAAAAGAGATGCAAGTAGCTCCTATCTATATTACGTAAAATACAGAAAAATCACTATTTATATGAAATAATCGTCATTTTTAGCTCAAACCTTGTTAATAGACTGAATTCAATAACTTTTGAATAATTTTCTTCATTCACTTATCAGAAGCCGTTGCAAAGCATTGTGATTGGTTTACTAATCGCTACCTTGGAGCCCGACCAGCTAGAGACAAAATCTCTACGGCAAGACCTTTTCAACGACACCCTAATCAAGTCTCTAGCCCTCGTGGTTGCTGAGTTGATATTTGTCCACAGACAGACAGACAACCCGGTGATATTAAGCTTCACTGTGAGAGAAGCCTAACAACAAAGCTTCACGGCAGATACTGATCATGACGTCATTGCCACTCAAGCCACAGTGCCCAACAAGACTTCAAGCTTTCCACCACAGATGTCACTTCATTCGGTTTACGTCACAAATTTCAATTGACTGGTTAATGACAATTTTATTAATGTATAAAAAACCCAAAATTTGTATTAAATTTGTGCAGGCTGAGGATAAGCCAAGTCGTGGCTTGAAACTCTTAATATTGTATGTATTTTTAAATATAATTAATTTATTCAATTTTAACACTGTGTGTTATTTTTCATGTTTTTAATAAACTACTTAATTACATATTTAATTAATTAATTAAGTTTGAAATCTACCTACTTAATGATATAGATATATATACAACGAATGGCCTAGTCCCTAGTGGATTAGGCGACGGTCTCTCACGAGGCAGATGTGTCGGAATCTGGGTTCGAATCGCGGTATCCGCATGGATGTTTTCTTTCTTTCCTGTATTTCTCTTCTTCTTCCTTTTCTCCTTCTTCTTCCGCTGTCTATAATGTTAACAAATATTCAAAAATTCCAGGGTTTGTATGATAGAACCTCCAAGTATGAAAATACTCGTGGTGTTAATAAACATATTGAGACATAATAAAAAAAATAAAAAATAAAAAAATATACAAAGAATGTAAATACAGTGCAACTTGGATAATTCGAACGTCTTTAATTCGAAATCGTGGTTAATTCGAAGATTTCTCTTGGTCCCTTGAATTTGTTATTAAATCAATGTTAAAAAATCGTGGATAATTCGAAGTTCAACTTCCTTAATTCGAAGTTTTTTATAAAAAATTTCGAACCATAACGACTTTTCGGCGTTTTATTGTTAAGAAATTCGACACGTGACCACTGAAATCCCCTTCCCGCCACCGTTCGACACATGACGCCATTAGACACATGACGCTTCAGACAGCTTCCTGCTGACAGTGTCATCATGTCCTTCAGTAAACCACGCATGTACAAGAATTTAACATTCGCTGAAATGGTCGCCGTCATTCGCGAGGTGGAAAAGGGTGTGAAGAAGAAATGCCAACGAGTACGGGATAGCGCCGAATTTCGGCGGTACATTGAAGGACAAACCAATGTAAGTGAAGCTGTTTTCCGTTCACTAAACATGCTTGATGATTTTGCTAACCTTAAGCGACTGAATTCTACAAAACAATCAGACATTGCACAATTTTTTGAAAAACTATAATTTTCTGTATTGAATGTAATATGTACTGTAGCTTACGTAATATAAATCTTATTTTGTTTACATACATATAGTGTTTAAGTCTTTCATACCATGATCTTTCTGAATAAATATTTATTTATTGACAGAATAATCTTTTCAAGCATTCAGTGGACCTGAAATTAAAGTTAAAAGATGTAACTTGTTTAATTCGAAATCTTTGATAATTCGAAGTTTTGTAGTGGTCCCTTCAGCTTCGAATTATCCAAGTTGCACTGTAGCTATAATTATAGGAATAATTAAAAATGTAGCTAAGAATTTGTAACTTTTATAAAAATACATATATCATAATCTTCTGTAGAATTAGATACTTCTTTATTTTACAGAAGATTGTGGTATATCTTAAGCTCAAGATTACAAAATTATAATTACACGAAAGTTATTAAATCATTTTTTTAAATTTGTAAGTTGAAAAATTAAAAGATTTTGTACCTATCTTTCTTAAAATACATTTCTATTGAAATGCTAAAAAAATAAATAAGTAAATAGAAAGAAAGAAAAAAAAAAGAAAGAAAGAAAGAAAGAAATCATGAAGTTAAAAATATGTTGAAATTTTATTAATTTATTAGTATCATTTTAATTTTCTTCAATTATTAAAATGCTTTTCACTTCTTAATTTTATTGTTGTTCTCGCGTGGTTACTCCAATTAAATCCATTTAATTAAGTTCACTTCATTGCTTTTCGTGAATCTAAATCCTCTTGTAAGTGCGATTCAAGAGGATGCCATTCCATTTTGTCATTTCAATTTATGACGAAAATATTTCAGACAGAAACTTTAGTGATGTTAAGAGATCAACTTACATCGAAGTTTCAGTAAAAATATCCAGTTATTAAGAAGACGCATTATAAAGATTTGGTAATATTATGAATCTACTCTATCTCCGGAACACATTGATTTTGAAAGATCAATAAAGTATGAATGTATAATAGAAATACAGTTAAAGTATCGGCTTCTTTCGCTAACCTTTCATCAATATCAAGGCCAACTAAAAATATAGGCCCGACTCTCAAAAGAAAATAACGACGGTATTAGTCCTTAAACGAGAAGTACCAATACGATAGCTTCCGCACAACAGATAGGTTTTAAGCAAGTCGTTGTTGTACTAAATTCATTACATTTAGCCATAGGACAATACTTGTTTTCTTTTCAGCGCCGCATTTATAGGTGAAATTTCATCAGCAGAACATTATAAAACCTTGACGAAACACGTTCAACTTATATGTAAACTTATATTTTAAGGTATTTCTATATACTCATTTGTTGTTCATTATAAATAATGAAAAAAATAGCAGAACAACTGAACATGCAATTCGATACAATCGCAGCCTGGTAAGTATATCTGTTATGTAATACACTTTTTCCTTTTTCTTTCTTTTTTAGCTATCGTAACATGAATGTCAGTTCCTTGTCCCGATCGACATTGTCTCTGTGGATCTATATTCTGTGTTCACTCAGTCCCTGGTGTTCTCTTTTATGACTGGTAACTTTTTATTGATAGCATTTTTTAAGTGCTTTCTCTGCATTTTCATTTCTAACATATGATGGATTCGGAAAGGATAAAAAAAAAAGAGAAAAAGAAAAAAAAGCAAATAAAATATGCTTCAACCACATTCGACTATAAATCTTTAGTTGGAAAAAAAAAATGATTTATAAAAAAAAAAAACCTTGAATTTTAAATTTAAAATGTTCAGAAAATTGCTCTAATCACAGATAGTAACATTCGATACTGGGTTTTGATCAATTTATGTATTTTTTTACACTTTTATTAAACATTTATTGATAAGGTTTTGAAATGTTTGAATTGCAGTAGTGTCTAACTCAAGACCACTCTTGTACTCACACAGTGAATCTCACCACTGTGTCACAAACAATTAACAAGAAGTTACAGCCTACTTTCTTTGAAATCTTGTAATTTTCTTTTTTCTTTTCTTCTGTTTTCTGAAGGTCTGAAAAGCTATACAAACGATAAAACGCAAAATATCATTAAATTGTAACATCTAGGGGAAGGTGTTGTACCTTTGACCGATTGTACCTTTGACCACCCCTGCTAGTTTTGCCATCTATCAGCATACTTTAAAAGCTTTTCTGTTTAATGTGTAATATTCCCACTATTTGCGCCTTTAAACCTTAAGTAGTAAGGTTTAAACCTTAAGGTTAGATCTTTGACTTGCAAGGAGTGAAAAATATTTTTCCAATTCCATCACCAAAAAGTAAGTATTTTGCAAGTGCATGTTTCTTTAATAATATTGTTTGTTTTCTTTTGATTGTTATTTTAACAATAATAGTAATAAATATATGCCTACAGATTAATTGTTAGGACTTTTAAGATGATTGGATTAACCTAAAAATTGTAGCATGGTGTGAAACGTAAATTGTACCTTTGACCACAGCAGGGTGTTGTTCCTCTGACCAGGTCAAAGGTACAACATTACTTAATAATATGTAAATGTTTTTACTTACAGTCATTTTAGCATTATGTAAGATGGAAATTTAAATATTTTTTGCTAAATTTTTATTTTTTTACCAAATCTTATCCAAAGAAAGTAAACAATCGATTGTTTGTTCATAACTTTGAGTCTGATGTTGAATATTTATCAGGGGAAAGTGTTTTCGATATTTCAGATGAATGTCATGAGTTGGAGAAGGAATTAAACTTTGAAAAAGAAGATTTAGTTGAAGAAAGTTGTGTCCTTGTCAAGCTGACAACAACAACAAAAAACAAGAAATACTTTGTGGCCCAAATAAAGGAAACAGCATCTGATTATTTTAAAGTTAAATATTTGAAAAAACTACCGAAGATGGCGAAATTCATCCAAGAAGATAACCAGCTCTATGACATAGAACTACAATATCTTGTGGCCAGGCTACCAAATCCAACCACAGCTGCCGGCACAACTCGACTAAAAGAATGTCTATTTTTTTGAAGATAGACATTGATTTTTCATTGTATAATGTAGAGTAAACGGGCAGGAGTAGGCTACTTAACCCATTAGAATTTATTTCATGTTTTATTATTCTACTTTGAATTGCATATATATTTCCCGAATGTATATACTTCTGAATAAAAATGTTAATTAAATAACTTGTATCTAACTGTCAGTTTCTCCTAACACCTGGTCAAAGGTACAATACCCTCCGGTCAAAGGTATAACACATAGTTGTACCTTTGACCACAAGGTATCGTTTTTTTATAAAATAAAAATACAATATAATATATAAAACACATGCAATGGATGGCAAGATGCGTGAAGATCACATATATCCATTCAGGTAAGGATTTACTTGAGTACAAAAAATTAGAAAATTCATTTAGTGAAAACTGGTCAAAGCTACAACACCTTTCCCTACTTATACAAACAATACAAATTGATAGATGGTTGTTTTTTGTTTTTTGAAGAAAAAAAAATTAGCAAATAGACTAATTTTTTTCATTCTTTTCTAACTTATATATTTAAATAAAAAAAAACTTCTATTACTGAAAAAACATCTTTATCTTCTGTAATTCCTGAATATTTCGTCTTTTTTAGCAAAAGACTTCTTCAGGAATTACAGCTGAGGAAAAGACGTTATTCTTAACGTTTGTGAGGAGGAAGACAGACGTCTTTTCCTCAAGTGTAATTCCTGAAGAAGTTTTTACTAAAAAAGACCAAATATTGAAGAAGATAAAGATGTTTTTCAAGTAATACAAGTTTTTCGATTTCAGCAAATTTGTCTTAAATTGTCTGAATACAAATTAGTTTGAATGTCTTAGTTTGAATTAGCATGAGCAGATATTAAGAGGATTAATAAGAGAATTTAGAAGCATTCTTGGCCATCCACAAAACACGACTGCTTCAATGCTAATGCTTTGCTACATTTTTGTCACCATCGTGTGATGTTTCTCGGCAAGGACTCTTTAGATAAATCTTACCAAATGTAGCATTATTGGTTGATTTCAGGAGTTAAATCTACAAGGACGCAAAACAATCAATAGACAAGTGTCTATACAGCCTGTTATCACGAACACATTTCGCAGCAAAACACTGAAAGTTTTCTATAGAGTAGCGAACTACTTTAGAGTATCACTGTTCTTTATTACAACTATGTGTAGATCTTATCATGAGAGTATTGCATGCTAACTGCATACGCGTATTTGTTTTTACTTCCTTTCAGGAGGAATGTTCCGTATATATATATTTTGAACACTGAACTAATCTTCTTATAAACTGATAGGCATATTGAGGACAAGCGACGATCTCTCCTTTGTATTTGCAATTCCCTAAGGTCGATTTCTAAGACGATCTCTGTATTTCTATTGTTCTCCCATTGGATCTCTTTGGAGAAATGACAAAAAAACAAAACAAAACGCCAATAGGAAAGCAATGGAAGAAAGTGTCGTTAATGAAAATAATAAATTTACATAAAAATACACTCCGATGTACACCAACTAAGTCGACTCCTGAAGACCGACAAGTTTTGGTCAGTACCGTTAAAATTGAAATATATTGTTGAAAAATTTAAAACCTTATTGTAACATAAACTTTATAAACATAACTTTAAACGAAAATTCACAAAGTGCAATAATAAATTGCTATTTACGGAATCGAAATAGACGGTTGAAATGTAAACAAAGAATTGAACTTTCACTTATTGAGACTGGATTGGAGAGGAGGCGTTGATGAAATATTTAGAAAAGAAAATCGAATAAAGTGAAAATTTTACAATAGGAGGCAAGCTCTATTTTAAAATATTAAAGTGTATTATTTTTGTTAGAAAAACTTCTGTATTTTTAAAAGGAACAAAAAATAATTAAGGGACTCTGGTCAGTTAAGAACTTCTGTCCTTAGATTAAGACATCAAAGTAAAATAAGAAACTATAAAATAAGTTTAAATTAAGAAATTTAATCTTTTCATATATTCGTGGATGTAAAAGAAATTGTAACTAAAGTTAATGAATCAGCATTTTCTAATCAAACTACACCCACTGTAATCAGAAGATTAGTTTGCCAACACAGTTCGTTTTATTTACTTGTTTACATTTTAATCGTTTGTATCTTTTACATATATAATTGTGACTTTTACTTAATTAAAAATGCAGAATATTTGTTCCCCTCGTGGAATAAAGGATTTCAACATAAACGTGTTGAACAAAAAATTAAATTCTTGTTTTGCCTTGCTTTTACTAACTCACACTGTCTGGTTTATGGGTCAAATCTTGTAATCAATTTTCAAGTCACTTCCATCGGATAATTATCTAGAAATTTTGCACACTTGCTTATGTCTAATGACACTACAATAATATACTGATATATTAATACATTTAATAAAAATATACTCAACTAATATATTAATATATTTAATATTAATATATTCCGCCAAAGCAACACGTCCTTCCGTGCGCCATTACTACCGAGACCAGCCGCTAGGCGGCGGCATATATATACTATACATATAAATATATACACAACTACTTCTGAATTATACGCAGATAATTCTTATATATTTTAATCAATATATAATCTAGAAAGCATGGTTTTAAAAGTTTTAACATAATTATTTTATATATATTGTAATTTCGTTTAATATACATAATTTTTTTTAAACACATTCCATTTAACGGACTTTCCACAATAACAGACACCCCCCCCCCCCGAAATAGTCCGTTAAATCGAGGGTTTGCTGTATCTTTCTTTTGTTAAGAACAAAAAAATAAAAAAAATCCATCTCATAGAATTCTCCGACGAGGGACGACGTTTCAAAGGCAATTTGCAGTCAAAGAGAAACTATTTTTCCTCTTGTGGCCGGAACCTACGGTGGAATCAAGAGATAAGTGTGTTTATAATTGGATACATTTAATGTTCAGTTGAGCAATATACATTTGTAAATCTTATCTGAGTTTTCACACGTCATTTGGAAGGGCGCCAAGTCGGTGCCAACACAAAAGGAATTTATTTGAACACATTAATGGCTTCCGGAGGTGTTATATATGGAATATACGTCTGTCCGGACAAAGTGTCAAATTCACTCACAGCAGCCATTCATTGCTTTCGTATTCCAATGTTCATTTGACGCATTCAGTTTAATCTCCCTAATGTTTTTAGAGGCGATGAAATATGAGAATGATTACGGTGAGGATTAAGAAAGAGAAGGAGGGGGGGGAAAAAAAAATAGAAAAAGAAAAGAGGGGGGGGGGGGGATGATTTAGAAAACAGTGTTAATTTTAATCAGGGAACGAAACGAGGGAAAAAAGTGAGAGTTTTAGGCGGAGAATGAGAGGGAGTTTTCGGGGAAAAGTAAAAAAAAAAATCTCGCGAATTCTAACATCTTCGTCGAAGGCTGTTAATTGTTATTTCTCTGACGGTCGAATTAATCTTTCGTTTTCCGCTTTATTGGGAGAGGAAAAGTACATTTATAAAAAGAAGTTTGGCAAATTATAGAGAAAAGCCACTGTTTCATCGAGTGAGAGATTCAAAGGATTAAAACACACGCTTGGAAAGCTTTTTATAGTCGGTGTAAAAAGAAAAGAAAAAAAAATTGAAAGTAGTGAATTGTTTTCTACGAACAATTATAAGTCTGTTATGTTCTTGTTTTTAATGTAAGGTATAAACGATTCTTAATGAAACGCCTCCAGTTAATGCTTTTAGTGTCTGGAATTCGGGATGAGATAGTTTGTGGCTTGAGGATGTTAGTTCAAAAACTTTAAAATCTACAGAAGTGAGTTGCTCCTTCACTAATTCAATATTGTAATTAGAAAACTTTTTTGATTTTTCTTATATTTTTATATTTAGCTAGAAGAACATGTACCAAGAATTCCAGTCCAGTAAGAGACGGGCTCTTTATTTTGTGGAACAACAGTAATGAATTAATATTTTCATTATAAACCCTTATATTTCTGATTGATCAATTGTTCAATTCAGCTTTCCAAATCAAACTTTGAAATCCTTTAAATCTACATCTTTGTGGAAAGTAAAACAAGAACCAGTAGATTTCAGTCTTTGGAAGTCCAAACCAAGTTGGAAGATGGTAAAAGAAAGAGCATTTTTTCTATATGAGATTCAAGTATTATTAGAATAGTGAAATATCAGTGGCGGATCTAGAATTGCTATAAAGAGCTCTGATAGTGTTGATGAAATAGACCTGGGGATTTGTCTTGAAGCTGAATTTGCATAAAGAATGACCATAGCTGAGCTACATTACAACGGAAACTACATTCCACTACGGCTGTTTCTGTATCAGATTTATCGTACAATGTCATACAAATGAAAATAAATAAGGAATTCTTTTTACTTTAGAATCATTGAATATTGATTGAATCGCCTGAGTTTGATAATACTGCTGATAGAACAGAGATGTATAACGATACAAAGATGTACCACAGATGTACAAACCAGAAGCAAGTAGCTGGGTCCTTTAAAACTTTTGCTGGACATTCCTTATTGAAAGTAGCAGCGAATCAACTATTAGGGTTGTTCAAATGAAAAGGTACGAAACGACACTGTGGGTATAAATGAAGACTTTATTAAAAGTATACATTAAAGGCCTGAGCACAACGATCCCATTGATTAACGAGCCGAAGGATTCCTTGTTCCCAGAATTCCTGTGGCCGTGACGAGACCCAGTCCTGCACTGTGTCCTTGATTTCGTCGTCCGAGTTGAAGCGCTTCCCTTTCAGATGTTTTTTCAGAGGACCAAACACATGGAAATCGTAGGGCGACATGTCCGGGCTGTAGGACGGATGCTCAAGCTGCTCCCACTTGAACTTGGCAAGTTCCACGTCTGTGACCCTGGAGACGTGTGGACGCGCGTTATCATGGAGCAGAACCACACCCTCCGTGAGCAGTCCCGGTCTTTTGTTCTTGATGGACCTGTGAAGGCGTCGGAGTGTCTCACAGTACACATCGGAGTTAATGGTTCTTCAGTGCTCGAGGAATTCAACAAGTAGCGGACCTTTGACGTCCTCGCTGCTCCTCAATCGTCGAATTTTGCAATGTGAACGCCATCCTGTCCTCATACGCACTGCCGCATCAATTGGACGGCGTTCTTTATAAGAGCCTCTGCTCTCTCCTGTGCATGCGGGCTCCCGCGCATGCGCGGATCCACGCCATAGACTCCAATCGCATCCCTAGATGTCTACCTACATTCTCCCATAGCGGCATAGGCTAATAGGTAACGGTTACGTTGTTACGACGTTTCGTACCTTTTCATTTGAACACCCCTAATATTTTTTAGCTACTTCCTAGGAAAGTGAGGCTAAACAAATCAGCCAGTCTACATGTACGTGTGTGTCTATCCTCTCCTAATAACTTTTGAACCGCTGATGAATCTTCTTGAAATTTAATCTACACATTTAAGGACTAGATACGATTAACTTTACTATTTGAAATATCTTGCAAATTTGTTCTTGTGGAGAAATTAGTGGTAGAAGAAGACAGATATCCCCAAACATCAGAAACTAAACAATGTCTAAACAATGTCTAAACAAGTGAATTAATCCTCTTATTAAGTCGCATATTAATCCTCTTATTCTATCCACAAGCTGTAATGTGATAAAAATTAATTGGATTGAGATAATTTAGGTAAATAATTCGGTTTTCCTTAACTTTTGTCAGAAAATGGAAAATATGCACTGTTTAAGATATTACAATTTGAAAATAATTTTAGATTTTTATTGTTGTTGTTGTGTTTGCGTTTTACGACTTTAAAAAAAATTATAATAATTAGAATTTAAAAACATCATTTTCAGGAAAGTAGGGCTTAACTTCTTTCAAGAACTTCTTTTTATTTTCAAATTCACAGATAATAAATTTTACCATCAAACTTTGATTTTACGGTTCTGAAAACAGTATCTAAAGCTTGTTGGAGCACTGCTACAAGTGAACAGATATTATCATAAGGTTATCACTTGGCTACCATAAATACATTGTGGGCTAATAAAGGTGTAATTTATAGAAAAACTCTAAAAACTAATAATAACGTCTTTCTTAAGTTCAGTGTTGAAAAAACAAATTTGAAAGCTCAGATTTTTGTTTTGCGGAAGTATCGAAAATATCAAATTTCGTGAAAGTCAAATTTATACTGGAAAAAAATACAAATTTGTATTGGTGTTGATACCCAGGAATGAAGATAAACTCTTCCATTTATAATGACCTCTTGAATTATGGTAATTGAGAATCCGAATTGTGGCGACGAAATTGATCAAAAATATTTAGTTTTCGCTTCAAATACATAATTTTTTTTACATAAATTTTTGAATGATTAAAAAAAATGCAATCAGGAATTAATGAAAAGGTTTAAATAATACTAAGAAATTTCTATATGTGAAACTTATTCAATGCTGTGGTAAAAGATTACTATTGTGGTTTGAAAACAGTAAAACTATTTACGATCAACTTTGTAGTACGGTAATGAAAGTTCAATGATTGGGTTTGTGAATTATTGAAAATGAGATGATGTAACCACAGAATTTGATGACGTCATCAGAAAAGAAATAGGCGATGTGACTGCTGTGTCAGAGGCATGTGGCTCAAACGAAGTAGCAATTATACATTAATATTCCTTATTTAGAAAGTTGTATTCTTCTAAAGTAAAAAGAATTAAGACCTTGGTTAAGTTAGTGAAAGTGTTCCCAAATGTTAAAGAGAATATTGCTTTAAAAATCACAACCATGTTATCCAATGCCGAAAAGAAAGGAAAATATGAAAGTAGTTTTAAATACCAGAAAGTAAATTAAACTTAAATATAATAAATAATTTAATTGCTTATACTTACTTATCATATTTTAAATTCAGAAAAAAATCGTATATTAGAAAAGTTTTGTTATCATCTGAAGTTATTTGGTTTCTTTCAATCTCTTTTTAACTTAGTACTTTTCATATATTTCATCTTAGTATCTTTGTGGGGTTTTTTTTAGAAACTTATTTGTTAATGATGACAATGAAACAACTCGAATTTTCTGATGTTTGGCTGTAATGATATTTGTTGTTTTGAGAATTGCTGATCGTGGTTTTTACAAAAATTCAAAAACCTAAATTAAGGTTTCTAACAACATTATTTCAAGACGTTTACTTTTGTAATAACAAAAAATGCCAACAATTTCCTCCTATTTTTTTTTGACGCCGTTGATCCCCATTAGCCAGTGATACAGAATTTCAATGACCAATGAAATTCAAGGAGATATTAAATCTCCTAATAATAAAGTTCATATTTCATCTTTCATTAATAGCAAAGTTAATTAATTTCCAATAATACTTAACCTTAATTTATAAAAAAAATAGAATAGCAGAAAGTTCTCCCTCTAGTCTTTTATTTGGTTCTAAAAGCTCTGATTACAATATCATTGTGTCTTTCAAGATGATGGGAAAATTAAAATGACAACAGTTCTCTGACTTGTTTTTATTAATTATCCTTTAAATAAAGCGTCATTTCTGGTATAGAAGCTGTAGAATTTATATACAATATTTTAAAATCTGAAACATGGGAATAAAACATTTTTTTCACCCAATGCATTGTAGTGGTAGATACAGTTAAGGAATGGAAAACATACTTGGTTGACTATCGTTTCTATTTTGAATCAAAAAACCAACAAAATTAAGTTGGTATTTTCTGTAGACAGCGCAAGAGCAGATGTGGATGTTGGGAATGGATGGTTATTCACTTCAGAATATTACTGATAGTAGGAGTTGGTTTTGCACTAGTCCCTAACACTCTACAATTTTACACAATTCTGGATTAGATGTGGGTAGAGGACATCTGTGTGGAGGTTTAACGAGTTTGCCACCAAATTTTTTTCCGAATATCTAATTATCCCTTAATGCTTTTTTTTAAAAAAAAATTAAAAAAAAACTGCTTTTTCCAAAATAATCCACACGATTTTTTCTTCTATATTCCCCTTATACTCGGATGTTTCCACAATTGATAAAATAAAATTAACAATGACACCACAACACAAATATGTCTTCTTTAGCAGAATATCGGTAATTAAAGTTAGGAATTATTTACCCATCGTTTCCTTACTGTGTGTTAAGCCAACTCAAGGCTAAAAACATTTAATATGTAAGTTCTCAAAACATTTAGCTTCTTGGCAGATTCGATAATGAGCAATAATAATAGTCTTAATAATAATAGTCTGAGTTAATATCAAACAAATGTCTTTTCTGGTCCTTTTTTTTTTGGTTGTTGTATAGGAGATTCCGTTTTTTTTTTTTTTT
>JAFIDM010006943.1:55037281-55113895 GCA_023159025.1 Thereuonema tuberculata | reverse complement strand
AAGCCGAAAGAAAGAACAGCTTGAAGGAGAGTCACTAATTGTGTCACATCCCCGAGGAGAAAAACTGAAGAATCATTGGTCCGTGAGGATGGGTTTCTTGCGTCCCTCTTAATTGGCGTCGAAGCAAGTTTATCTTCACAATCTGTTCCGTAGGGTTTCGTCAGATTAACGTCTCCGATATATTAAGTTCTTTTGTTCGGATCCGCGGCAATCGAGGCCGAAATCCCCGATTCACGCATTCGCAATCGACTCTGTTTTTATTGTGCAATTAATTCCGTCTCCTTTTCTCCTTTTCTTTCTTCCCTCTGAGCATGCGCACCTCAGGTCTCGCCAACCACGAAATCTGTGTGTTGCAGCGAATCGGCTTTTTATGGCCGATATAAAATATGAAATGATTTCAGTTTCCATTAAAGGGCAGATATATTAATCACGTCGACTGAGTGCGGGTGTCCCTTCTCCATCAGCGCACGACAAATGGCCCCCGGAAATCTCACCCTTACAACCAGAATAAAAAAATATATGTATATCGATCTTTTAAAAAAAATAAAAGAGCGTTTCAATCGTCAAATCAAATAAATTCGCCACCTGGCTACTGTTATCGACACTTACTCGCCGTGTTTCTGAAAATGAAGCCGTTTTCTCTCCTTTGGCAGACAGGGAAATGTAGTCGACAGAGTCCGCAGGCAGGAAGTTATTGCCGAGAATTTGACGGCGGGTGCAGATTTACAA
This sequence comes from Thereuonema tuberculata, assembly GCA_023159025.1. Classification (NCBI taxonomy): domain Eukaryota; kingdom Metazoa; phylum Arthropoda; class Chilopoda; order Scutigeromorpha; family Scutigeridae; genus Thereuonema; species Thereuonema tuberculata. Next base: position 55,113,166 of record JAFIDM010006943.1, on the reverse strand, counting down.
TGGCGACCGCTCCCTCGCACTATATGAATGCAAAGAACCCGTAATCGGGGGTGAGGAGAGCAGAGCGAATTTGTCCTTTTTTTTTTTTTTTTTTTTACTGTTACTCTCCGGTCTTCCGGTGACAGTGAGGCGAGGTCGTAATAAAACCAGGTGCATGCAAAATGGGAATGCAAAGCAATCTGTGCTACAGTCACATACAAAATGGTGCCTTGGCTGGGTAATGTTCCTTATCCATGTCCGATGTAATCCCCCTTCACACGCCAAACTAGGCCCTAACCTCAATATCGGTCCCTGCCCATAAAACCGGCCCAATCTACATGCTGATAGAAAACAACACAGGGCGGCCACTCGAGCAAAAAGGCGGAACGCAGACATACACAAAAACGGCCGAATATATATTACTGATTACAATTCATAAAAGTTTTATATGCAATAATCCCGCAGAAACAGAACGATAGTAGTCCAATAAGACGGAGGAAACTGTCTTCCTGCGAGATTTCTGCCTACATGATGAACAAGGGAACCCGTTTTTATGTACGACAATCATTGCACCCACACTGGGGGTGGAATAACATTTCGGCCAACTTTGTGAATCAAGAAGAATGGACACGTCGTACCTTTCTGAGATGAAGCTATTTAGAGGCACAGAAAATATTCAGTCGTAAAGGCAACCCGAAAACTTTCGTTATAAGATCTAATAAAGAAAAATGGAAAATATCTTATCAGGCAAACTTTGCTTCAACTCAACTGAGAATTTTTAAAACAAAAATCTTTTTGTTAATGCATTTAATTTTAAATGAAACAGAAATTATTTGGAATTATTCCGTCATATTAATCTTGAATTATTCGGTTATAGTTAATATAACTATGACGAAACCTATTTTGATAGTAACTTAATATTGGGGTATTACTCAATAGATGTCGCCACCTATTCTTAGAAGAATAAATACCATTTGAAATGTTTTTTGATTACATTCAATTTAGTCACCTTTATTTCACAGATTTCTATCGTAAATTGTACTAGCTGTACTTTATTAAGAATCAGGTTTTGTCGTATTCGCCTTGTGCCTACTGAACATGGATATTATGTAATTCCATTTTAAGTGCTTTATCTTTTTATTTTCTTTTGGTAAAGGAAAAGATGGAGTCATTATACATTAAAAAAAATAGCGCACCTTTATGAAATAGCTCTGTTACATTGTATTAAAAGATTCTAAATAGCTATGCCGCAGATTATCAGTTAAATCATCAGCTACGATTACCCAATGGTGTATAGGTGGGATTCCGCTTAGTAAGCCAATATTACCTACCTGAGAAAAACAGTGCAAAATATTAAGAAAAACTCAATCTAAAATTACAAAATTAAAAACCATTTCAACTTTATGAGATTTGCAGAAATATCTATAGTAAAAATGTCTTTGATCTTACCTTATTAAATAGAACATTTAGAAAGATTTTAGGCTTAAATTAAACAATAAATTACGATAAATGATTCGGCGAAAAATGAGGCTCCAATTATTTTCTAAAGACTTTCTTTTTTGGTGTTTACTCCGTCCCATAGTCCTGTAGACCATTGTTAAATGACTAATAACAATTCTTCTGCTTTTAGTAATAATGAATTGTGATATATAAAATTCATTATTTTTTTGTGACTAATGTTATTATTAGTGAACTAAATGTCACAGAAAATTCAAACTGACTTCAATTAAATTTAAACAAAACAGAAGCATGTAAAGGATTTATTTCGGGAAGGAGAAAGAGTAATCCAAAAAAAGAACATTCATCTTCAAAAGTTCGAGAGGAAAGGTTCTACGTCAGTACAATCTAACATCCAACCAAAAAACGAAAGCAAATATATGCCCGTGGCATAAACAATTATATCTATGCAAATATATATATAACTATAAACTATAATATTTTACAAGTTAATGGAATTTAGGGAAGCCGATTTCAGTGTCCAGGCATCTGAGAATTCCAAAGCTCTTAAAAAAGAAAAGGCTTTTTCTCAATTTTCGCTCAATAATTTATTTATCTTCTTATTTCTTATTTTTTTTTTTTTAATGTTTATCAGTCCCATTAGGTATGCTTATAAAACTGCATACCTGTGGTATAGGACCGAGAAGTTTAATCTAGTCATCTTAAAATTAAAATTAATAGTTATGAATATAACAATTAGTTAATCAATTTAAATATAAAATATACTTACTTGTTAGTTCTTAATAAATAATTTTCCCATCCACAACATCAGACATTAGTTGCTGTTTTATTTGTTTAAATGTTAAAGTTTCATTTAGATTAGTATTTAGTTGACTAAAAATTTTATACTTCACCCAATTTATTAATCTATATCCAAAGTTATTTTTAATATTTTCAATTTTAAAAATGTTACACCAATTATATCTAGTTTTTAATTCCAATTGTTGAGAGTTTCTTTCTCTACATACATCATAGTAATTCTTGATCAAAATTTTGTATACAAATTTTTCATTTATTTTTAATATTCTATATTTTTTTCTTATTCTTAATTGTTCCTTTTTTGGTTTTTGTTTAAAATTAGTATAAACATTATTAAATATTTTCATAGTTCTAATTCATTTAAATCATCAAAAAAGTTTTTCCTTGTAATAATCCATCTTTTTTCATCAACTTATTTTATTTAAAAAAATGTTTATTATATTTATTATTATTATTAGCTTTTATAGTTTTCATGGAATTCTGTATTAACTTGATTTAACATGGGATCATTCTTTCTGCTGGATTAATTAAGTTAATAATTCAAATGTAGAATAATATATTTCTAAAATAAATCAGAAGTTGATATTCTTTATTTCAGATAACCATCTGATTTGCAGGAAATACACTTCTTTATGTTACGCCGCAGACAATGGATTTACAATAATAATGAAAATTTTGTTTTCAAACTCAAGCAATACTCAATCTTATACCGGCTTCTAATCTTTCTTTTTCTTTCCATACAGCGTACTCTTATCCCTGAACAGTACATACTTCAATACTGGCTAATGAATTTGTGACAACTTCCATGGATTTCCACCAATGGTTATTATCGGTATCATATTTTTTTTTCTTTACAAGATAAAAATAAAACAGGTGGAATCTATATTACTAAAATCTTTTATTTCTCTGTCTGTCTGTCCGTCGCAATTGTTAATTATTAGTTTCCCTTGCTGAGAAAGTCAGATTATAAAATTTCTTTTTTTTTTTTTCGCCTTGCATGGGATTTAGGAGCGCTAACCATTAGACTACTTCTGGTTCCCCAATATCCAATCCTGCTTTTATTGTATTTGTTCGCGCGCTATCAAATAATGAGTTCATTCAAAAAGGAATAAAATATCACTTTTTGTCATAACCGCTTGGAATCGATTCTTCTTGGATCATCTCATACTTCTCAGGGGGAGACAGGGGGATGGTCTAGTATTAAATGAAAATTACTTGTGACATTGTTATTACTTATTATTATACGATAACCATATTGTTAATGATTATTCTTCTTAAAAATGCTTCTAGTTACGTTTCAGTCATAATCTAGTATTTAAATACTAAACATAGTATTTAGAATATAATGCATTATATTCTTTAGGTGAAATAGCTGTTCCCTAATCCTCCCCGTAAAATGAATCAGAAAGGCAATTCTGTTTTTGTTTATTTTGTGCTGGGCTTTACGGACATTTTCAATCAATTTGTCAGCACGTTAAACCAGGACTTTGGACTGGAGCCCGGAGCTGGAGCACGGAGCAGTGGAGCAATGGGTTTTTGCCCGGAGCTGGAGCGGAGCCGGAGCACACAAGTTTTTGACTGCTCCACTGCTCCAGATTTTTTTTTTAATGTTTACCAGTCCTATTAGGTGTAATTACAGAATTATTCCTGTTTTATAGGTGCTGGAAAGTTTAACGGTGTCTTTTCAAAAACAAAATTTAATTAATGTTAAAGAATAGATTAGAAGTTTTTTACTACATTTTTATTGACTACTAATTGGTTTTTGATTTCTCTAAAATTATTACAATTATAATTATTCCAATTTATTTGTCTAAATATCTTTGAGTAAGTATATTCATTTACTCTAAATCCAAACTTATTGTTTATATTAGGAATATTGAAAATCTTCAACCAACTAAGTCTTGTTTTCTTTTCAGAAGAGTATTTTTTTCTCTGATGTTTTTATATTTATATATATTTTTCAAGACTACATTTTAATAAATTTTTCTTCTCTATTCAAAATTTTATATTTTACTGTTATTGAAGAGTAATCTTGTTGAAGATTTATTGAAGTAAAAGTTTGATTTTGGTTGCTACATTTAAGTATTACACCATCGGCATAAATGTAAATCTTGCACTTTTTAATAATATCACTAATAGAATTTATATATAAAATAAAAAAACAGAGAACCTAAATTTTAAACTTGTAGTACACCTCTCTTAACATTGTGAGTTTTACTTATCAAATTATTTATTTTGACTTTGGATTTTCTATTGTTTAAGTAATTTTTGATAAGATCATGAAAATCTCCTCTTATACCGTAATTTTCTAATTATTTTAATAGAATTTTATGGTCAGTATTATCAAAAGCCTTGCTAAAGTCTATAAAAGCTCTATTGATACTTGTCTTTTATTTAAATTTTGTATAACTTCATTATTTAATGATTTTACCAAATTACGAACCCCAAATATTCGCAGTATTCTTCTAAAAACTCATGGGCTAACCCAACCTTTGGATACTGTGACTCATTGGGGTTCAACGTTTGCAATGGTTGATCGTCTACTTGTTTTTAAGCATTATTGTGAACAAGTAGCTGCGGCTGGAGTCATAGAAATGATATTAACTAAAGCTGAATGGCACGAAACTAAGAATATAAGATCTCCTGATAAAGCCAAATTTTACTTTAAAAATTACATAATTTTTAAAGAAAATTGTCATGGGAGTTTACATGAAGGAGTGGCAAAAACTTGCAAAATTTCTCCAAGACAGTGGCGGAAAATTGCTATGGAATTTTGACCTCCATGCGAAAATGTGACGAAAATCTTTTCCAAAACACCCATTTTCTTGCCGGAGTCTATGTAGATCCTCGGTATAGAATTTTACTGAGTTCGTCGCAAACGACAAAAACAAAAGAAGGACTTTAACTAAAGATTTTTAAGCGTTTTGATATGAGGCAAGAGAGTGAAAGGCTGGAATCCTCAATAATTGAATCCGAGCAGCAACATCGAATAGCAAGTTTTCAACAATCACAGAAAAGAAAAACAAATACTTCAATTTCAGCAGACAATTTTGCAGCAGAAGATGATGATTTTGAAAAAGAGCTGGACAAGCTGGAAAAACGTCTGAGAGTTTCAGAAATGCAACATTCGAATGAAGAAGACTGAGAGGAATTTTCACCAAGATTGTCATGTAATTGAGATTATGGGTAGGCTCAAAGTAAAATCAGCATTTGAAGCTATGGACGGTTACCCACACCGAATTCAAGCTGTCTGTCGAATTTCATCGAGTATGCCCACTACACAAGCCAGTGTCCGGCGATTATTTTCTGCCTTAAAATTGGTGTCAATGATACAAGATAGGCAATGAAAGATGACTTACTGTCAGCTGTTCTGTTTTATAGAATTAATTATGATGATTAATAAAATTTAGTTAAAAAATTAATGTGATTATTAATAAAACTTTGGCAACTACTGCTATACTATTTCATAGAAAGATAGGTTAACATACGAACAATAGAATACATTGGAAGATTTTTATAAAGCTTCGAAATATAACCCGTTTAGATTTCTACGACCACTGTTAGATGGCAAACAGTGATATTGAAGCATGTTGTCTTTCTATTAGATCAGCGGAGGCCAACTTTTTACATTCCTTGCGCCAGTTTTTTCACTCCTAAATTCAGATGTGCCATAACTCCTGTATCACAATTCAATTCTTGTATAAAATATGTTAATGTAGATATATTTAGCATTAATTTCATGATACAATGACTTAATATAGAAGCAAGATCAAGCAAATATAAAACGTGTATTGAACATTTATGGAACAACTGTAGAACAAATGTCTTTCTTTCGCAGTGTGATTCATTGAACTTGAATTCCAGTTATAGGTTTTTTTTTCCTTATAATACAAATCGCTTTTGGGTTATGAATTTATCGTGAGTAAGCTTGCTTTATCATTATTATTACATTAACACCAGGGGTGCAATGCGCCACTTCTAATTATCCAATGCGCCACTTTTGGAGCATTCCCTGATAGAAAGAAAGTAAGGAGTCTATGTTATTGTTAGCAACCATATAATGTTTCAAAGAAATCTGAGACGGACAACACTTCTTTTTATCGGTAAGAAGAGTGGACACAACTCTGGAACAATAGACTTAGAACAAATTGTTAACTTAGTGCTTGTGCTTTTATTTGCAGAGAAAGAGAAGCCTGTATTCTATTCAAGCCGTGACCTGTTCCACATCTTTTGTTGGTCGTAATTCTCGCAGACAGTTAATTGTAGAAACATTTTAATTAGACTTAATTTCGTTACAAGTGCCGACTCAGTGGTAACGAACTTGAAACGTATCCTTTCATTCGCTTACGAATTTAATTATTCACATTTACTGATGGAATTAATTCATTTGTTGCCTTTATGAAATTACTTGCTTTTCACGACCCCCGTCTCGAATTAGTAGCGTTCTTTGACTTCCAAAGCCTTCTAGAGAATTCCTTCGGCCAAGAGAACACACAGTTGATGTGGACCATTTTTATTTCCACAATTTTTCTGCGAAGAAAAAAAATAAAAGGGGGAAGGGGGAGAATTCTATAATGACATTTTGTATATTGTTGTCTTTCTTAATGAAACATGCTAGAGAAGTGGAAAGTGGAAATTATTCCAATTATTATTTGCCGCCTGTACGACTTGGATTCGATCCTGGAAACGAATTGATTATCTCTTAAATGGATACCGAGATATAAGGCGGAGGTGTGAGACAGGAAGTGACCGTAAACAGCCTGTGTTTTTCCCGCCTCTAGACATAATGGTTCCAATAAGGTGACTAAAAAGGGAACGGGTCAGTGAAAAAAAATTAAGAATCTCATATCATTTTCCTCCATATGTTTTTATGAAATTTGCTATGGACTAAGTTTCATTGCCATAGCAACTTAAAAGCAAAAAATAAAAAATAAATTGTTTTCAAATTGAAACAAGATTTCAACTTATTTCTACAATCACGCAATACTTATTTACTTATGTGCTTATTTACGGAAGAAAAATGAAAGATAATCGGCTTCTTTATTTATTTATTGAGTTGAGAATTTTATTTACACTTCTTATTTTGGTAAACCATCCAACTGTAAGACTAACTAAAAAACTTCACTATCACATCAGACCGAATTCAGTAGCTGATCCAAATTCAGTGCCGTAATATCGTTTCTGAAATCTATGTTCCTTCTAGGAGAGTCAGAATGATCAATATCATCAAAATATAAATTTATTTTGTTAACACCTCCTATTCCATTGATATGTTACAGCGCATTTTACAGACATGAGTTATTCCATAAGTTATTATAATTTTTTTAGGACCACAAGCATTATCAATGTGGACAGGAATGGATTTAATAATCAACCAGTTTATATCAGTTACAAATTCAGAGAATGAAAATTTTCGTACAAATACATTTTTATCAATTCGATTATTCTCAAAGAATTATAGTTTCAAGAAGGACTTTGTATCTGACGATTACTGTAATAATAATGATTTTTTTTTTTTTTTGGTTGGTGGGATTGAATAAAAATATAAAATTGGAAGAATTTCACGAATCAAAAAGTCGATAATTTGTTATTTCTGTTTACAGTTTCCTTTGGTATCAACAAATGAATTATAATACATGTCATGAATATAAAACATCATCAGAAGTGAAATTTAACGTGCGTTAATACATTATTACATAAAAAAAAATAACAAAAACGCACATAACTAAACAAAAACAAAAATTTCCAGAGCTATTTTTTGGTATTGGAGACTGGAGACAGTATTGTTTCGAGTTTTATAACTCTCCTCAGTCAGACTCGCCCAGTATACCTAGCTCAGTGAATTGGAACAATATACAAAACAAACAGAGGAACAAAACAATGACCCCCCTTTTTTTTTAGTATAATAAAAAAAGCATCATATGAATCAAACTGGTTCAATGCTCGGTTGGATACAAGTATCAGACATTTAGAGTAACACAGTATGCTTTGAAAGGAAATTAAGCAAGGATTAATTCTTTTAAGCCACAGTGATTAGTAGACCAACTTTCAAATGACGGCAGAGCCTACAAGGAATCACAAGAAAGCTTCATTTATGTTTGTTGACGATTTTTGATTCATAGTTTCTTAAGTATTGGGTCCGATTTTTATTAAAATAAATAGCGATCTTTTGTACAAGCACTTTTTAGAAGAGTTTTTAGTTTTTGTTTTTTATTACAAAATTAGCTCAAAAAGTATTACAAATTTTTGAATAATTTTATCACAGGATGGACAGTGAACTAACATTAATTGCAGGTACGTTCTTCTCTATTGATCGGGTTTGTATCGTCATCAACAGAGATCCCTTTTATATAATCATACACTTATCTCTGGATTTCATATTAATTAACGCTTAGTTGTTAAGAATATCGTAAAATGGAAGGTGTACAAATTTACAAATTTACGAACAATACCAAATCTTATCTTTGGCCCTAAAGAAAATAATGCTCTTGAGTGGAAGAAATGGTGGCAGTGTTTTGAGTCACATTTATTGGCCTTGAAAAAGCTCGGCAAAGAGAAAAGTCATTAACAATAATTGATATTTTAACTGCATTGTGTAGCATAACATAATTGTTGCATGTCTACATAGCTCGGGTGTTGCTTATTTCAGTGATTGTTGTTATTCCAAGATGTCGACTAGATGTAGTTTCTAAATGTCAATTTACAATAAATTACATGTCGTTAACTGAAGTCTTGATTCTTAACAACTAAACAATCAAATAAATACCTTTTTAATTATAGTCCGTCTAAGTCAGCTAGGCAGTCCCTTCAGACGTTGGGCCTGAGAACTTGAAAAAAATAGGGGAGAAAGGGTATAAGATAAGTGGGGGTAGGGAGGAAAGATTACAACAGTGTTGGCAGAGCTTCACCTCGTTATTATCGGCTTTAAATAACTATACTGTATTTCCGAAGAGCTGAATTCTCAAAATAGTAAAAAAAGGATCACATAAGGCCTTTTTTTAATTCCGTAACAATACCCTGATACCCTTTCATCCCTATTTTTTCAAGTTCTCAGTCCCAACGCCTGAAGGGACTGCCTAGCTGACTTAGACGGACTATACATTGATCATTGCTTGTTAAGGATTAAAACGTATTTTGGCAGTTTTTGCTTCTAACTCCTTTGTCTATTGATCCGATGTGTAAAAAAATGTGTATGGTATCTTCACTATTACTATCTACACCTACTTGTAAAATGTCATTTTTTTCTAAGCGTTATCTTTCTGAGTTCTCGTGATCAAAGACGAACGCACTTGTGTTGGCTATACTTTCTTCTTTAATTCCATTGTAAAACTTTTTTATTCTAACCCTTCTTTGTCTCACAATTATTAACGGATGTTAAAACGTTAGACCAACCTTTAATAGTCTGTGATTGCAGCTACCACGTAGGCTACGTCCAAGACTCAAGACTAATAAGCGGGTATGGCCACCTTTAATGCGGGAACCATTCTTCCGAATGGCGACTGTGATCTTAAACTTTACTCATAGGAAATTCAACGAAAAACTATCGCCTGTGAAATCAAAATTAGATCGTCTTTCCCTCCTCAAGTACTTCAATTGCTAGTGTTATAATCATTTATTTTATTAACATTAAGAAAATCATACAATCATACTAAGGAGTTTACTACTTCAACAAAGAGTTTCATGTTTTCTCTCCCTGCTTCTGCTTTATTTATTTATTTTTCAAATCTGGATTTGTGTCTATTTTCTAAATCCAATCCCAACTGAACTGTCCCGTATCGATTGGTGCCATACGAAGCAACGCTACCTGAAGTTCAAATTAATAACACTTCATCATTTACATAATGGTGAAACATCTGAATAATTACTAGCTTCATTTTCATTGGCCCTTTGGGAAGTGCCATTTATAATGTATAATGCATTGGAATATAATCAGCGCTAATTTATTCCTATTAGCAATTTAAACTGAAACTAAACACACAATCTGCGATATTGCATTTTTCTCTCAATAATTGAAGAGCTAAAATATCGAAGGTGCAAACTGCAATAAATATGTAATTTAGTCCTTCTGAATTACCCAAAAACGTAATCGGTGTCGACTTCGGTAATGAAGTAGTTACAAGAGACGTCGTTTTCGAATAAATAATAAACTGATATTAGTCAAGCACCGTATAAACATTACCGTAATACTTTTTTAGGCTTCATTTTAATTATTCAAAAAAACTTCTGAACTGCATGATTAGTTGGTCAAATGCCATAAGCGCTAACATATTTCATTTTATTATTTATATTAATTCATGCTATTCTTTACAGGAAATTGTCTCAAATATTGATAGATATAAGTAAATAATAAATATAATTTAAATATAAATTTAATAATAAATGTATTTCTTAATCTCCTTACAAACTGCAATATTTTAAAAAGCTGTTTACACTAGTTTATCATTTTACAATTTATATTCTTAGATACAATCTGTAGATTACAAATATTGAACAACTTAAATATCACTTAGCAAAGTTAGGAATATATGTTAACGCTACATACTATTACAATAATTTTCATACAATATAAACTTTAATAATTAAATATTGTTAAATAAAACAAAGATTTTCATATATGAGAATGAGAATGAAATTTTAAAAATTTTCTAGCCTTATTCGAATCAATAATCAAACGCTTATTTCTCTTACAAAGATACACAATCCTCAATCCTAGCATATTATAAGATTATAAGAGCTACGTAATTACAATATCAGGGGTACGTATATAAGTATAGAATTTAATTACTTTTATAGTTCTATTTTCTAGAAAATAGAACTACAAATTATAGTGATAAAAAAAATAAAAATTAATCCAGAGGAAACAAACAGAAATGAGAATCATTTACTCTTTAAAATGTAAAATATGCTATGTTACATATTTTGGTCAAAACCCGCAGGTTGTTAAAGGAACGAATAGCGGAACATGCTGTCCTTTATAGTAATAATGATCATGATAGGTCTGATTGGGTGCCACTGTATTAAATTCAATCACAACCCTATTCGAGAAGTCAAAATTATCAAAAAAAGCATATGATGATTAAATTACATTAGTATTAGAATCTACGCACCTACAAAAGTTCTCACATATTAATAGAAATATGGATTTCAATATCGATTTGAATATAGTAAGAATAGTTAAAAAAATTCTAATATTTCATCAAGTTTTACATCATTCTCATTCTCACTTTAATTCATCTTTGTTTCCTTAACAATAAATGATTTCTAAAGTTTATATGGTAGGAAAAATTGTTGTAATAATAGTGTAATCGTTTTAACTTTGTTAAAAGTATATGATGCTTGAGTTGTTCAATATATTCTTTAATATTTGTAATCTGTAGATTGTTTCTAAGAACATAAATTGTAAAATTGAGAATTTAATGTAAACCTAACCCCGAGAAAGAGAAAGGTAGACGCACAGGTTCCCGAAATATTGCTAATCTTAACGTTAGGGATTAAGAAGTATGTTGTTTACAGAAAATACTTCCTTAAATGATAGAGTAAGCCTTTTATTTTCTCCCTCCAAATAAATAAATAACTACAAGAATTGTTTCCAATTTATAAAACAGTTTTACTAGACCAACAAAAAATAAAAAATTAATATATGTAGGCTGTTACAAGCCTACATATGTTTTCCGTTTTGTTTACAGTCTGAGGATGAAGATTCTTCGAAACATGTTACTGATATTATGTCTTGGTCCAAAAAGTTAGTTCTCTTTTATTGGTGTATAGGTCCTGTAATAATTATTTATGTATTATTAATATTTTTTATTATTTTTTTTGTTACGCATTTATTATTCTTATTCTTATTATTTAAAGTACCTGGAAGACCGAGCTTTGTTCGGCAAAATAAAATAAAGTAAGAAACTAAAATAAAGTAAGAACTACAGACAATAAACTCGTTATTTAACCCTCCTTTCGGGGAAATGGACAGCTCCGCAGTGAATACATGCGACGTTGAAATGAAAAAGTTTTAAAAATTAGTATTTTAAAAAAAATCACAGAACACAAATTTATTAAGAATAAAATAAAACGAAAATAAAGTAAGAACACTGTAGACAATAACCTGGTACCCAGATCCCAAGTCAATCATTTACCCCTCTGAATGAGTTTTCCCGAAGTCGAGACCTAGCTAAATCGCTTTCTCACACCCGAAAACGGTAGATTCATTCCATTCCTCAAAATCCTTAGGCCCGTTTTCAAGATAAAATTACAAGAATTGCTCGCTTTATAGTAGTTGATTGATTATACTTGATATTTAATTTATTTATTTATTTATTTATTTATTTATTTATTTATTTATTTATTTATTTATTTAAAAAGATTCCAATTTCACAGACCATTTATTGTTAAAATGATTACTTCACTTTTTTTTTAACGGCTACGATATAACAGCAACTTCTCTTCTAATATCTTAATGAAATACTACTTTACTCATAGTTAAATGCCTTTATGTTATAATGATAATTTTTAGCTTAACTTTTCTATTTAATTAAAAAAAGAATATGTTTTATGTTTAATTATTATCTTACTACGACTTTATTATAAATATTTTTATTAACTGCTAAATATTACTGTTACGTTAATATGTATTGGATTGGCCAAAAAGTTCGTTCGGTTTTTAAATAAAAATAAAAGACACATTTTTCATTGTCGACAATAATTTTATTGAACAATGTCTTCAATGGTTTGTTCCACTACCTTCTGCCATCTTTCAGGCAACTTCAAAATTCCATCTTCTCAAACCTTTTTATCTTTTTGATCAAAGAAATGTTCCAGATGCAATTTGGTGTCTTCCAGGGAATTGAATTTTTTCCATTCAGAGAATTTTGTAAAGACCGAAATCAACGGAAATCCGAAGGTGCAACGTCTGGTGAATAGGGCGGATGAATCAGAAATTCCCAGCCAAGCTGTAACAGTTTTTGCCTGGTCATCAAAGAAACATAGGTCTTGCGTGCTTATTGTCTTCCACCTTCAATATTAAATTGGCGCCACAAAATTAGCCAATTTTGATCAGTTGTTGTTTTAAAAGCAAGCTGATATGACAACTGTCACAATACAATCTAACAAAATGGTGTCGAATGACATAAAGACATCCAAGAGCTACTAGAGCCAATTTACGTAAAAAAAAAACCGAACGAACTTTTTGGTTAACCCAATAGATGAAACATAAGTTTCAAGTGAGCTTACATCTGTCATTTATTGAAATCTGAGATGGCGAGCCGTTATTTTTTTACTTACACTCATAAAAGAGGGGAAAAGCAGATAGTGAGAAATTCGACTATCTGGCCAGGCAGTGCTGTAGCGTTATCTTCCAACCAAAAAATAATAATATCATAGGTACCGAAATAAGTATAATAATTCAATCAAAATTATAGGGACCCCTTTCCACAGTACCGCACGAGATCCTTTCCCCTCCCCATTCCCCTAGCTACTATCGTGATGCTAATCAGCTAATCCGTTAGTATTCCGCAGATTTTTTTTTAAGAAAATAACAACTGTGAATAAAATAAAGTACCTTAATATTAACACATAATCTTGTAAAATGATATTTACTTTCAAGAGTTGATAAAAAAAAAGAAAAAAAGTTTGCTTGTTTGATATTCAAGACGTCGAAATCATTACGAACACAAAGTTGCTGATATTTACGCCAGAGGGCTGTAGTGTTCATTGTCGCGCGATTTGCACAACAGGATTTTCGCTACGGCAGTTAAAATAACGAATCTTTTGGAAAAGTAAACATGGCTTAAAGGCACAAGCAAACCTAGAACTACCGCGAAATTTAGGATAGGACATAAAGGATACGAAAGTTTGAGATATCTACCATCAAATGATGGTTTTACCTGAAGATTTACTTCTAAACAACCTGCCAAGTATGGTTGATAGGAAAGAACTATTTGTCCGGGATACTTAGATTTATTAGACGCTACGACATGGAGTAGATTAAGCTCGAAAATCAGTAATATTTTTATTGTGCGATATTACGTCTTTCTGAAACACTATGATTTATCAGCAAAGGTTTTTTTTTTTTTTCCTGATTGATCTACAAATGTTCTGATGCATTGAGTTACCACATTTCTTTTTACAACAAATAATGGAGAAAATATTGATACTCTAACGTAACATTGTTATAATAATATTGCGATTTGTGACGCTGACGTTTTTTCAGTAGTTATAACAAACTTAATAAATCTCCCAATATATTTCATCTGGATCCAATGTTTGAGTAATGACTTGGAGCTGATTTTATTGAACAAAAGACAAAAATCTTATTTTTTTTTCTGCAGAATATCTCAGTAATTTGATGGATAACACTCGTCATTTGAGATTTTGTGCTGCTATTTTTAAAAAAAAAATAAATATTGAAAGGAAATTTATTGTAGAGTTTGTCTAAATTAAACATTAAAAAAGGTAAAAATTCAGAATACAGTATTATCAATCATGCCTTGAATTGTCATCAATAGGAATCTGGGACAGCTGTTTCATCTTTATTAGGCCTCATCAGCCAGATTTACCTGTTGATGAAGGACGAAATACCTGCCCAAAATGCCTACTTATGACAACTCAAGACATTGATTGGAAAGATTGTATTCTGAATATTTCCTTTTTCTTTTTTTTTAAGTAGTTTCCTTTTTTTTTTTTAATATTTCAATTTAAATGAAATTTAATTTTTTTATTTTTTTTCGACGAGGCAACACCGATTTATAAATCAAGAAGGGATTCATGGGTAATCTTGAACTGTACAGAATTATACAGATAATATTTATGTTATCCCTGCAGAAAATACTAGTGATTAATTTTAATATTTTTTTCTTTTTAATTTAATACAGTGAAACTTGGATAATTCGAACTTGTTTAATTCGAAATTCTGGATAATTCGAATTTTTCGCTCGGTCCCTAGAATTCTGAATTAAAATAATGTTAAAAAATTGTGGATAATTCGAATTTTATTTTGGATAATTCGAATGTTTCGTACGATTATCCTTAAAATATTACGGTAAAAATTGTTCCCGACACTTTTCTCAGCTAAGATACACTATTTTAACGGTCTTTCTAAGGAAAACAAAAGCGAGGGTTGGAATGTCACTATGTGGGGATTTCCGAGGATTTTTTTGTCCACCCTCTGTTGTTACCCTCCCCCCTCCCACACCCCTTCGGTCTTAGAGTCACGTGCGCTTCCTGTGAATGATTTAATGTGGTTGTATACATTTTTAGTTTTTGTGCTCGTGCTTTAAGTATTGTTTATATGCTCTTACTATGCCATTGTCAAAAGCTAAAGCTCCTTATAAGTCATTAACATTAGCTGAAAAGGTAGCGGTGATTAAGGAAGTAGAAAAAGGCCTTAAAAAAAAATCGGAAATCGCCAAGGAATTTGGAATTCCATCCAATACATTATCGACATATTTGAAGAACAAAGATAAAATCTTGAGCAGCAAAAATGGCAATGGAAAAAATAGAAAAAGAACGAGAGGACCTGGCAACCCATAGGTTGGAATCATATGCTAGGACACAAAGATTGCATTCAATGAAGCAATTAAAAAATCTGTCTTTTTTTTTTTTTAAAGTGATGAATAATTAAGCTAGTAAAAAATGTTTGATTTAATGAAAAAAATATAGCAGTATTCTTAGATAAAGTTTGTGTGTTAAATCTTTGATCGTGGAGTTACTTTTTTATTTATCTCTTCTGTTTGAGAGAATATATGTAATTCGAATTTCTGGATAATTCGAATTTTTTCTCTAGTCCCTTCAGCGTTGAATTATCCAAGTTTCACTGTATCTTTTTTCTATATGTAGATTGAAAGTTAATAGCATTAATAAAATAGGTTAATAACTTAAAAACATTTATAAAAACTTTTAATTTTTACAAATATACCAAAAATTAAAGAGAAAAAAAAACAGTTTGGGAAGAAACAATTACTTTCCTTTATCAGATAGCCATAAAGAAATTAAATAAGGCGAATGGTGCTTCCGTGAAACTTACTTTTTTATAGTTTTTATAATTTTTTTTAAAAGTGGTATCTTGGACATTCGCAGAAATTTTGCAAGGAAAGCATTTTGATAGTGTATTTACACTGTAAAATCCTTTAGATTAACTGAAGGAACTTACTAAAAAAATGACTTAAATAAAATTTACCATTTTCTAAACATCTATTTGTATTCTTATGAGAAAGAAATTATATCAATTGCATTAAATTTGCCAATTCCAGAAGGTACAAGTGCCTTCTCTTGCCCATATGTGTTGGCCTAATTCACCATTACTATTAAATATGTACGGTTTTAATCAACTATGTTTTATTCTTATAATCCATGTATAAAGATTGTGGATCTTTGGTGTAATTATTGTTACAAATGATGGCTAATAGAACCCTGAAATCAATTACAAATATCGTAGAGATCTACTTAAGTTCATTTATCAGTCCTGTACATAGAAATTTAGTCTTTGCAGGATCCTGGAGATGTCAAAATTTAATTACAATTTAGAATTTACGAAAAAAAAATTAAGAAACCTTTGCCAATACATAAAGAATATAATTAATTGTAAAAGAAAACCGCAGATTCCTAAGAAATAAACCAAAATTAGGACGGGTAACAGGCTAGTCGGCTGTAAAAGAACAGGCTGTAAAAGAAAGTTGATCTTAAAATTTAGATATAAATAAGAAAGGAAACAAAGATTTTTTTCTAATAATTCTTAGAAATTTGGCAATTTAAAAATAAGAATCGTAAGATGTGAAAATCTGAATCGTCAGCATTAAGTCATATTTCGTCTTTCAATGATGAGGAGCTACATCACACCATCAAGTGGCAAACTGAGAAACTAAAATTTAAAAGACATTACGAGTGATTATTTGTCTAAATAAGACCATTACTTGAAATCGGCAATATCATTCATAAGGTCACGAAATCAATTTTTATATATATTTCAATTGCTTTTTTCCCCATGTTATTTAATGAGAATTTTAGGTTTGCACGTTAATTTGTTTTGATTAACGTTTTTAATGTTATTGGTTGCTAAACTTAATAGGCAGAACAAGTAATCCAATTGTTAAAAGGATCTATTAAAAGTATTAATGGTTTCATCCAAATTAAACTACGTGTAAGGGCGGCTTTATAGTGTCTGTCCTATACGCCAACTAAAGTGGTTTTTTCCTCCCTCTTAACTATTTACAGGCCATACAGTTGCTTTATAGGGAGCCCCCATAAACCTGCCATTATAGTACTGAGAGCGCCGCCAGTGAGAAATCCGAGCACTAATTACCGATCCATCAGCCCTTATGGTAGAATCATAAGCTAGGGAGCCTCAGTCAGGGCTTTGCGATAGATCCATCCATCTGCGCATTTTACTACAATTCGATTCTGTTAATGGCTCGCCAAATGCCAACGATCAGCGGAGCCGTCCCTCTGCTTGCTCTTATCACATTAATAATGACATTTTCCTTCGCCAACATGGCTGATGACAACATTTTCTCACTCTCTTTGCCTCCCCAGCACCAAAGATCCGAGGATTAATGTTCCATTACTCGGCCGTTCCGATCGCCCGATTCTCTTAGTCTATTTTCCCGGAATGTCGTAAGGGTCCCACATCATTGTGCGATGGACGAATGAGATGGAAAAACCCTACCCCCGCACGTTCCAACAATTCTCCAATAACTCCTTCACCCGAAGACTTCGGATCCACAATTGCAGTTTAAAAAGAAAAGAAAGAAAAAGAGTATTGACAGGTTTCGAAATACCAAACATACTTCGATCTTAAGACATTGCGGATTCTGATTCAAATCAAAATCCATTTAAATCAAGGCAAAAAAAAAAAAAAAAAAAAAAAAAAAAGATGGTTGGGGGGGAAATTAACAACACTGTGATTTTCTCCCACTGAGATGTGTATTTTAGCTATTAAGTAATTAGGCTCAATAGGTCATCAGATCAGTCTGTTAGTGTATACACCGTCCTTAATAACTTTTGAACCTTTGGAAGAATCTTCTTGAACCTTGGTATGCCTATTCAAGAACTAAGAACGATCTAACTGTAAATTTGAAAACCTTTTCAAAATTTAAATAGTGTTGTTCCTAAAGTATTACACACTCCATATTTGCATATTGGATTGACTTATGGTAACTGTGATAATATTTAAATGGGTCTTTGACGAGAAATTCGGGCGAGAAGGTGCCAATTATTCCCATAGAAAAGCATTGGAATGTAGACAATGGATTTCTGTCCTATTTATATTTCATTGTTTTGCAAAATGGGAATGATCCTTGTAAGAATGATCCTTGTAATGGACCACTTGAGGTTTACGCCCCTATCGACGTCACGTATGACGTGTATCCCACATGCGGCGAGAGCTTATGGGATAAACATATAACTTTGTTTGAATTACTTATCAAGACTTATTTGATATTTCAAGACGATGATTCAGTACTGTGTAGATCCTTATTGTAATAATTCTGTAAAAATGCTTGGAATATCCTTCTTTAATATAATATTTTCTCTATATCTATACCGGTTAAAACAAAGTACATGGCTTTGTTTAGCCCACATGCGAAGCAGTAGCGTGGTGGTATATTTTGAACCTTTGAACGAAGCCCCGCCTATCCTCAAGTGAACCATTAAATTATATCCTTCTTTGAAAATATATTGCTGTCGTCTTCTTCAATAGGCGATAATCAACTCTATATCCAATCTGAAAATTTTGGAAGGCTTACAATCGTTGCATCCAAATCAAATCTTATAGTTCAGCCTCTGTATCTATTAGGGTTAAAACGAAGCACATGGCTTTGTTTATCCCACATGCGAAGCAGTAGCGTTGTGGGATATTTTGTAACTACGAAGCCCCGCCTATCCTGAAGTGGTCCATTAAATTATATCCTTCTTTGAAAATATATTGCTGTCGTCTTCTTCAATAGGCGATAATCAACTCTATATCCAATCTGAAAATTTTGGAAGGCTTACAATCGTTGCATTCTAATCAAATCTTTTAGTTCAGCCTCTATATCTATTAGGGTTAAAACGAAGCACATGGCTTTGTTTATCCCATAAGCCAAAAAGTAGACTGGTGGGATAATTTGGAACTACAAAGCCCCGCCTATCCTCAAGTGGTCCATTGGGCAAGATTTGAAACGATTCAAATTAATCCGCAACAAATTAAGTAAATAATGCGGCTTTAATTAATTCTTTCAAAAAATGGAAAATGTTTATATTCAGTAGATACAGTTTGAATTTAAATCTAGGTTTTCGTTTGTCAGTTTCACGACTTAAAAAAAATCAACAAAGAAAAAAATATTAAATAAAACAAGAAACAAGGTCGGCACAACCATAACCAAAACAAATTCCTTCCCGATAATCGAATCAGAAAGGCAATTTGTTTTGGTTATGTTTGTGCCGACCTTTTTTCTTGTTTTATTTAGTCTAATTCTGCGGCACGTTAAATTTATTTCAATTATTTCAATTAATTTTTTAGTATTAATAACCTGCAGTCCTATCTTTCATTAGGAAGAGGTTATTAGTTGTGCAAAGTAAGCAGAACATTTATTGTTGTTGTTTTTTGTTCTTCGGGGGTCACTGCCAGGTGTGACAGTGGTCTTTATATATGATCTTGCCTTTGTGGGTCTTTTATCGGGGAAGGCGGAGATCGGGCTGATGAGTCCCCTTTAGGAGGAAACGGCCGTTCCCGATTCCTTCCCGATAATAGAATCAGAAAGGCAATTTGTATTGGTTATGTTTGTGCCGATCTTTTTTTCTTGTTTTATTTAGTCTAATTCTGCGGCACGTTAAATTTATTTCGAAAAAAAATATTGTTTAAGAAATTTTAAGAAAGTATTTTTTTAGAACTTCTTATTATAAAAGGCATTATTGTTTCTCATTCTTTAAGGAAAAGATAATTTATAATTTTAGATAATTATTAAATAATTTTTTTTAATAAAAAAAAGAATCATTTTTTTAACTTATTTTAAAACTGTGAGACTTTTAACATTGAGTTATTATAAGTATTAAAAAAAATCATCGTATTAACGTTCGGACATACTGCTGTTTAAAACAGCATCTTTGTAATTTAAACAAGGTAGGGATAGCGATTAGTAAACCAATCACAGTGCTTCGCAACGGCTTCTGATTAATTTATGTTGCATTATTTCTTTAATTTCCTTATTAATATAAACGTGATTGCTGCGAATGCCAAACGCGCAATTGTTGCGATTATTGTGATTGTTGTGATTGTTGCTGAGCTGTATTGTAGATTTGATTGTTGCGAATGCAAAAGGCGCAATTGTTGCTATTGTTGTGATTGTCGTGCGTTGCATTGTGGGATATTTGTGCACAGACAGACGAACAAACCGGGATTAATAGGCTTCCTATCAGAAGCCTAAAACTGTTTCAATTCTATCTGTGGGAAATATAGACTGTTTGAGAAATCAGCGTAGAGTATCCTCTGTGAGTGTGAATCCTTGGCTAGGGACAAGATAGGCCCACTTGATTCTCACTGTATATGATTTTAAGATGTTAAGATATTAAGATGTTAAAACCCTGGGACACGTATAGGAATAAAGGTCGTGAGATGCACAAAAATCCATTCAGGCCGCAGTGCTAGGGAATTTTTTGACCCGCCTATTGTAATGTTGTAACATCGGAAGCTATGGTCTGCGACGTGTAGCTGATATGCTTGAAGTTCGGTTCGAATTCTAGATGCTTCTATCTCGCGTTGGTGATGTTTGTCTTCCTTTAACAATTTAATAGCGCTTGTACAATAGGCCTAAAAAGGCAGTAGTGTTAGTGAAATGAACAATTTGCCCTTCAAACACCTACAGTATAATAACTTTCAGAAAAAATATATTGTCAGTATTGTACGTAGTGTTATATATTCATTCCTTCAATACTTTATTTTAAAAATTTGTAATCATTCTTATATCAGCGTTAACTAAGGAACATTCTGAAATAAAATCATTGGGTTAGGTTTATCGTAATTTCTATAATTCATCGATTATAATTGATTACTACCGATCTCTACCTAATAACAAAAACCTCAACAAGTTTCAAAGCTATCATATAAAGCATCTAATAGGGGGAGAAGTAATAAGTATGAATATAAGTATCAATAGTTTGTCAAAAGAATCTTTTTGTTCCGATTTTAATCAATCAAACAGTAGATAGTTATAAGTTGATATTTTTTTTTTTTTTTTTTGAAAACTTGTTTTAGAAAATGAATCTTCCCAGTAAGTCACTTTTTGGTTTGGGCTGTCTTTGAATGAAATTTAAATATACAATTTCGCCGACCAATCACTTCCTATTTCGAGCTAAAATTGTAATCAAAAACTAGATCTCAGAAGCGAGATCCTAGGCAACAATAAATTTATAAGGGTGCTTTTTATTTAGTTTATATTAGTCTATTATTATTTGTATCGGGGTTTTGAAAATTGGAAGCCACTGGGGATTCATAAAAAAAAATTAAAAATCAGTAAGTTTAACGCTCTATTTCTAAACTTCTTTTTTTTTTATTGAGTATTTTGGTTTTTATTTTCAACAATTTGTTACACTTCCGTCTTAATTAAGGTACTAAGCGTAGACTAACTTGCCGAATGAAAATTTAAAAAAAAAGAACTTGGGAAACAAAACATTGCAAATATTGAAAAATAAACAATTATTTGTGCATGCTGAAAATCTTCATTAGTAGCAAATAGTCTTATCATATCCAAAATTATAAGATAATGATGAAATTACACTAAACTTCATTTTAAATTTAAAACAAAATAATAATGCGAAGAACTTCTGCATAACCAATTGCGTTATTATAAAAACAATGCAAATATGTAATAATAATGCCTTTGTTTTTGTTTTTTTGTAAGCCCTCATACAAATCCAATTATTATGGATTGAATATTATCAACATTAGATAAGGAGTTATCGGAATCGCAGTGGCGCCTCAAAAGCAAAAAAAATAAAATAAAAAAAACAATAATTAATAAAATATTAGTAAGAAAATTCATGTGCCAGCAGTCCGCCGGCCTCAATGATTTTTTTTAAGCATAGAAAATTTAATCTGGCAACTGAATTATTGTTGTTTAAGGTAAGTATTTGTTGAGCTGCATGATCAAGAAGATAGACATTGTTTCCTATAATCGACATAAACTTTTTTTCTTGTTATTATTATTTTAACTCTTTTATTCGATGATTTGTTACAATGTTAGGCCGAACCTATAATAATACCCTTTGGAAAGGATGCGGATATAAAACTGGAATTTAACGTGAAAGCGATTTTTATTGCTTGGTTAGAATACAAGTTCAGTGAGAAAAAAAATTTAATTTTAATGCGGAGACGGCTTTAGCCTAAGAATTCTTGCTTCCTCTCCTGAGTCGTCGTCCTGCAGAATAGAGAGTTGGTCTTAAATATTTATAGTGCTTTTCTTAATGGATATTGGCTGCTGTCCTGCACTCGTTGTTGATGAGGCGAATTTATAAAATAAGAAAGAAGGGAGAGGAGGGAGGTGGGAAAAGGGAGAGATTCAAAGAAAGACTTCCCTCTCTTGCCACCCCCACTGCTTCATCTGCATTCTGAGCTGAACTCGCTGCAAGATCGGAGGTCAGTGCGTCGCCGAGGAAATTGTAATCGCAACGGAAGCGAAGATGGACTCGTCCGCTCCGTCCGCTCGCCAGACTCAACTACCCACCTCCCCGCCCTTTCACGGCTCGGCGCTCCCCTCCCTCAGCCAGGCAGCAGCAGCAGCAGCTCTTAATGGTACTCCACTTCATCGGCAAACGCAGACGACATTCGGGCGTATTTCCACAATAGGCAGTTCTCTGGCTGCGCTGTCAGCTTGTATTAGCATGATGAATGTCCATTTAAGTGATTTCTTTGCTCAGTGGGCTACATTCATCATCTACCTCTCAATTGACGACAGCCTCCTACTCTGCCTCCCCGCAGTGGGTGGCTGTTTGTGTAATGCACTCCCTTGTGATCGAGACCAAAAGATCCGTAGACACAGAAATTTACTGCGGTTCAGTAAGGTTGGTGTATGACGCCGGACGATAAGCGAACGGCAAACACGTCTCTCCCTCCGCTATGCCGACATACGAACTAATCAACAACCGGTTGGGTCAGCCAAAAAAAAAAAGGCTTCATTTACCGGCCTTGTGTGCATGATCATCATCTGCTGTTATTAGAGAAAAACCAATGACAGTTATTCTAGCTAAAGCTTATCTACTACAATACTAAAGTTTTCAATCCACATTAATTAAGATTAAAGATATAATGATTATTACTTCTTCTTAATTAATTCCTTATTTTTTCAAATATGAGAAATGATATTCAATAAAACTAAAAACTATGAAAATGCATTCACAGAACATTTCATTCTACCAGAGTCCCATCACCTGAAGTATACATCGTCTATTTCAACCATTTGTGGATTTTAGGGGCCGTTCATTAATTACGTGAGGTGCTTTTTTTTAAAAATTGGACCCCCCACCTCCCCCTTGTGAGATGTGATGGGACCCTCCCCCCTCCCTCACGTGAGATTTCAAAAAGTCAAAAAATCAAAAAAGTTCAAAAAGTCAATAAATATTACAAAATGTTGTAATCTATTATAATACGTATATTCTCTGAATGAAAAAGTTGACGTGAGATTTTCGTTGACCCCCCCTCCCCCTTGGTGATTTAGTATGATTTTGCCGGACCCCCCCCCTCCCCCTTTTGACCTCACGTAATTAATGGACGACCCCTTATAAAAACTGAAGTTTTTCTTTCAGTGTAATCAATCAAGAATTGAATCTTATTTAAATTAATGTGATTTTATTCTCCAAAATGGCGACAAACTTTCCATTGACTGAAATAAAAATAAGAAAAAATCAATCGAAAGGCACAGAGCTAAAGTTAGGATTCGCACCTTGAGTTGTCATCGGGAAGAGACTGGGACGGACCGTTTCGTCCTCATTAGGACTCCTCAGCCAGCCAAACTCCTCCGATGACAACCCAGAAAGTGCGCACGGTGTTAAATTACCGTCTTCTCCAGTAATTTTTTTATACCTTTCTATATAAAAAGTTTGTGTTTGTCATCAAAATCGAAAGCATATTGTTTTAATGATTTCGCACCTTTCTCATTTAAGTCCAGAAATAAACTGAAATAAAGATGATGATGGAATGCTTTTTGATTTGTTTATGAAGAAAATTAATTTCGTTCCAGAATTACCTGTTATCTGCTTAATATAATATTAAGCAGAAGTATATTATTAATTGTTTTAAAGTCACTTCAACACTTCCATGTTGTTCGTCAGGCTAAGATGTTTAACGTACTTATTTGTAAACAATATGGAAAAACAATATACAGTAAACTCCCGATTATCCGCTTTGCGGATTATCCGCGGACCTCTCCGGTCTCCCTTTTTTTTTACTGTACAATAAATTACGGAATTAACAAAAAAGTTTTAAAACTAGAATAAGGTAAACAATAAAAGAGGCAGATTTAGCGACGTCCAAATACGGGTTTTCGTGTTTCGACACAAAAAAACAAAGACAATTTAACCGATTTTTTTTTTTTTAAATAAAAAATTAAAGTAAATTAAAATAAAATAATTGTTTATAATGAATGTACTGTCACTTTAATGTAAATAGAACATGTTAAAAGCATTTTTGTCCTTTTTCGTCCTATTTCGGATTATCCGCGATTGCCGCGCCACTCAACTCCACGGATAATCGGGAGACTATACTGATAAAATCCGTTCAATTCATTCGACACTTATCCCATTATCAAAGCTGTTATATGCTCTCGAAAAACTGCCTCAAACGCGCTCGAAAATACGCCGTTTGCCAGTTGCAGCTTGACTGAAAAGCGGTCGCTTTATACGTGTGAGCGGCAAATCGCATGTAAATAAGTTTACCTACCTATAGCCTGTATACGTAGGTAAAAGGCTATAGGTTGTCTTTGGTTATGCCTCATACTACCTACAAATCCTCTCTAACCAATGCGATAGTATTCCTGAACTTGGGACAAACCTATCATTATATTAACATCTAACGATACAAAGACAATATTATAAATCGTCTCTGTATCAGAAAAACTTGGTTTACCTTCCTTCTGAAAATCAGCAATAAGAAAAATCCGTGCAGTCATATAATGGGTTTATTATTTATTTGAAATTTTACCGTTACTATGGCAAACGTTACTAAATAAAATTACCTTTTTCTGTAACATAGGGACGGGGATAATGTTCATATAAGAAAACGATAGTTGTCTACAGTTGGCCAAACCAGAGGATGACTTTGACCTTGAACGAGACCCATGATCTCTTAATCATTCCAGGACTAAGAGAGAGAGGATTCAAAATGGCGACTCTCCGGCACAAAAAACCGTTGGCAGCAAAACAATGGAAGTTATTGCTAACGTTACTTCTTATTTCGGAAAGGCCTTATGACATGCTTACTTATGGCACATCAGAGAAATTGTTTTCGATCCCAGTGCCGTGAGTAAAAGACGAGAGGTGAGTAAAAGAATCCCATCTTCGTCTTCGTGTTGTCGATCTCAGGGATGCAATTTCATCAAAAAACCAATTGGGGAAAGGTAGGAGACTGATTTTGAACGATTCAAACGAACGAATGAATAAAAATAAATTTTTGAAATTATATTTGATGAGAAATCAGAATAGTTCAAGAAAATAAATATCGTCTTTTTTCCGTAAACTTCAAACTCCGTAAATGTTCACTTTCCCGCCATAAACACAGACATATACAATCGATTCAAATTCTACTACTGCGACATCTGGTGGCCACGGTCGTTCTCTGGTTTGGCGGACTTTAAGGTGGTTAGTTTCCAATAAAGAAAGTGACGACAAGAAAGCACTTTCCAGTTCTTAATTAAATATAAAAGTAATTAAATCTGCAACTAACTTTTAAGATTCTTTTCAGTTCCCCATTTATTTCTTTGAAGATTACTTCGAGATAAGTTATCAAATAAATGTTTTGAAAAATATCGATCGGAAAGTTACATTTCAAAATAAGAAAGTAAAAACAAAAAACAAAAAAACCCTCGGAAATCTATAATTAAAAAAAAGCTACGATTTTTTTTTTATTATTATTATTATTATTATTATTATTATTATTAAATCTTAATTTCGTTTGTTTTCCTGAGATAAATTTATTACTTAAATAACCATATGGTTATTTAAAAACAAAAGATTTTTTACAAAACTGTATATGGGACAAAGCTATCTTGAAGATACAAAAGATGAAGTAAACGGGGTCTTGTAATGCATTTGTCAGAATGCAAAGAAATAAGAATTACTAAAATTTATAATTTAATAAGCAACTTGATATTATAAATATTTTTCAAAAATTAGGTTTTATTTTAATGAAAAAAAAAAAAACTAACGGAAATAAGTAATTTTGTTCAGTAATATTTGCCATGTTTAAATTTCAATGCCTACTTACAGTTGAGTTCATGAAAGAAGAGCTTTTGATGACGTAATTTCCTTATGGATTGATGGGTCCAGGACTTTACAGCGCCATATACTGCTAAAATGCGTAATTATTTTAAGCATTACGAAAATATTCTTGTTGTTGCATTTTCTACAGTTACAGTTACAGGTTTTGAAATAATTAAAACCGTTACACACTATTCCTTTTGCTTGGCTATGAGTTTGTCCTGTAGTAATTCAAAGTTTGTCCTGTAGTGGTTTCGCTTATGCGATCACAAAACGACGCCATCTTGGACTGATTGCTCGGAGTTCAAATTGATGATGTCACGATTGGTGACGTTGGCTCCAGACAAAATCGATCGTACGTAATGGCCATATATGGCAAACCCTTTTTTTTTGAAAACTACTATAGATGTCACTGTAGGCTATTCTTGTTACTATCCGTTTCACAATCAGACATAATCCATTCTGAGGGCCATTCTTTGATGGATAACACAAGATAATTAATGCTTTTAGACAGTGTTAAAAGCAAAGAAGCCCCATAATACGCACAATTGAATAAACAAAATAATTAAAAGCAAGAGCATAAAAATGCAAGACCGTTCCTTTATGTAGTATAGACAAGCTGTAACCTAGGGGCCGCTAATACAATGCTTATGTTAGTGCATCATTTGGATATGTTACAGAATTTATGAACAATATGTTTGTAAATATTAACAATGATGTCCTGTTGGCAATTGTTAGTATTGTTATGTATAAAGCATCAGTATTATTACTCTGTTAATTGTTATCATTATTACTAATACTGCTATGGAAAACGTTAATTTCGGGGGTCAGGAAGTGGTCCTACAGGTCTGATTTTTTTGTTTTTGTTTTACGTAGTCACCTACTTTTTGATGCTAAACACAATGGTGAAGGTTTCATTCTAATATCTCTAACTGTTTGGCCGCTACAGAGTGTGACATACAGACAACACAAAAGCAATAGCGGTTCCCTATGTTAATTGTAAAACGCTAAAAACAAGTCAATAATATGCGATTTCCCTGTTAGATTAATATAACAGTAAATTTTAATTATTCAGTATTTACATTGCGGAATAATAGAACCAAAGCATATTTGTGGCGAATTATTATTTTGATTATAAATTCTTTATTTTTTTTCTATTTATTAACTATTTAAATTAATCAGTTAAACTTTTAAATCAAATTTTAGTCGTTAGATATTCGTTCGAATTATGCTACGTTATTTTAACCGTCATTTCTTAGCGATCCATTTGGTAGCTGTTGTGCTAGTGACCAAAATCGATAGCTATTGCGTTTGTCCTGTCCGTCCGTCTGTGTCTTCCACCCCTAACAACTCCCGAACGGAAGATCGTCGACCCCTCCCCCATGTTGGAGATATTTCGCATTGTTTCATTGGATTTCATCAGTTCATCAGTTCAAATCCGAGTACTAACTTTTTTATTAATATTTTTATTTTTTTATTATTATGGGTAGTCGTTAAATTTACGCTTTAGCACAAAATTACTGTATATTCAGTTGTTTTGTTTTGTTTTTTTGTTATTTGAATCGAATCATCCAATCATTAGAGAAACATGTGATTATTGATGAACTAATCACAATTTTTATACAGAATACACTTTATAATTCATGTTTTTAACAGAAATACATATTTCTGTTTTACCAGACACTGCTTTACTCTTGATTTCTGTTCGTGAGAATAACCCTCTGTTAACCCTCTCAACGCGGGTGACGCGGTATAGGTTCAAATCCTTTCGTGGAGTAGCCAAGCGCTTGACTGCGGGTTAGAGAAGCAGGAGTCAATCCTCGACCCGACCTAGATCAGAGATATTTCCATTCTGAACTTTCCTCCGTATGTATCCTAGAATCCACCTAGCCCTCTGTAGAGTAGTGCCGGGTTATTCCAGGGGCGAGGGTTGGGCTGACCACTCGACTTCATCTGTCCCGGATCATTGAAACTTTGGGAGGCCATCATTTAAACATTTTGAAACACAGTCAAAAATTCGCTGACTGGAGCCTTTAGTAGATACAAGTTTCAGCCAGAAACCTAAGTATCCACCAGGTATCTGCGCAATATATATGATGTTCCAAGCAGCGCTGTTTTCTATTATTATATAACATATACAACACTACAAAGACAACATCTTTGACTGGATTAATTGAGCAATTCAAGTCTCACCCAGAGACCTAAGAATTGTCCAAGTATCTTCGCAAAATATAAGCAGTTCCTAGTAATGATGTTTTTTGCAGATCTGTTATTGAAATCTCATGAAGTTCCAAGCTATTAAAGTGTTTTACAAATTCTTTAGATAAAGCACCGAGGGCACCAATAACTACAGGTGTTACAGTGGCACGTTTGTTCCACAAACGAGAAATTTCGATTGTCAGGTCCCTACATTTTGTGATCTTTTCCAGTTCTTTCTCAACAATTCGTGCATCTCCAGGTATTGCCACATCTATTAGAAAAACATCTTTCCTCTCTACAATTGTTATGTCTGGAGTGTTGTGTTCCAAATGACGGTCGGTTTGAATTCTGAAGTCCCAGAGGATTTTGGCCTCATCATTTTCTAGCACCTTTTCAATTGAATGTTCCCACCAGTTTTTGGAAACTGGGAATTGATATTATATTATTATTATTATTATTATTATTATTATTGTCCTTGAAAATTGAAATTCATTTTTATTAAATTTCATAAAGTCATTATTTCAAGATATTTTTATTCATGTTTTTATATGAGCCCATCTTAAAAATTAAAAACAAAAAT
Organism: Thereuonema tuberculata; assembly: GCA_023159025.1. Classification (NCBI taxonomy): domain Eukaryota; kingdom Metazoa; phylum Arthropoda; class Chilopoda; order Scutigeromorpha; family Scutigeridae; genus Thereuonema; species Thereuonema tuberculata. The sequence continues at coordinate 55,083,720 of JAFIDM010006943.1, read as the reverse complement.
GCGAAATAAAGAATACGTAAAAGAAAATTTCTTGAACTTACCAGAAAAAAATAAAATGCTGATTATCTACAAAAGCCGTTTAGCGGACGATAGTTTTTAAAAATTAAGCAAAGGTAGTAATAAAAAAATCTCAGATCTTTAAAAATTTTAATTAAGTTTTTTTTTATTTTTAGAAAATAGAGTCCAGTTTTTAAGAATTAAAAAAACAAAATATGAACAAATTAGGCCCAAAAAAAAAAATAAGAAAAAAAGATTTGAACCAGCTTTTAATACAGACTGTTTTTTGAATTAAATAAAATAATCTTAGACAAATTATAATTGCTAATATTTGAAGCTTTTATATTTAAAATTTCAGATTTTTATCTGCATTAGTACAAAAAGATATGCTGATTTGAAATGTCCTTGACTTATTGTCACTTGTTCTCCAGTTTGTATATTCGGATTGGATCTTACAACTGCAGATATTCTTATCATACATGCATTGGATTGATATATATTATTGATTTCTTCTTCATAATTGCATTATTAATTTTTTTGTTTGCATTTTAGAGAATAAAAATGAAGAAGCTATATTGAATCTGAAGTTAAAATGCCTAATTGTAGGCGTGTGTTCCATTAATTTCACGTTTGTTGAAGAAAAACAAAATTATTAATAGATTTTTTTTTTCTTAATACTTTCCGAAGTTGTCTTATAAGATGTCGACAGACGAGTCGAATACACAAACAGAAGGTAACAGATGGTAACAACAGGTTCATGTTTAATTTCTTTCTTTCTCAATGCTTTAATTACTTTTCTTCGGATGCCGCTAATGTTCCGGGATTTTTTTTTTCCGCACTTTGACGGAAGAGCTTTTCCAATAATGAAATAATTGCTGATTTGAATTCGCGGCAGATTTTTGTTTTTAACTCATTCAATGACACTTTTTTTCCAATGTCTTTTAAGTCGAACGATTGAAGAACCAAAATTTATCTACTTACTGACTGCGTTTTCTCAAATTTTTGACTAATTTCAGATTGGGGAAATAAGTTTTAATAAGAAGAGTTATAAATTTATATATACTTATAAGGCAAAGTATATTGTAATAATATGATAAGAAGTTCCTCAATAAGAATTTGAAGCCTATTTTCTGTAATTTCTCTCTTCTTTCTTTCATTAAGATAATAAATAAAAAACATTAGCTGCGGGGGTGTCTTTACTTGTCCCATTTTATCAAGCGTTACAATATAGCAAGACTGAAATTTGGATTTAAAAGAATTTCAAACAATGTATAAATACCATCTACTGTTATACTAAAAACTCGTTTATCCGAATTTGATGGGACCATGTCCGTTTCGGATAATTCGGAATATATTGTATTAAGCATGTACATTAAAAAATTACATGAATTTAAAGAGAAAGACGACTATTACCGTAGTTACTAAGAGAGTATATAATTATACACTATATCGGAAGCGCAGTGGTGCCTCAAAGAAAAAAATACCCAATGAAAAACTCACCAATGAAAAATTAGTGAGAAAATTCATGTGCCAGCAGTGTGCAGGCCTCAAGGAATTTTTTTAAAGCATAAAAATTCAAACTGCGCATTTGAATTATTAATAATAACAATGATAACAATCCTAGAACAGCTATTTGACTGATGATCGTCAACGAGTGTGAAATAGCTGTTCCAAGATGTCAGTTGTAAATAATTTTGTATCACCCATTATTATTATAATTATACACTGCTATCAAGATAAAAGATTTGAACCCTTTTCAAAATTAATACTATAACGAATAATGTTAATTATAGAGTTACAATTGCAAATTGTAAATAGTTACAGTTAGGGTAAAAAATCAATTATGTACGCTATTAAATATTGATTATAGCGACTGGAAAATATTTTTCTGTATTTTTAAAAATCGTTTCGGATAAACCGGATTTTCAGAGTTTTTAGTATACTACAATAAGACATATATACTAAAGGTTAAAGGTTGAAGCTGTATGATTTAGGCCATGTAGGCCTTTTTGTCCATGATAAAAAAATATATATATATATATAAGTAATTATTCAATTTACTATTACTTAATATTATGGATTATACTATTTTTAATATTTAGTACTGTATTGTCCGGCGTATAAGACGACTTTTTAAACCAGGAAAATCTTCTCAAAAGTCGAGGGTCGTCTTATATGCCGGGTGCTGAAACTTATACGGCGAGTATAACCCAACTCTATATTTTAATTGGAAAAATTGGGGATCGTCTTATACGCCGGACAATACGGTAATTTAAATTTGAATTCTATGGTAAAAATTGTTGTATGAATGGGTGTGTTTTGGTAAAATGCTTAAATTAAAAACCGCAGTGTCTTGAGTACTGCGTTTTATTTGATTTTTAAATTACAGCAGAACCCCATTATAACGGACCCTATTATAACGGACGTCGCTTATAACGGACAGTTTTTAAAAAAATTGGCAGCCTACAATTAAGGTGAGCAAAGTGAAAGACCATTTAAATTTTGTTATTCAATATGTTGAACAATCGGCAAATGAAAATGTGTTTGCATATTATGAACACTTACGGCACCTCCGTCAGTTATTAACTGAAGAAATAAGCAGCAAACAAACTCAGCAGAAAATAAATTATTTTTTCAAACCAATGAATGTAAGCAATCAACATGAACCAGGACCGTCTTGTTCTAAAGATTAATGCAGTGTATACGTACACATCTTTTTCAATTCAACTTACTATGTTCAAGGCTGTTTTTTATTTGATACAGTCGGACCTCTATTTAACGAACCTCTATTTTGCGAATTTCTCTATTTTGATATACAATAAACACTTTTTATAGCTAACTATTGTCCTTTCATTGAGATAGACCCTGCTGCATTACACCGCTATAAGAATTATTTGTTATAAACCGGACTTTCATTAAAAAGGACAACCTTCAGCCCCAATTAGTCCGTTATAATGAGGTTCTACTGTACTTAAATTTCCAAAAGGTGCCGCTGATGTAAGGGTAAATTGGCCACATCCTTGTAGATACAAAAACCATTTTTTTTTTTTTGTACTTTTTTCCATCTAAAATAAGTTCACAAATAAGGTATCAGCAAAGGATCAAGTTGTAATCAACACACGAAGTTGGAGACAGCGATAATCAACAATTACAATTTTGAATTTTTCATTTTAGGAAAAAAAAAAATATTAGAATAGGTAATGTGGTGACTACCGCGTCTTATGGCTAAAAGATCAAAATAAATAAGAGGCATTCGATCCTTTCTAATTCCTGATCCTCCTCTGTAATTAACCAACCAAAAAAATCGTTTCGGCACCACCCAATGCCGACTCTCCGGAAATGACTACTTCATCTAAATTTTTTTTTTTTTCGCCAACGCCTGGGCTCTTAGAAGTGAATCTACTGGCCTCAACAAGGGGCGAGAAATGTGAGCATTTAGCCGACGAAACGTTGCCCAGGGTACGCCATAGGAGGCAGCTCACGCTGTACCTGCAGAAACAGACGAAACATAGAAGAAGAAAGAAACAACCATGCCACGACCGGGATTCGAACCCGGGTACTGGCCGCAACGGCAGACCGCCGTCTAGACCGCACGGCCACGCCAGCACGGCACTTCACCTGTAGCGTATCCAGAAATTTGGAATAGGAGGTGTTATATGTTTTAGTCTTAACCATTCGACTAAAAAAAAAATAAAAAAAAATAAGGTAGTTGTTACTTTCCATAAGGGGGGGGGTTACAAACAAACGATGCCTTTCCAAACAATGTTACATTTCTTCCATTTTCGGATGCAACGGAGGAAAGGGGGTTACAACCCATCCCTCGGGTACGTCAATGCTACATCGGAGTGAATCGAATATTCAAAAAAGACAAACATCCATTCTATTGCAAAAAGTTGGGAGGCTGTAGACAAGACCAAACACGATGACGACATAATGATTTTCTTTTCTTATATCTCTCCGTGGAAAAAGAGCTAAGTCTCGTTTGTACATAACTTGACAAAATCCCTGTCGGTTTAATGATCTGCATTCGTTTTCCAATTTTTTTTTTTTTTCAAGTTTTCCTTAGGCCCCATCCTTAACAAGAGTCCTCAGTGGATCAGCAGTTTGTCCCTGAAATCCTCTGTTTTATTAAAACTCTCCTGAATTGAATAGAGATCGCTTAGGCAAGAAACCGAAATGGGTTAAATTTCATTTTCGTGGTATTCCGTTTCCCAGGAAGTCTCTCGTAATTATTAAGCAATTAAAATCAAGATTGCACATGTTTTTCAACGGCATTTTCGAGCAGGAAAAAGATGAGGACTGGTTACAACGACGGAAATGGTGCTGCCTTCAAAGGCTTCGGGGAAAGAGAGCGCAATATACGACAGTTACTTAGCGGAGCAATTCCGTGAGCCATCGAAAGAGCCATCCCTATCTAATCAATAGTGATGCAATTAGTAATTATGAAGGTAAGAGAACTCCCTGTAGCAGATTGGCTAGTTGCCAATACTTCCCGCAGATTAAAACCTAAGTCTTCATAATTGATTTAAATTATGACATTTTCAAACAAATGTCTAGTTTGTTAAGCGAGTGCGTTTATTATCAGATGTCTACGAGAAAGCAACGAATTAGAAAGGGAAAGTTCTAGAGAGGGAAAATTCTGAATATATATGGAAAGGGAGGGGGGGTACGGAAACGAAAGGTTTTCAAATATAACATCGTTTTGTTTTGTTTAACGTACGGTGACTAACGAATGTGTTTTGTTTATTGAAGACATGCTAAGACAAGCTACTTATACACAGATTTGAAAATTAGGAAGAAAAATCACAGACTGGTAACTCTTAAGAATAAAAAAAACTCTCATCTACTTTATTTACTTCTTATGTTGCTCTAAGAGGTTGAAGAGAAACAAGAAATTCCGAAGAACTTGAAGCCCATTTTCCTTATAGTATTATTTCTTAAAATTTCATTATTTTTAGCGAGTTTGTACATAGAAAAAAAGGAGATGTTTGTCAATAGAAATAAACGAACATCATGAGAAATAATACACTTATCTTACTGAGAAAATAGACTTTACTCTTTTCCGTGGTGTAATAAAATATTGTCCTCCAAATGAGAGAAGGCCGGCGGAAGTTTCAACTGCGCAGCCCTTCCGGTAGCTGATCAATGTTTTCCTGTCACAATGGACGACGGGGTCTGTTTTCACTGAGAGACATGTTGATAATGCCAAATTAAAACTTCTCTCGACTATTTAGCGTCATTTCAATACCAGTTGCTAACAATAAGTATTTACATATATAAATAAATATATATTAGTTATAAATACAATGCTCTTTTGCAAAGTAACAAGCGATTACCTGTCATGGCGGCGTCCTGTCATTAAATCAGACGGAAGTGCCTGACCAGACTAATCGATGATACATGCGCAGATCTCACAAAAACAGGGCGGCCATCTCTCATTTGGAGGACAGTAGGAAGATTGTGGCATATCGTGAATTCATTAAGTATTAGGCTTCACCAATTAGCAACATATTGGTTAACATTTCTGCAATAGAAAAGAAGATTCTCCTCTTTTCTCTTCCCCTTTCGCTCTTATCACAACTTGTAGTCAAAAAACATACAGGACCTATTAAATGTTATTATTTATCGGAGGGGGCCCTGAAGGTTTTGTTTTCCCCTGGGCCCTTATTGGCTTTTGGCGATCCCGTAAAGATACAAACGTTCCATTTTATGGAAAAAAAAAAAGATGAATTAAATCCCCATTATTTATTTTAGTTGGGATTAATTTTAATCGTCTCAAATGGACTAAGGATTTAATAGTTTATTGTTCATGTATATCAGATATTAGCAGAAATATGATAGAATCTATTATTTAGATTCCAATTCCTGTATGATTTTTTGGGAATTCTTGTGCTAATTTCTCGATCTGGACCCATTCAGAAGATTTCAAATACAAAAGTTACATCGACACCAGTCCTCGAATATGCATACCAAGTTTTAAGAAGATCCATATAGTGGTTTAAAAGTTATTGAGAGAGGAGGGCGAACACATACACAGATTGACGGATTCAATGAGCATCAGTGTCCTTTTGAAAGTTAGGTTACGTTTCAGAATTAGGCAAACGGTTTAAATCAGAAACGATAAGGTTCTGTTATAAATTAGGACCCGGATTTTTTATGACCTAATCTTAATGCATTTTATTTGATTCATTGATTTTATTTGTACCTTAAAAAATTAACTATCCTTATATATTATTTCTCAAAGGTGTTTTGTTGTCGGAACGCCATATCTCACTTAATACTTTATCAAAATCAATGATTGAGATATTATTTTGAAGATTACGTTCACCGCTAATGACGAAAAATAAACATATTGTTGAAAATTAATGTTTTCGTTAAAAAACTTTATTTTAAAAACCTTTTTATAAAAATGTAGACACGCTTTAACAGAAGCGGCTTATCTTTCGAAAGCGAAACAACATTTCAAATAATTCTGTAGCGCCGTAAACTTCAAATATATCCTTTTTTGAATAAAAATGCATTTTAAAATGATATTTCATCGTTTATTTAATAAGAACAGATAAAAAAACAAACAAAGATTTATATTTTAATACAAATAAACGATTTATTACAATAAAAAACATAAAAATTTGTCAACTTCTCATATATTATTTCTCAAAGGTGTTTTTTTTTTATCTCCCTTAATACTTCATGTAAATTAATGATTGAGATATCATTTTGAAGATCCGTTCATCGCTAATGATAAAAAATATTGACAGCAACTATTGACAATGTGTTTAACTAACATGCACGACAGCTTTGGAGTTGTTTATTATTTCTCAAAGATGATTTTTTGTTGCGAATTATTCGCACGGGTTAACTAGTATATCCAAAAAGTTTAAAAAATGTAATCAAAACATGACCTAAAATTTGGCCTGAACAACTCAATAATAATAACTAAAAAAACCTAAAAAATAAAACAAAAAAACTTGAATCTTTTCTTGCCCCCCCCCCCCCAAAAAAAAAATTGATAAATAAACAAAACAAAGAAAAAAAAAATCATTCAAACTGACTCTGATCGTTCAAAGAAAACCTATCCCGTTAATGCCTCTGTATCTGAGGGTAAAAAGTAGTTACTCTGCTCTTATCCATGCACTTATTTACTAAAATATGTTATGAAACTCAAAAAACGTCAAAATGCATCCAAATAAAAAACAGTTTATGTGAATCAGAATTATTTGAGAAGTATTTATATTCTATATTCTTTATAATGGATTGTAGCTCAGGACAGAAATTAGTTACGTCGTAAAAAATCCGGCTCTAAATTGTTGCTATCAGGGTGATTCAAAATTCCCTGTACAAACTTTAAAGGTAGGTCAGGAATACAAAAACAAACCGTATTCATAGTGGAACATATGTCCGCAAACGCCACCCGAATGTGCAAGAAGGTACAATAAGGTCCTTCTTGCACATTCGGATGGCGCTTGCTGACTTACATTCCACTGTAAATACGGTCAGAAATAAAAGACAACAAATAAGGTAGACAAAATGTTTATTAGCCCTATGTTTACAATATGACAGTAAGGTTTACAATATGACTCACAGGTTCACAGTAGGTGCTCAAAGTTCTTCCACCAACAGTAGACATTTGATGATTGGATACACCTCTGTTGGGGAACCGTTCACGATACAATGGTACAGCGGCTCGTAGGTTTCCTTTCGCTGTCCCATAGGCTAGGTGCACATCTGCCCTCATCGCTGCATTATGAAGCGATATATCCTACTCGTACAAAGTCAACGTCTCAAATGACGATAGCTCACACTACCCAACTAACGTGCTGCCAAACAGCGCCCTCTAGCACATTCGAGTGACTTTTGCGGACATACGTTCCACTACGAATACGGTTTGTGTTGTATTCTTGTCCTACCACTAAAGTTTGTACAGAATTTTGAAACACTCTGTGTAATACTGGTAACAATGATTGACACGATTTAAAACCTGAATCAGAATGGAGTAAATTACTAAAGTACTGTATTTAATTCTATTTAAAATGAAATGTAAACTATAAATATAAAATAAGTAAACTACATTTTTTTCGTGTGAGTTCATTTACAACGTAAGTTGATTTCGTCATCTTTAACGTCATCTTAAACTACATCTTTATTCGCAATATTTCGTTCAACTGATCGCTGAACTTCCTCGGGCATTAAGCGCAGGTAGAGACATTATTTTACTCTGATCTCCATTACATAGAATTCGTTACCAATTCAACTGCCAAAATTCAAAATAATCGAACATTCAATTCATTGGTTATTAAGCAATCTATTATCACCTTACTTCCATTATATCTTTTAAATAATAAAACTTATCTTTATAATCTAAAACTTTTTTTTAGTATAATCACTAATTTTTAAACCTTTGTTTTTATTAATGCAGCAAAAACTGTTAATTACACATCCCTCTATCATAAATCTTGCCTTAATCATTTATTTGAAACAATATTTCAACTAATGGATCAGGGTTATGGTCACTTCAACAATAAGATGATCGTAGATTGCTTAATAATAACCAATGATTGCCTGTTTTATTTGTACATTTGAAGTTTGTAAAACTTTATTTGTAAGTTGAACTGTTAACAAATTCTATGAAGATTAGAGTAAAATAACGTCTCTACTTCCGCTTGATGCCTGAGGAAGTTCAGCAATCAGTTGAACGAAATATTGCGAATAAAGTTGTAAATTTTTATTGAAGAGGTCTTTGTCTATTATATATTTAGTCTTTATACAGCAACAAATAACAAAGGATATTTACAAATACAAAAGTGAATATTGAAATATAAAAGTTAAGTTTTAATGCTTAGAAGCTCCTGAAAATAAGAACGATTTCCAGTTCCAGTTCATTTCAAAAGATGTTTTGAATCAAGTTCTAGTTTCCTGCAAAAAAAAAAATCAGTCTTAATTTATCTTTATAACTTTATGCAGCAAAAACGTTTAGACTTAGATTAGCAAAAAAAAAAAAAACCTGTGATTAAACTATTTGCTAACGGCCAAGTGCACCAAACTTCAATTAACTTTGATGGCTGCATTGTGGACGTAGCTTAAATTAGTGGGGGGTGCTGCTGCAGAAAAATTTTAGCCTTTGTTTTAAAATTGTGTGAAAGGAAACAAACATGTATAAAACGAAATTTATCAAGTTTCTGAATAAATTTTCTTTATATACGTGTTTGTTTCCTTTCACACAATTTTAAATCAAAGGCTTAAATTTTTCTGGAGCAGCACCCCCCACTAATTTTAGCTACGTCCACAATGCAGCCGTCAAAGTTAATTGAAGTTTTACTTGGCCATAAGATTTGCTAAAAGGACTAATCTGTTCACGATCACACATTAAGAAACGAATTCATATTATTCTCATTTAAAACGTTGTACTTCTTCACATAAAAGATTCTGGCAAAATAGTTAGTTTTAAATTGTTTGAAACCTTTGTTAGATAGCTAACACATTAATACATACTTTCTTTTTATGACGGTACCGTAATAATAGATGACGTTACATAAAAGTTATTACTACGATGAACTAATATAAAAAAATACAAAATTACTGTCATTGTTTAATAAAACAATAATATTCAAGAAATATTAAACGGACTTAAGTTTATACGACGACGTTCAATTCCATGGCTGTATAAAAATCCTTTTTCTATTTTATAACTTAGAATTGTATTAAAGAATTGTAGTAAAGAAAACAAAACAGGAAAAAGCAAATGTCAGGCAATACATTATAAAAGATCTTTTAATGATGCGGCTATCTGCCCCAAATCAACCCTCACCATCTCCGTACAAATTAAATATGCGCTACAGAATGTAGAGACCGTTCACAAATGACGTCAACAACTAATCAGACATGACCGTACCACACACACACTCAGTAGTGAATCAAGGGAGGGGAAGGACGTTTAGGATAAGAACCCCGGTATCATTTGAAAGGGAATAAAAAAATAGGGTCCTGCTTTTTTTTTTTTGGTATGCTTCGAAAGTACGACCTGATTTTTTTGTTTTGTTTTTTGAAACATTTGATTCTCAGGCTTTCGGGTGGCATTCCGATTAATCGCCAAACAACTCTATTTATTCCATTGCATATTTAAGTCCTGATATTTTCAGTGTCATTTCTAAAGCGTATTACAATAATCACTTCGAAAGCATATTACAATAATTGATAAAGGTCTTCTATGAAATCAAAGGGTTTCATTATGAAATGATTGTTAGATTAACTTTATTGGGTGACAGACAACTTATAGAACATCAATGCCTGATTAATATACAGAATAGGACATTATAGCCAAATTAGAGCAGTTTAGGTTTCAGAGTGTGCCTGTAAGTCGAAGCCTTGAATTACCTTTCAATTTATGTAATGCACTGTGGTCGTCTTTTGCGAACGTAATTGCATAACATAGAATAATACAACGAGATACCAATGTACGTAATAGCCTTACAACGTCTGCCTTAAATACTACATTACGACACTTCGTTTCTAATTTAATGAAACGTTAACATAAACAGTTATAAACACATTAATATCATTAAATCCCAAAAGAAACAACAGAACACCAAGAAATGCGAAGCGAACCATCTTTTGAAAACAATTGGTAAGTAGTAGTAATACGGAAGCAATACCTGTACGTAACTCAGAAGCAACCACGGTATGGTTCCAATGCAAAGTGTACGGAAGTAAATCCAGGGTATGACAGTATTTGGTCCCAAATATTCTTGTTATACTGATTTGTTGGAGAATTAATAATGTTTATGTGTATGCCACTAAAAAAATAACAGAAATTAACATAGCAGCTAATTAACTGTCCTGTTTCTCAACAACAACAAAAAAAAATAAACAAAATTATTAAGGGGAGGGTGGCAAAAAACTCCGCAGAAAGATGCTCTTCATATCAGAGGCGGCCCTGATGTTGCATTTATCTATCATTTAATGTCATGCTCTTCGCAAGAATAAATAATTTTTAAGTTTTCGGGATTATTTTCGCAAATTTTTGTATTTTAACTACAATTACTGCAACGTAATTTGAACCTTTTTGTTCCTAGCTCCTTCCCTAATAGTAAGACATCTATTAAAATGAATAGGAATTGTCTTGTAGAATTTTAAAATCTACCTTTAAAGTTTCAGCGAACTAGAATATTCTGAGTTATTTTGATCGTAGATGGATATGTTAATTTGACTTTTAAATATATATTTAAAACCCCCAATGCAAGGTACTGTCGAGCAAAGCGAGCTATATTATAAACAAAAATACGGTTATATTTGCAGTTTTTATTTGTATTCTCTCATCAGGGGTTGGGAAGGATAAAAGCTTCTAAGATGTACGAAACTCTAATTCATTCTTAATTTTTTCCTGCCTCTACTAACAACAGAAATTTCTTAAATCTGATCCTCAAGAAGCTGAGACATTTTCCTAATTAACTCCCTCCTTTAAAAGGTTCCAGTCAAAATTATTCAGGAATTTATTTCTGTCGACGCCCGCTTCATCTGTGTAAGTTGAGAGTAATTATTTTAAAACGAGAACAAAATTACAAGGGGGTGTAATTAGACAGGGGCGAGCGGTTATAAACTTTGAACTCACCTTCGGACCACTTAACAAGCGTCCACGAACGCAGCTTCCCCTAACGGACAGCACCGATCATAATACCTGAAACAATAAGGGCAGCGTTTCCCTAATCACTTTATAACCTGCGTGAATTAAGTTGCCGGACTAATTAAATGAAATAAAACGCAGAAAAGGGATTTGCGAAATACAAGTCGGGAGCTTTAATTATAAGGCTCGGGAGAGTCTAAAATAAATAAGTGTGGCGCTCTGCCCGTAAAGCAGTGTTGATAAACTGATGGAGGAAGCGTGATTGTAAATTATGGAAATCCATCCCATATACAGTGTTTTCGTGTGTCGAGTCAGTTTCAAATTTATCCAATTAACTCAGGCGCACACTGCTAGGTTTTCACGATGTCATAAACAAACACCCCCTCTCATCAAAAGAAAACTCCTTTCGCTGATCCGGTACCGGAGCAAGAACGCTGCTTTTGCTGGGTCAATATTTGTAAATTCTGTGTCTGACTACATGTATTAATTTCGTGCATAACTCAATTTTACACTTCACTTAATTATCGCTTCTTTCCCTTTTTCCTCCTATTTCGCTTAATTAAAAATTAATTAACAATTTCATAAAATATTGGCTCAACTTCTTTCGGGGTTGCCTCCCTCCTGCTACACTTCCCTACCCCTTCTTCTAAGACTGCGGACTGACCAAACATGACCTTTTCATTCTCAAGAAGAAAAAAAAGAGGCGGGAAAAAGAAAAAAAACACGTTAGCGTGAACACGCATTAAATGAAAGAGATAAGGTATGTCTAGTAATTTAGAGCCTCTGCAAATAAACAGAATAAATTAGGATTAGCATAAATTACAGGCTTTAATAACAAGAAAGAAGATGTGGGTGCGATCAGAAGCCCAATGCTGCACGAAGTCATTTTCCCGCTTAATGTGGAATTATTTTCTGCGATGAACTGAGGGGGAGGGGGGGAAAAAATTTCGAAGAAGGAGGGTGGGGGAGGAGATTATCAAAGTTGAGGTGAGGAATTTAATGCTATTCGGGCGAAGAAAACATGGTATCTTCCCTCTATTTGTTTTTCATCATGCAATTATGCGCTCGCTTGAACTCATCGATTGCCGAATGCAGAGAAAACCTCCAACAGCCGACACTAGGTGGCGCTGCTGGGCGTTATTTATTATTGTAAACAGACAGTGTTTGATTTGTTTTGTTTCGAAATATCGCAGTGAATTGATTCGGAAACGCTAAATCAAAGCCCAGTAAATCAAGGCTTCATGAATATTTAAAACAGAATTCACAATAAATAACGACACATTAGTTGCATAAATAAAGACTGTTTTCCGCTTTAATTGACGACGATTCCCCAAAGAGTTTAAATATATTTAAATACATAAATATAAGATTATGAGTAACCAAAACGCTTTTAAGTATCCTAATTTAAATCAAAGTAAATATCCTCAAGGAATTAATCAAATATAAGCGCTTTTGTAAGAGCTTTAGGATTGAATTAAATTTTTATATCATAAATTAAGATCACTTCAACGTTAATTCCTCTAATATTAAAACATCAAGTATAGAAACTGAATACACGTGGATGTTGTTAAAATATATTTAAATTAAATAATTAGCTAACAGCTTGACCAAAGGCGGTAGTAAAAGTGAGCCTGAATTTCCAATCAAAACTTATTTTCTAATTTAATTAATGTCTTTTAAAGTTCTATTTTAATGTCTGTAATTATCACAAATAATATTTTAGTTGGTGTACCAACTTCGGAATCCGTATATTAACACCGAAAATAGTGTTATTTGTTCTCCTGACAGTAAAATGCTTAATATTAAGCTTTCAGCATTAACTAAACCGTTTAAAGATGTAGACAGTTTCAAACTGAAGTGAAATTTATTGCAGTAGAGTTGTGCAAATTTAGTTAAGTTAAACTGATTTTATTTTGATTTTAACGGATATGAAATTTTCCAGAAATAGTTTATTTTCTGTTCGGAGATGGGAATATTACAGTTAACATGAATTTCTACAGAATAACATCTTTTGCTAAGTAATTATCTTTAATTACGCAGCATCTTCTAAATCGTTGGAGACAGCGAGAAACAAGTGTTGCTTATAGCACACGCATGCGCAGTTTCGACCAAGATATGAGTAATGTGAATGACAAATTTAATTTAAGTATTCCTAATACAACACATGAAAAAAAGCTGTGTTGACATGCTTCTTTATACACACAACAAAAACCTAGGTTCAGATTAGATTTATATCCACAAAGTTAGAATGGTTAAGAAAAATTCCTGAAATTTTCCCTTGTCTAACAGTTTAATGCGCAGACGATCTATAGCACTTGTTAGTCGATTTGTGCTTATGTCCATAAAGTTACTTGATTCTCGCTGTCTCCAACGTAGTGTCTTCTTTGACACCACAGATGAAAAAAATATATCTTTAACTTCTTTTGAAATTAAGTCAATCAAAATCTGAGATCTTCATACAATATCACAACTCCTTTATTAAACTAAAACAAGAATACTTCTTCACCGATCCGATCCAATATTTCGTCTTATATATTTTTTTTTCAAAGACTTCTTCAGGGTAAAAATAAAAATAAAGAAAAATAAAATAAAAATAACGATTAAACGGTAAGAGAATGAACCTTCTCTAACCTTACAAAATAACCTTTTGAAATTGTTATATTAACTTCTATTAATCTATGTAATACGTCGTACATTTAGCAATGAACCATCCGTTGTTCGGTATCTGGTGAGGTGTAGAATTCTTGTTTCCCATTGTAAGAGTTTGCTGGTTTCCAAAACTTTAGAAATCTCTCGATATCAGAGCTGTGAAACCGCGTCAGTGAATCTTTAAGTGACAGTCCATGAAAGAAAATGGCACCCGCTTAATTAGCTGCTTTGAAAACAACTTTAACTCCTTGGTTACATTAACTTGATATCGAAAGAATTTAAATCTATATAAACAACACAGATGAACATGGAGCAAAAATTTAAAATTTACCATACCAAAGTGGGTCAATTCGGAGATTGGTTCAAGTCTACGGAACCCCGAAGGGCGACCCCTAGGAGAAGCCGTAGCTATACAATGGAACAGATACTGGAGTGGTTTTCCGATGCCTTCTCCAGGACGCCATTAAGGAATGACGTCAGACCGAAGAAAAAGTGAAGAAGAGGCTGACAACACAGGAAAGGAAATTGAAACATCCATGCTCTCGACCGGGATTTGAACCCGGGTATCGGCACACTGGCCTCACGGCAGACCGACGCCTGAGATCGCACGACCACGCCGGCACGGCCAGCGAAATTTAATCTCAGTAAATTCCAATAATATAAAACAATAGAATTCTATAACACAAAAATAACTTACTTACATATTAACAAACCACAAATTCCATTTTTGATTAAATAATCGTAAGTTGGTGTAGAAATATATTAACAATCTATCTATCAACGAAGACGACGCATACTACTCTGCCGTTGGCTTTCTATTACATTAAAACTAATCTTATATTGTATTGTTTACTGTTACTTATTCACTGCGATAAAAAAAAAGCGAGTGATACCTAAGGTGCTTTTTGACTCATCATTGCATGTCGAGGAGGGAGAGAAATTGCTAGAGATAATAATGCCCCCCCCCCCCCAAATTTCATTCGAAAACGAAGAAACGACTTTTTACCTTTATTTTCTGGTTGGAAAGCTATTATTTTGTTTATAAACCCATCTCTCCACTTTATTTATTTTTTGTTGGACGGCTAGATTTTTTTTTGGTACTTTCTCCATTCTAAATTTCTGTGCACGCCTCTGCTCCAAGTTGTAGTGACTTATGAAGGCTCATTTCTTCTTTATCTGTAAGCTAATGTACGTACATCAAATGTATCAATTTTTTTTTTAACATACTTAACTGAAATTATAACGTTACAGTATAAACGGTTTTTCAGTTACTAGTAATTATGGTACTTCAACAGTAAAATATTTTGATAGTTTTTGGTTTGAAGTAGCTATAGAGATTACGATAAGTTTCAGCTTCGTAAGATAAAGAGTTTTTGAGTTTTTGATTGTTTGAACATAAGATGTCAAAATGCTTGTTTCAATAACAAAAATAATTGTAAGTCTATTTTTTCCCCTTCATATTCTTCTTTCTTTACATTACTGGTTATTTTAAAAAACTATAATTACAAATGATTATTAGAAAGAAGCAAGTCGTTAATGTCTATTTAAGCAGAGGTCTAAAGAAATTTATTACCAGAGTATATTACTGACTGTTCACCTCTTGTTGGTGTTCTTTAAGTAAAACCAATAAGCCTTCAAGTCTCAGATAGTGGATTCAATCAAGTATCTGCATATAACCATTACCCGTCATTCATTTATGCGAGAGGCAAACTTTGACAATTTGTAGTCATCTTTGTTGAAGTCGGTCAGGACTTCAATTACCAGGAGTCAAATCTTCCATCAGACGGTGATTTTGTTGTAAGGGCCCCCCCGCCGAGTGCCCCTCGTTCAGCCGTGGTGGTCCGATTGGCTGCCAAGCGCTCAGGCGCTGCAGGAAAGCCACCGCCGATTCCCGTATGAATAATTCTCGGGCAGGAAGTCTCGTGCTTGCAGGAAGGTGTGAGAGCGTCAGAGAAAGGAAGCCTTACGCCCCCGATGAATTTTAATTCCCTCGCAATCTGCCATTTCCTGGAATCGGGTTGCAACTTAATGAAGAAATCTGTCTCCGTAATGTGCCCTCCTTAACCCTCCCACTGCCTTATTGCCCGGGGTAAACAGGCAGGGGTTGTTTACAAAATACTCCGTTTTGTAATTTAAATCGAGCCATTCCATCGAATATTCTTATGACTCCAGAGAAGCGCAGTTCCCAAATCCCACAAGGAGGGGATTTGGTTACGACTTCTTCTCTGCCATTGGACGCCAAATTCATCCGGGGATTCATTTTTAAATTCCACTTTTGTTGGCTTATTTCCTTTTTGGAATTCGTGAGCGAAACCGTAATAAAAAAAAAATACAGCCTTTGGATGCAACACAAGTCATAACTGAAGTGATTTAAAAATACCTTCAGGAAGAGACAAAAAATGTCAAAAAGTTTAGGGTTTTTCTTGTCGCTTGACAGAATGAGAATTGTTCACTTACTTTTCTCTTGATTACGGTACTTTTGAAGTTTGCAGAGAAAGTTAACTTTAGCAGCAGAAATACGACATCCGAAAGTGTTGGGTGATTTTTTTTTTAATTGACCTGTAAGCATACATTCTATACAACACAGAAGGGCCTCAAGTGTGATTTTACGGAAAAAAGAATGTTACTCCTTTTTTCTTGCAGGTAAACAAGAATTACGTCTCAGTTAAATGCAACTATAAAGATGGACAGCATTAAGTGTTTATTATTATTATTATTTATTAACAATTTTTTTTTGAAAATGAAATAATGGGAGTGCAGAATTTTCCATTTACGCCTATCGTTAATGAGCTATCGTCATCAGCAGTCTCAGACAGCTGTTTCGTCCTTATTAGGACTCATCATTATTTCTTTTTCGTATTTCAATTTGTAAACTTTAAATTCTTCCACAAAAAGTTTTTTTTTTTTTGTTTTGTATTTTTCAACTTATTACTTAGTGTAGAAATATAGTGTAAGGTATCTGAGCCATATAACGACATGTATACCTTTAACGCCACCTATCTAATTCTTCATAAACGTAAGAGATGGCGTTACTGCACTAAAGTAGTTTGCATTGACATGCCATCTAGTGTTGAAGGGAGTTATTAGTAGACCGCCAACATTTTCGAGTGAAATTACATTTCCATCATTTCGTGTGGAGGACTGGTTCTGAAAGGCTGCTACTATATCAAGCTAAGATAAAATATAGATTTTTTTAATGTTCAGCAAAGATTAACTACATAAAACTATATATTTTCTTGATTCTTGAAGATTCGTCTATGTAGATAAGATAAAGTTATTTTTAAAATTCGGAAATTGTAGACAAACAAGTGTATCATGTGATCCATGTGCTCAGTAGCGCTTTAATGCCACTAATAGACTTTTTATTTTTCGTAAGCTTACTTCTCTAAAGCTTTTTGAGTTAACTGAAAAATACTGTTTTTTGTGGTATTTTGTGTTATTGTCTCATTTCATTTAAAAGGAGAGGATATTCAAATTAATTTTTACATTTCCTGTTTTGGTTTAGCTAAAGATTAGAAAGGCTGTGTTAATTTCAAGTGATTGTTTTTATTTTTTACAGAAAGTCAAATTTAGTTGCTTTTTACTGTAATTTTATATAAATAATGTTTACAATGATGGAATAATTCTCAATTTTAAATAAGTTAAGTTACTAGAAAGTAGGTGGCGTTAATTGTACCAGGTGTTCTAATAACGCCAGTTTGCAAAGTTTTCTTATTTGAGTTCTCATACTTCTCCGGTAAAAATTATCATATGTTTCATTATGGTATGCTTCAAACAGAAGATTAAACTTTCTTGCTCATAATTTTCGTGTTTCGTAACACCTTATTTCCAAACTTACAATAATTTAAATGTTAAGGTGGCGTTATTTGGGCAGCTTACTTTACTTGTCCGTTGCTGACGCGACAAGTAAACCGACAAGGAGCAAATCACACCTGGTCTGGACTGTAAAATTTTACAGTCAAAATATTGTATGTTAAAATATGTTATAAATATTAGTAGAAGAAGTTTGTGTCAAGATTTATGTAATGTATAATAATTCGTGTATGATATAATGATGACGCATTTTTTCCAATTTTTTAAACACTTTCTGAAGTGCTATTTAAGTATGAGTAGTTAGGGAAAGAATTGTGTTATTTCCAGACTTACAATAATTTAAATGTCAAGATGGCGTTATTTGGGCAGTGTACTTTAGTAGTTATTTTTTTCGAATAAAAGATTTTTTTTTTTTTTGTAATTTCTGGTATAATAAATAATTATTCTATTTTCTTGTTAACGCTAACAAAAAAAAGGTCATTGTAAATATTATAAACTTCAAATGTGTCTCTGAATTTTTGGTAGATACGTAACGTCATCTCTGCACGTGTGTTCGAGTTTTTGTATTTTTCCTAAGGCGAAGAAATCTTTGACAGACATTATCTAAAACTGTAACCCCAGAGGGAAACCACTTTTTTTTTCGTCTTTTTTGTCAATCTTGATTTATAAATATTGTGTTGATATTAATATTTATTTTTGTTTTAGATATAAAATTCTCAAACATTCACAAGAATTCTTATACTTAATAAATATATTTTGAAAAAAAATAAAGTTCAAAATTTTATTTTTTTTAAATAAAGAAGCAGAATTTTATAATTAACGAGCTGTTGTCCTGCGGTGTCACCCGCGTAAATCGGCCCTTCTCGGTAATGTTCGGTTATCGTCGTGCAGCCAAGCCGCCCTATCGCCGCCGCACCCGTTGGTTGACGTTTATGTTTACTGCTCCGCTCATATTGGTCGTAGCGTGATGTTATGTAGCCTATAACCTTCCTCAATAAACGAGCTATCTAACGCAAAAATAATTTTTCAAATCGAACTGGTAGTTCCTGAGATTAGCGCGTTCAAACACACAAATTCTTCAGCTTTATAATAGTAGTAGAGATATACACGTATGTGTAATCCGATGTGTATTGAAATTCTAAACAAATGAGTGTGAAATAAGGCAATTATTTCTATGCGCTTAAATGAAGCTTGCCTTTCTTTCATGATTTAGCGCCGCTGTGATTCCTACGGCAGACTACGTCAACGAAGTGTCAGTATCAGGCAGCTGGTTCAAATCCAAAGTGGTGAATGGGTGAAAGATGTTTAAGGTTATGGCGAATAAGAATTATAATAAAGAAAGTGATACCCGTAATTACATGTAAACCACGAAAGCCTGTTGCTATAAAAAATGTTGATCTGTAGGCAGCATCTGCAATAGAGATGAGAGCTTCATAATATTCAAAAGCTTGAAGGGCTGTAAAATATAAGCCTAAGATTACAGTTAAAATTAGACCTTGATTTGTTTGTGAAAAGTTAGCATTAATAAGACTATGATGGGCTCATGTAACTGTAACTCCTGAAGCGTCAAATTCTACATTTTTGAAATCTGAATATTCATAGGATCAGTACGATTGATGACCAACAGCTTTTAAAGTTAGAGTAGGAAAATTAATTTCATCAAGAAGATACAATAAACGAAGTGATGGAAGAGCAATAAAAATTAGAGTGATAGCAGGAATAATTGTTCAAATTGTCTCAATTTCTTGACCTTCTATTAGTTGACGACTAGAAAATTTATTTATTATTATTATGGCTAGTACATAACCTACCAAAGTAGTAATCAAGGTCAAAACAATTCATGGAAGAAAATTAATTGTGGCTGTTTCTTACAATCTGTTTTACAGATGTCTTCGTCACCTTTTGAATGACAATTTGATGAAGGAAGATGAAGCGGATTCACGCCACGAGAGGTTGTTAGCTTTTTAGGAACATGTCCAAAAATTTTGATATCGAGGCTGTAACAAGCATTAGTCATACAATGCAAGATACCAAGCATAAAGATAACCGATAGCTCTCAACTCTTCTTGGTGTTTGCCTCAACAACAGGAATCTCAAATATCAAGCTAGATGGTATTCAGGAAGGATTTACAAGAGAGAACTTTTTTTGTCAGGAAACTGAAGATCTCAGAGTAATCTGGAGTGGGAGGCAACTTAACTGATGACCTGATCAATAAGAACAAGTACAGCGAGGCAAGAGTTCGCTTTCAGTGATTCTCAACGGCAGCGCATCGGATGCCAGAAAAAAAAGGCATCAAAGTTACCTCTCTAATATAATGGGAAAGGATAATATTGAATGTGGATGGTGATGGTGCGAATAGACATCAGGGTTCTACAAATCTTCGACAGCGGAACATTGATTGTCTACAAGAGATGAGATCTTACAATTCTATAAACTATTTATTTTCTATTTTGAGATGACGTTATTCAAGATAACGTTTTATCCTCATTGTAAGTGAGGATATTCAAAGAATGAACTGACCAGCCAGATCCCTAGATCTTATTTATTAACAACTTGGGATGTTTTAGACTGCATCGAACTCTCTCGAATCATCTATGAGCTGATAATTGCTACCAGGGAAGAACGAGAACATCTGCCCACTGAACTCCTAACCTTGTAGGATGTAGCAGCTTCGTATTGCAGCTTCGTATCTCTTTCACTTCCAGAGTCTCCGAAACACTACTGTCTAAACTTGTATACATAAATGTTTGCAATTTGCATCTTCTAAGAAAAATGTATTTTTGATATCTCTTGTAGACAAGCGTGTCACGGTAAATTTCATAAATAAAACAAGACTGGAGAGAAAAATGATGTCTTTCTTATTATCGTATTTACTAGCGTATTTTACACCCTCGCGTAATTTATGCACCCCAAATTTTAAGGGTAAATTTTTGATTTTTTTTTATCGCATAATTTTCTCAATGTCAAATTGTAGACTTGTCAGTTATAATGGTAAATGGCCTCACCACGCTCGTCTTAAAAATACCTTCCATCCGATCATAAAACGTTTGCTTTCGTGAAGGTCGCCTCTCGCTTCAAGCCCCCCCCACCCCGATTGAGGTTGTGGGTACAGCTGTGCGTAGTGAAAAATCTCGCAATCGGTGTACTTGTTTACAATTTATGAATAAAATGAGTGAAAAGCAGAAGCTTACCTGTAAATATAGTAGTTACATGGCCAGTTTAAAGTTCGTGTAATTCTATTTGCAGAGAAATACGGGAACCGAGCTGCTGGGAGAAAATTTGCTGTTTGGGAAGGATTTTTTTTTATTTCTCGCGTAATTTGCGCATCCCTATTTCAAAACGATTTTTTCCTCCAAAAAAAGTGCGGAAAGTACGCGAGCGTTATTGAGCAGAAGTCTACACTCTCCCACTTCTAGAGTCGTCTGTTTGAAGTATCACGTTACAGCGAATGGACGGATTTACATCCAGTTTAATAACGTAACGTATCACAAGAAGAACGAAGAAGGATGATGGTGAGTAAAGTATAGTAAGATAATTTTTAAAGATAGAGTGCTGTACGTATTTTTATTATGGTACTTTATTGTTACAACCATTTCATTTTATTATTAAATATTTTTGTTGATGTGTTAATGTGAATAATTTTTAGATTAAACTATATCATATGTTTAATATGATAAAAAAACGTATATTAAATAAGTTTCGGTATTATTCATGGTGTCAAGCATCCATAGTATAATTACAGGCCGACAGACGGTTCTTGATGATCCCGAATTTTCGCGATTTCACGTGATTGACGCGAGAATAGCCTCTATCCATGTCTTCTCACAAAATGGCGAGAAAGAAGGCTTATCGACTCCGGGAAAGAAGCGATCACGAGCAAGCCCCGTTACTGATGTCGACGATTTTGACCGATGCCTTATTCGCCGCTGCATCCATTGTCTCTATGCTGAAGGTAAAAATCCAACTTTAACATATTTTCTCTAGCAATTTCCTAGTGACAGATATTCAAAATACTACATTCCTTGAGACTTGCTGAAGAGGCTAATGGCCAGATCTCGCGTTTTTCGTAATTCTCGTGCAAACGTGATCATCAAGAACCATCTGTCGGCCTATATGAATGTTATGCAGTTATTCAAAAAGATATAGAAAAGAAACTCAAGATAGGTAAAAGCGTCAGACAGAATAACACCATTCTTTCCCTAAATACTCGTACTTAGAATAGCACTTCAGAAAGTGTTTAAAAAATTGGAAAAAATGCGTCATCATTGTAATATCATACACGAATTATGTATACATTACATAAATCTTGACACAAACTTCTCCTACTAATATTTAACGTATTTTAACATACAATATTTCGACTGTAAAATTTTACAGTCCAGACCAGGTGTGATTTGGTCCTTGTCGGTTTACTTGTCGCGTCAGCAACGGACAAGTAAAGTATGCTGCCCAAATAACGCCACCTTAACATTTAAATTATTGTAAGTCTGGAAATAAGGTGTATCGAAACACGAAAATTATGAGCAAGAAAGTTTAATCTTCTGTTTGAATCATTCCATAATGAAACATATGATAATTTTTACCGGAGAAGTATGAGAACTCAAATAAGAAAACTTTGCAAACTGACGTTATTAGGAACACCTGGTCCAATTAACGCCACCTACTTTCTAGTAACTTAACTTATTTAAAATTAAGAATTATTCCATCATTGTAAGCATTATTTATACAAAATTACAGTAAAAAGCAACTAAATTTGACTTTCTGTAGAAAATAATAAAAAATCACTTGATATTAACACAGTCTTTCTAATCTGTAGCTAAACCAAAAGAGGAAATGTAAAAATTAATTTGAATATCTTCTCCTTTTAAATGAAATGAGACAATAAGACAAAATACCACAAAAAACAATATTTTTCAGTTAACTCAAAAAGCTTTAGAGAATTAAGCTTACAAAAAATAAAAAGTCTATTAGTGGCGTTAAAGCCCTACTGAGCACATGGATCACATGATACACTTTCCGAAATTTAAAAATAACTTTATCTTATCTACATAGAAGAATCTTCAAGAATCAAGAAAATATATAGTTTTATATAGTTAATCTTTGCTGAACATTAAAAAATCTATATTTTATCTTACCTTGATATAGTAGCAGCCTTTCAGAACCAGTCCTCCACACGAAATGGTGGAAATGTAATTTCACTCGAAAATGTTGGCGGTCTGCTAATAACTCACTTCAACACTAGATGGCATGTCAATGCAAACTACTTTAGTGCAGTACCGCCATCTCTTATGTTTATGAAGAATTAGATAGGTGGCGTTAAAGGTATACATGGCGTTATATGGCTCAGGTATCTTACTAAATTATACCTAAGGACGACTGGAAAATTTTGCAGTCGAAATATTGTATGTTAAAATATATGTTATAGATGTTTGTAGAAGAAGTTTGTCAAGATTTATATGAAGCGGCATCAATATTCACGGAGACTATTTCAACCATCCGCTTTGCTAATAATAATAATAATAATAATAAATAATTTCGGAATTTCAATTAATGATATAAGAACTTACTACTGAAAGCGTAAAGACTAAAGCTTTTTTAGACCAATTGGAAGGACTTGGAGATCTTCGAAAATTAGCACACATATCGTTCTTGTTTTTTATGGACAGATTCTGGCTCAGCGCTATCCAAAACACACACTAGTTTTCCGACATTTTGGGGTTTGTGAAAACCTTTTTGTATTAGAAGATCTATGTTAAAATTTATATTTTTTCATGGGCAATTGCAATAATTTTGTTCCGAAAGGAAAAAAACAAACAATAAAAAGATCCACTAACAAAATTTTACCTCTCAAACTCAGCTTAATACTTCATGGTGTTAAAAGTAAAAAATTTTAATTTCTAAGCTTTGAAAATATTCCTCATTATAAATAAAGTAACACAAACATTACCAATTATTAGCGAATTTTCGAGACCTCTATCTCCCTTAATCAAGCATATTCCAAACAGTTGAACAAAGATATGTAAAGAAGTATCTTTGATAAAGGACAATAGTTAAATAAATTCGGTAATAATATGACGTGTTTGTGTACAGTTTAAGCATTATGAGTTTAATGTCTTACATTTATTCTTTATTATTATTTACTTTACAACTTTGCCTGATGCAAAATACTGTTAAAATAGTGTAAATAATTCAGTAATCTATGTATAATCATATATTCCAAGTAAAGCTGCTGCTTGATCCGAAATTTCCCAACTTTTTAGTTATTACTCATTACATAAAAAAACCGAAGCGGCAAATGTTATGAAATTACAGCGAAATCACTTAATAGAATTCGTAATTGCAAACATGATATCGTAGGAATTAAAGCCTTTATTTTAATAATTTCAATTCGCATAATTTTTAGATTAATTCCACCAAGACATGGAAAAAAAAACAGACGTTTAATTAGTTTTCTGTGAAAGAGTGCGTATTAATGACGTTAATTGATTTCAGCGAGAATCATCTTAATTTCAACGAATCTTCTGGAATCTTCATCAGGAATTTTAATGAATTATTCAATTAGGTTTCTGGTTTCCTGATTAGATTGTACTCGTATCATCACAAGCAGTGATTTATCCGGCAAAGAGAAATAGAAAACAAAAGACTCTCCGTAATGAAAGGCATCTGCGAATTCCTTCCTGGAATTGTAGCAAGCATCAAAAAAAAAAAAAAAGACTATCACCCTACGGAGGCAGGTAACAAGCGCCAGGATTGGATAAAAAATGGAGGGAAGTTAATGTATGTAAATAAAAATTATATTTTTTTTTTATTAATTAAAAAAAGAAATTATATATTTTATTTACGTAATCTAAATTATATATTTTTAATTATTGTTTAAATGCTTATTAAAACGTTAACACCAACATTCAAGCCAATTGACACTAAAGGTACAAAAGTGCACTTATTTCTTCTGATGTACGTAAAAAACAGTCAGTTTAGTGCAATTTAACTATTCAGTTAATTATTAATTCAATTCTTTGTACTTTCCTTTCTATCTATGTCTTTTAACACTTGCTGTTACAATTATTGATGTTTTTTTTTTGTTTTTTTTTTGTTTTTTTTTTGAGTTATTGAAAAATTTGAATAACAAGGCGTGTTTACAAAGTTACATCCTAGAACGGCTGTTTCAGCTAATATGACGATCATCAGTTAGTCAATAGTAAACAGTGAGGTCTCGATACACAGGTCAATAGAAATATCGTCGGAATCAATGTGGAGCCTGCAGAGCTTAAATAAACAATTAAAAAACTCACTAAAAAAGAAATTGGTGAGAAAATTCATGTGCCAGCGTTTCGCGGCCTTAATGATTTTTTAGCGCATAAAAAGACTAAAAAATTGCTGTGAATATTAATAAATAACAATGGGCGAGACCAAGTGTTAATAAAGTGACATCCTAAAACAGCTGTTTCACGCTAATATGGCGATCATCAGCTAGAAGCAGTCACCAATAAACAGCGAGGTCTTTTTTGGTGAGTTTTTATTGTTTATTTAATCTTTGCGGGCTGCGTATCGATTCCGATGAGAAATTAAAGGAAATAAAATAAAAAGCAATACAATTTAGAAAACCTTACACAGCCTCTGAACTATTGAAATACAAAGAATAAAAAATTCCCTATCAAATCAAAATGGATACTGAAATGTCAATGATCTTTCTTTTTTTTTTTTTTTTTTAATACTAAAGTTGTTCTCAAACCAGTGCGTTATTGTATTTCAAACTCTCCGAATTCTTAAAAAAAAATATTTGATAAATCCAGGTATAATTTCTTCTTTGGTGCGCGTGGATGGAATTAATTTATTGTGAGACAGAGAAGACTGGTATTAAGAAATGATTAAATTTCACTCTACATTATTATCTTCAGTGTGACAGCGTATTTATAAACAGCCTCGAGATGAATCGTAAATAAGTATTTAGCTCAACTAACTTATCGTTCTTGTCTAATCAGCTTTCATTAAGAAGAATTAATGAAAGATCCTACCTTTGCTGGATCTACCTTTTTTCTTTTTTTTCGGGGGGTGGGGCAATTTTTTTTCTTTCCTTTTAATAACATTAAAAGATAAAGAGATTTCGGAAGTAATAAAGCTGTTATAAAAGGATAAATAAAATATGTTTGACAGAAAAAAACAAACTCAATTAAAATCTTAATTATATTTCATATTTCTAATCCCAAAAAATAGAATGAAAACAATAGTTTTTAATAATGTTTTGTATATTTTAAAATGTTAAGTTTGTTGTCAGCTATATCATTATTGTATAATTACATAATTATTGAAAATATTAAAAATATCTTGAGATTTATGATATTTTTAATAGTTGAAATACTTAATAGGATGTACGACCACGAAAAAAAAAATCCTAAACAATAAAATTAAAGTCATTATCAAAAACTAATTCTATATATAAAACTATAAAAGAGAAAATCGTAAGTTTGTCCGTCATTCAGTCACGTCGGTATGAATAAAAATTTATATGCAGGTAGTCTATGACACGGGGAAGGTTATAGGCTACTTTTCATCCCGGATGATCAAGTATTCCCATGGGATACGATTGTAAGTCTGTACGATACCAAATCTGAATGAAAAGCTTCCCAAACCTATCAATAGAAGGCGCTACCGCAGTTTTAATCGTGCTACGGGTATTGTTCTATGACGTTGTTCTATTCTCGGATAATAAAAAGGATTTTACAGAGCCTACTAAATACGGCGGGATGCTTCGAAAAGATTTCCAAACGGAATTCAATTGCAACAAAAGCTAAGTAATAGTTTTTAATGTAGTTGAGAAAAACTACTGGCAAATTAATAATCCGGGAAATTAAAAGAGACCAATGAATATCAATATCTAGGAATATTAATAACAAATGAGGGATAAATCTTTAAAAACACACTAACAACACAATAGCTAAAGCAAATAAACTAAGTGGATGGATAAGGAACATATGTAATTAAAGCTACAATAAAGTAGAACTAGGTAGAATATTATGGAAATCATTGGCTGTGCCTGTTCTAACATATTGTAACGAAACTGTAATTAATACAGAAACCGAACTTCAGAAATTAACAAATATTCAAAGCACATTTGGAAGAAAACTTATAGGGGGACTTATACAACTCCCCTTATAAAACGTATACAGCAGTTCAAAGTGAAATGGAGTGGCCATCGTTCTTTAGCAGAGAAGCTTCAAGCAAATTAAAATATCTGGGGAGGTTGACTTTCAAGAATAAAAATAGATGGTCTAGAAAGGTGTTTGAAAATACAACAGAAAAAAGCAAATGGGTAGATAAATTAGAATATTTAGCAGAATATTACGAAACAGAAGAAATTAGAATAAACATTGAATCGGGGAAAAAAATGGCACCATCTTATTAATAAATGTGTAAAAAGTATAGAATTAGAAATATTCGTTGATTGTTTTAATAAATACAAAACTTTACCATTAGGGTTTAAAAATAAAAGGGCTCCCCTATATCAGGATATTAATGATAATTCCTATGGAAGTTCTTTACTTTTCCAGTGCAGAACGGGAATCACAGGCGCTAGATCTGAAAACGGACCAATATGTTTAAAGAACCGAACTCTTAAAAAATATTAACATTAATCCAAATAACTGGGAAGAGGATGAATTACTGGATCACATATTAGGATTCAAAGGAGAATTGGACTTGCATAAAATTAAAAGTTTCTTTAAAACTTGTTTGGATTAAGAGAGAAACTCTAATAAATCCTTAGGGAATCCTGTCTGAACAGAAAATGCGTATATATCCCTATAAACATACATGCATACATAACCGAAAAGTACCCAAACATTTTCCAAAAAAAATGTAGCAATCTTAATTACAAACAAAAAAAAGTGCATAAACGAAAGATAAATTAGAAAAACCAACAAAAAGTCAGAATTAGGCATAGGAAATGTAGAAATAAATAATCAATTAAACAAAGCAATTGAAATTAAATTAAGGTCGCTTCGAAATAACCAACTTCAAAATTGAAAGAAGTAAACCCAGAAAGCAATGAAAAGAAATGAATATGTACAAATAAACGCCAGTGATACTTTGCTGTATTTGAAAATTAATTTATGAATAGGAAATATACTTGAATAGGAATGAACAAGTAGTCGAGAATATTCATTGAGTATAATTCAGTTCAAAGATCTCGTGTAATATATATATATATATATATATATATATATTGGATTGCTTTTTATTTCTTTTATTGTAAGTTTCTCAATAACCACAAAAGAAATAATACAAATATACATTTACACACACACAAAAAAAATAATGACAACATATGTCATTATGTCATCATGCTGTTTTTCAGTAATGATTTAAGAAAATTGTTCTGAGTTCACCATATGTAACGATTATTTTTAAATATAGTTTTTCGTAGAAAGGAAATGCCTTTTTTTAATTTGCCATCAAATATTTATTTTTTGAGCATTAACCTAATGAACTTCAGGTTCTGGTTCCTGTAGCTATTTTTTTTTATCTTCTGAAAAGCTAGATTACTTGGAATTTTAAGTTCAAAATTCGTTATTTCATTAAAATGTTTATTTGAAAAAATTGCTTCGTATTATGTTACTTGTGTGATCGAAGTCAAAAAGCAAAATTTACGATTCACCAGCAAAGAAACTGTCTTAAATTGTAATTACAGGAGTTAACAAGAAGTTTAAAAGAACTAAACGTCTACTTTCCTTACATTGTTATTTCTTTATTTTTTTTCTATGTTTGGTTTTTAAAAACGAAAAGTCTATATTTATGTTCAAATTATAATATCTGATGAAAAAAGGAGAATGGGCAGATCTGCCCTCCACCCCTGTATAGCGATAAGATATATGCGTAAGGAAAGATATCCATCAATAGAACATTTTTTATTATTACGACTTGTCTCAATTATTAGTCTGTTTGCAGTTATATACGTCTAGATATGACGTTTGAGCGATTGATTGAGGTGAATGTAGGTGCAGGGAAGCCAACCACCTACAGGCGAGGAGTGCTTGGCTGTAGATGGTTGGGTTCCCTGCACCCACATTCTCCACACAATCAATCACACTATTAATAATTATTATACGTAATTAATAATTAATATTATCATTTATTTCACATGTAATAAATGAAAATAATATTTACTGTTACTGAAAATAATTATTAAATGATAATTAATTAATACATACGGGAAGTAAGATGTCAACCAGATAAGTCATATCTAGACGTATATAACTCCGAACGGACTAATAATTGCGACGAGTCGTAATAATAACATATGTTCTATTTAAGGAGATCTTTCTTTAGGTATATGTCTTATCACTATACAGGGTGGGACAAATTCCCATAGAGTTTGCCCTTTCTCCTTTTCCATCTGAAAAAAAAAAAGAAATAAAATCCGCATTATTTACTTACATTATTTAAATAGGGTTAATTTTAATCATATCAAAGCCAATGGATTATCCAAAGGATTAATTCCCATTGTTTAAGAAATTGTTGAATAGACATACCATAAAATTAATTATTAAAATTCCAGTGCTTTTCTATGGGGATTTTTTGTCGTTTTCTGTGGCTGATTTCTCGATAACGATTTATTTGCGAAAGATTTAAAATACAAAAATCAGATCGTCCCTAATCCTCGAATGTGCATTTTAAGTTTCAAGAAGATCATTCATCAGTTCAACAACCATTTCCTAAATCAGTTAAATTTTTTTGTAATACTTAACATTTCAAAATACAGTAATAATAACCTTGTATACATTAATTAATTGTAGGCCTAATTACACCTAGTTTCGTATACACTAAGTATTCTAAGATATGCTCATTTATCCGAACCATTTGATTAACCGACTCAACTTTGATCTTAGTAACTCCTTATAATCGAGGTTTTACTGTATTTCAAGAGTTGATGACGTCATCCTTCCCTTGTTAACGTTGTACCAACCATATGTACAGTATAGCAGTTATAGTCAAATGAAAACATACGGCGAAAGTCATTCAATCATTAGACCTATAGTTGAAGCGGCCAGAGTTGAAACTCCCAGAATGCAACGCAGATTATAGATTTTCCTTTCCTGGCCGGTCGCGCACATTCAAATAGAAGAGAAAATAGCTTAACATTCAACATTTCGACGAGGAAAAGTTCTCAACAATTAAGCTAGGGAAATTATTCTTAACGTTGCTCGTCGATTTCAAGAAGATGTATATGAGATTTTTTATATTTCCTATTTTTGATAATTGAGATTGATATTTCCGGCGGAGCTATTGGCATTGATACTGGAGAAATTAGTCAATGATAATGTGTTTCCGGTTTCCGCGACGACTTTAGTTCATTTTTTGTTTTGCTGCTCTGTACACTATGTCGCGTCGTAACGACGAGAGTAGATTTTTTTGGCCACATCTTCAATCGATACATTTAGATTGTATGTTTATTTAAAAAAAGGTCGCTTCTTTAACACAATCTACATTAGAGAGCCTAATAAGTAATTTTTATTATATTATTTGATTACTTAAACTCGGTTTGCTCATTAAAAAAAATTTATATTTAATACAGAAATATTTATTTTTTAAGATTGCATATTGAAATTAGATATTGTTAGTTAAGAAAATTAGATAACGTAATTAGATTTAGTAACTAATGCTTAAACAGTATACTACTTACTATTAATTACTTTACCTAATAATAGTGTGACAAATAAAATATTAAATGAACAAAAAAAATAAGTAAAACTAGAACCGAATATCTTGAAACTGAACAATTTTAGATTTAAAAATTAGAAAGTATAATTATTGTTGTTGTTTTTTTCTAGTAATAAATTACTTATATTAAAAACATCGACTTGTATCTACAAGATTCATCGACATACAGTATTGCTTCAATGAATCTTTTGTGTATCAGCCTGGATAGCGGATATTCTTCAAAAGTGTAATTCTTTTATTAGACAATAGATGGCGTCACAGACTAAGCAGTCGTTTAGTGCCATCTTTTGAGAGAATCTGAAAGTAAATAACCGTAAAAGTTCATTTTCGTTTTATTTTAAAGCAATAAATAACAATAAAAAAAAGTCATATGAAAAAAAAAAGGTAATATTTCTTTAGTTTAAAATAAATAATATTACCATGTTATTTCATTATCGACTTCTACCTATTTGTTCTTTTATAAAAATTCATTTTTTTTCACTAAGAACATTTTTATTTTTTAACGGTACTTCATCTAGGAAACGTTTTTGGAGTAAATAGAATTTTATCTGAAATGAATCTGAACAGTTTTTCCTATTAATCATGTTCATTTAGTTAACTTTTTTAGTATAGTTCATCAAATCGAATTAATTATGAGTAAGCTCTAATCATTATAACCACTCATCAGCGTATCACTGACGACTAGATTTAAGTACACAAACGAAATATATTTCGACACATATAGAAAACTACTTTCCTTTTTTGGAGAAATATATATTTGCATAAAATATAATTTCTTTGTTGAAAATTTTTATTTCCAATAAAAAGTTAATAAGTTAATAACTTTAAGTTAATATGCAATGATATTTATTTATTTTACTCTGAATATTTGTCAATTTCTAGTTAAGATGAAAAGCTGAAACTTGGCATACTGATCGTTTGTTGCTAGTTGAAAGTATCCAAAATTTCAAAAATAAAAAAATATAGGGTGGAGAGCGATTTATCTGAAATCCTAATGATGTATGTTTGTGTGTTTGGTTATTGTTTTGTTTTGTTTTTTCTTTTCTTTTTTTTAAAAAAAAGACTGATTTTGAACGTCTCGATAAGATAGAAAACTGAAACAGTAGGAATTGATAGTTTGGTTGTTGAAAGATACCCAGAGATATCTGAAAATAAAAAATATAGAAGGAGAAGAATTCTAAACATATTGATACAAGTTCATATGATAGCATACATGTGGACATTTTGTCCGTTTCGGTGTTTGTCTGTTGTGTATGTTTTGTCTATTGCAAAATAGAAGCAAATGCCAAAAAAAAAGTAAAATAAAAAAATAATATAATTAGAGGAGACATCGTTCATTTTCTTGACTGTTTTATTTGTCTAACTTTAAGAAATTTATGATAGAAAAGCTTCAAGAGACAAGCATTGTTAAATTATTTATTTATTTTTCTATTTTAAACAGAGGCCGGTCGAAATACGTAGTTAATCAGCTAAAGTCAAGGCTTTTTGTGATTAAGTATAAAATGGGAAAAAAACTTCAATACTTTTTTTTTTTTTTTGTTTTTATATTTTACGTTTCAATTAAATATTATTCAATACTTACATTTTTCCTTTTTTTTTTATCTGAAAAAAGGTATATCAAATCTAATCCCCAACAAAGAAAAAAAAAATTAACTTATGAAAAAGAAATATTAGTCAATGAAAGTCGTATGTAAATGTAAAATAATACGTATAACCTGGCAATGTATTTGTATATTGCCTAGTCAATATTAGAAATGGCCGCAGTGTGTAAAAAAAAAAAAAAAAATTCAATTATATTCCAACTAATAGGAAATCGATGTATTACGTAACAGTGTCGAGGTCGTTCTTTATTATAGAAAACAATTTCATAAATGAGACGAGCACTTCCTTTGCCAATTGCAATTAACGGATAATTTGACGACAAAATTAAAAATATTTTTTTTTAACTTTGTCGGATCCCCTGACCTGATTCGACAAACTATTTGTACAAAAACTATTTGAGTAGAGTACATCGTTCTCTAAGTGCAGAAGATTAAGGCAACGAATTTTATGATAGTCCTTAAGTACATGTGATTTAAGAAAGGAAAAAAAAAATACTTTACTTCCGTTTTCTTCAGAAATAGGTTAATTACAGATATCCACAACACTTCCACATAAGTTTCCCAGGTAGGAATGCTTTTTTTTAACTGTAGGAAACTACTTTTCTATATTTTTAAGTTTTTTCTTCGAATCTTATTTTTTAATGTTATGAGATCGCATTTGTCCATTATGCAAGTTTCAAAATAGGCCTAAGTTTGTTGGGAATTGTATTGAAAGCATTCAGAAGAGCTAAGAGCAATCGATAAGGCGCAATACTTAAAACAATGAAAAAACTTATGTTTACATTTTATATCTAGATAATGTGTCGTACTAGGAATAGGATGTATTTCCAAGACTACGTGGCAACAATAATTTTACAAAGCCAAAGGATGATAGAAAATTCGATCCAACACCGTAGAGAAACAAGTAGTTCTTAAAAAAGCATATCAATCTGCTTTTCTTAAAACGCAATGTATTTCATTTGTTTAAATCGTAAAAACTTTCATGATGTTTATTTTTATTTACATATGCATTTTATTTTTTATGCGCTAAAAAAATTCATATCGGCCGCGTGTAGCGTGCACATGAATTTTCTCGCCTATTTTGGTGAGTTTTTTATTGTTTATTTAAGCTTTTCAGGCTCCACATTCGTTCCGACTATATTTCCTATTGGCCTAAATATAGAGATCTCGCTGTTTACAGATGACTGCTCCTAGCTGATGATCGCCATATTAGCGGGAAACAGCTGTTCTAGGATGTTATTTAGTAAACAACTTGGTCTCACCCATTGATGTTTATTAAAACTATACAAACAAAATTTTCCTTGCATATTTTTATTTGACCTGCTGAGCCTTCAAACTAAATCTTCAAATTATCCATTCGCTGAAAATTACTTAAATCTGCCAATACTTACCTAAATTCGGTCAATTTTATTCGTATCAAACCACTGGCAATTCATGATGTTTTACAAAACAGATTAAAATACGTAGAAATCCATTCTTTCGTTTCTAATGGTTTCCCATGGGGATTTTTGTCACGTTAATGCGCAAATTTCACGATATACAGGGTACGGGCATTAGTTGTGGATCGGGCTTTAGAGGAGGATCGAACTGTCTGTACTGTTAGTTTCTCAAGTTAACGACAATTGTCTCTTATGGCATGTTTTTGTAGCCACTGCTGCCGTTATTTCCCATTATTTGTGAAAGGGAAAGCCATAAGTGTCGACGCAGACGAATTTCTTCCAACCATTGGCAGAAATCTGAAGGGAAAATTAAGGTAAGAGACTTTAAAAATGTTTAATTATTTCTACATATAATTCAGAGCCTTCAAATTCACTCAAAATAAAGTCATAGGTATGTAGTTTGAAGAAAAACATACACGACCTTGCTACAAGGTACCGGATCAAGGTACTAACACCAGCATGGCAGACAGCAATTACTCCAACCAACATATTAGGTGGATTTCAAGGGAGTGGTGTCTGGCCTTTGGTCCAAGCTCATCGTTTGATGGAAAGTACTGTAGTTCTAATGTTTCCTCTCTTGTGCCTACTAGACCAGACGATGAGCCACAACCCGGATGTTCTTCCAATGCAAGTGCAACCTCTCCCGTCTCTCCAGTGATTCAGATGATACAAGAACTTTTGGCACCCGAAGAGGACAATGCCAAACGTTCAAGAAGAGTCACTACCACAAGATGTGTCACTTCACTGGAGTTCCTGAGGGAAATGGAGGAAAAAGAAAAAAATAAATCTACTAAACGAAAAAGAGTCGAAAGTACGAGCGAAAGCTCTGAAAGTGATGACAGTGAAAATGATAAGAATGATAACACTACCTGTGGTAAATGTGTTGGAGCATTTCATTATTGTTTACGTTTGAAACATATGAACCTTTTTGGTCGAGCATTATTTGACAAATTCTGGCATGTTTGATGATACCACAACTTACATTTAATGCACTGGATCCAACTTTCTCCCCGAGTGTGTGATCAAATTAATTATAAGTTTCAACAAGGAAGCTGAGGGTTCAGTGGGTACATTTAGGCTTAAAAAACAAATCTGTTAATGTCTTAGGTTTAAGTGATTTTCGTAAAAAAAAAATGGAGCTAAGAGGCACAAACCGCAAATGTATGTTGCTGTTAAGAAGCTAATCAAAAACGTTTTATCAGTAAAACTTTAATGATAATAAATGTTAGTCCTTATTGAATTTGACACGGATTTAGGTGCCGATTTAAAATTTTAAACTATTATTATATGTCTCTTTAACAGCCATTACCGTAATAATCAATAAATAATAAACCTATCCTAGGAATATCAATTTTCAAATCCCTAATTCTTTTTAACACTAATTTTCTATTGTCTACGTATGTTTTTATGTAGCAATTTATCATACAGTAATATGTGAGCGGATAGCCAAATGGTAACGTACTTGGCAGCGTTAATTTTTTTCACGTTAATTCTCCTCCAGACAAGTCCTAGGGTTCACCCAGCCCTCTGTAGAATGGGTACCGGGTTTCTTTTCTGGGATTAAGGCGAGCGTTGGGCTGAAACCCGACTTCATCTGCGTCCCGCGTCAATGAAACGTTGAGACCCTTACCTCTAGCGCCACCATGAGCTATCGTTGGCCTAAGTGGGATACACCTACCTATCTATGAAAATATGAAAATACAGTGGAACTTGGATAATTCGAAGCTGAAGGGACCAGAGAAAAGGTTCGAATTATCCAAAAATTCTAATTTCGTATATTCTCTCAAACAGAAGAGATAAATAAAAAAGATTAACTCCACCATCAAAGATTTAACACACAAACTTTATCTAAGAATACTGCTATATTTTTTTTCGTTAAATCAAACATTTTTTACTAGCTTAATTATTCATCACTTTCAAAAAAAAAAGGCAGATATTTTTAATGCAATCTTTGTGTCCTAGCATATGATTCCAACCTCTGGGTTGCCAGGTCCTCTCGTTCTTTTTCTATTTTTTCCATTGCCATTTTTACTGCTCAAGATTTTATCTTTGTTCTTCAAATATGTCGATAACGTGTTGGATGGAATTCCAAATTGTCTAGCATATGGCTTAATGGATTCAAGGGGAGGCAGAACCAAAGAGGACTCAAGGAGTCTTCCTGGAAAATACCTCTCCTTATGGGAATGGGGACTGTAGTGATGGAGGTCTTGGAGGTGCGTAGGTGTAATGCTGTGTTCTCTTCATCGTGGCATCCAGGAATGCCGTGATCTTGGGGTGTATTTTGTAGAGCTGAAGAGTATGTAGGAGCGAGGAATGAGGGACTGAGTCAAATGCCTTCTTGTAGTCGATGTACGCGATGTGTAAGTTCCTGTTCTTCGCGCGCGCCTGGCGCAGGATTACCGAGTCAATAAGAGTTGCTCCTTACATAATAAGAGTTGCTCCTGGGAATTCCTGCTACAGCCCTTCTGCTGTTCAGAAAGGATGTTATGTGTTTGGATGTGTGTGTAGATTTTGTCTGCGAGGCAGGAGGTGAGGAGTTTGCCTCCCCTCACTTTACAAGTGATTGGACGGTAATTACTGATTAAGTGTAATGGACCGTGAATGTTTTTAAGAAATCCCCTCACTTGTAATGGACTAAGCCTAATTTCAATAACTAGGTGATTACTCCTATATAATTCCATCTCTGTTGTAATTTTGTCTACTTGACAAGGGCCATTGGACCATAATGGTCGAAACATTGTAATTTTATTGTAAATAACATTTATTTTTAAAGAAATTTAGTGTGTTTCCCTTTTTATATTTTATTTAAATTTTTATGATTCTTACTAGGTTTTGATTGTTTTTCACATTACAAAGACAATAATAACTCAGAAAATAAAAAACTGCGATAAAATTATTGATAAAATATCTCTTTTAAAATCGCACAGTGGTGTGAATATAAGTCAACAGTTTCAGTGGGATCTAAATGTCCATATAATTGTCCGTAGAATATCTTACCCGGAAAATTGTTTATGAATATTGTCAGGCCCTCAGCCAGAATTTTCTTTCGGAGAGGGCTCATTTCTAGAAAAAGTGCCGTGGTCGGCCATAGTAAGAATATCAATACTCCCTATCATCTCGTGTAATAGGCGAAACTTTTACATTGATATTACTAGTTCCTTTGATTTCAACTCTGACAGAGATTTTTCTTTATTTATATTTCGGAGGCCCCCTCCCCCCGGCTACATGTCTGAATACTGTGTTGGAAAAGTAATCAACCTTGCATCCAAGTATGGTGCAGAAAGGGGCAAACAGCAGTTTAAAAACAAAGCAAAAAGAAAAAATACTTCGAAATACTTATCACAATTCAAACTTTTAACATAGTTTCTGCATAGTATTGTTATTTAGACTTTAAATAAATCATTTGAACAACTTTACTAAGCGAGCTACTACGTAAGTTTATTAGCTTACTTTTAGCTTATTTTCTTTTTGTTTGTTTGTTTGTTTGTTTTTCCCTCCAAATATTCCAAATTAAATCTTTGTTTGGGGGGGGGGGTCCTACAAAACATCCCACATCAGTACATACTAACCATCAGTGCTTTAATATCTAAACATACGTGAATTCAGTAAATAAACAAATGAGATTCATAATGGAAGAAGAAAATAAGGTAAAATTACCATTTTAGATATATTATTAGTTGATACAGAGGATAACGTAACACATGAGCACTATGAAAAAAAATCTAAAAAGTAATCATGTGCTGAATTTTAATTCGGAATACAACATACATACAAAGAGAGCTACTGTAACAAATTATGTAAAGAGAATAGTTGATAATACAGAGAACAAAAAGTTGTGGAAAAATAAAATTAATAATATGAGCAAAATATTTGAAATGAACGAATAGCCCAAACATTTTGTTAAAAAGATGGTTAGTGAATTCTTTGAAGATAAAAAACAACAAGGAAAACAAAAAAACAAAACAGCAAAAGAAAGAAATAGGAAAGGAAATTAATGATGAAAATAAATACAGTAAGCTTATGAAATTACAATTAGGTATTAAGGTAAATAAATCAGTCAGAGAAGTTTGTAAAGAGAATAATATCAGATTGGTTTATTATAGAAGTAATAAA
The DNA here is from genome assembly GCA_023159025.1 of Thereuonema tuberculata. NCBI lineage: Eukaryota > Metazoa > Arthropoda > Chilopoda > Scutigeromorpha > Scutigeridae > Thereuonema > Thereuonema tuberculata. The sequence continues at coordinate 55,045,773 of JAFIDM010006943.1, read as the reverse complement.
TTAATAAGAAAAAACAAAGATCCTGTTAAAGAGGACATGATGAATACAATGAGGGTTATTTACAAACTTAGATGTAGGGACTGTGGTATGAATTATTACGGAAGTATGGGTTCGGATAGTTTTAGGGCAAGTACGAGCTTTTAGACGATATAGAGCCAAAATCTCGGATTGGGCGGATCATTGTAGAGATTGTAGACATAATCCGGACCCAAAAGTTGAAATATAATATCATGCACAAGAGGAAAACGAAAGATTAATGGTAGAATCGTATGTAATCAATTAGTTCCCTTGCATGAACGAAGATAGAAGTAAGGGATGTAGAATTTGGATAGATCAAAGATTATGTAAAAAACAAAGAAAAGTTTTTACAAAAATTTATTTATACATACTTAAAATTGTTTGTAATTGTTATACTAGCTTGGACTAATTGCATATTATTTGTACTTGATTCAAATTGTTGAACAAGATTAAATTTTGAATTGTAACGAATTCTGTAGAAGAAGAAGAATATATATCTTGTCCTCAAATTTGTAACCTGAAGAAGGTTTCTGTTTAAGAAAACGAAATATCGTTGGTAATTAAAAAAGGTAGTTCAAAATAATTCAGTATTTTATTTATAAATGAGTGGATAATAATTTCAATTGATGTAACAAAAGCATCAAGATATATCAATATTATTGGGAAAACTTAGTAACTATAGGAAATAAAGAGTATCTATATTGACAACGTAGTCAATTATTAATGTAAAAATAAGAGGAATTTTGCTTCAAATGAAAATTTAAAGAATTAAAAAAATGTTTATTAAAACCTGGAATTCCAGGTTTAAAGAAAAAGAAAAGAATTTTAAAAAAATAACTAAAAAATGCTTTTCGTACAATTAAAAATGTTAAAGTATTTTAGCATTCTCATGCTGGCTTGTTACTTAATAAACAATGAATTTCAATTTCACTATGTTTTGCTAATATTATCAGATAATAGACTGCAGGAAATCCTTTGATAAAAAAGTTAACATTCTATTTTTTCCCTAAACCTTCAAACGTCTCTTTATTCAAACTATAAAAATAAAAACGATGTCATTCCCTTTTCATTGCTACGGAACAATAATGCAAAGGATATCTTAACAAATATATCCGTCAACGTTAGAGCCTGGAAGAAATCACAACAGGGAAATGCTGTGGGTTAATTATATACAACTCTATCATCAAAATAACCTTAAGCTCCGTATGTTATGTTTTTATTAAAATTATAAGGTATTTATATTTACATTTTACACAAAGGCCAAAGGAAAACCTGTATTTGTGAGTGATAGTATTGTTTGTTTATTAATGCATGAAATTACATATTATGAAGTTTTGAGAAAAATTTGTAATAACCTACATTTTTACACTATCTCTCTCTTCTTTCATATTGGATTGGCCAATAAGTAATGGCGAATTAAAGAAAAGGACCATACACACAAACAAAACATATATTTAAACAATTTCATGACATGTTGCGAGGCTTAATTGCAGACCCCTTCATCAGATGATAATTAAGACGAATAAACAGAAACAAAATAGACTTTTTTCGAAACACAATGGGTCTGACATTTTTTCTTTATGAATCTTTGGTAATCCATGAAACCACCGGAAGCTTCCCATTCATTTTAATCATTAATTCCATGCTATCCTTATCAATAATATCTTCTTTCGATAACCCACGAATCTTTTTGTTCATTCTGAAAATAACTAGCTTTTCCGTACAATCAGATTCTTTAATATCTTCAGTTTTATTCAAAAAATAAGAACACATATCATTATAATAATGTCGAATTATTTAGTAAAAAATACTAATGTATTTAGATGTTAAATACTTTATTAAACAATCTATTGGCCATTTTGATTTACAACTTTTTGACAACTGATGGATAGCTTCATAATTTCATTCTCCCCAAACTTGGCGTTGTTTTCAAACTTGACAGGTGCATTTCACACAGAATCAAAGTTTTTTTTCCATCAAGCGAATTTTTCAAAACAAATGTAATCCGAAGGTGCAAGTTCAGGTGAATACAATGGATGGAGAAGAATTTCTCAATTCAACTCCCTCAATTTTTTTTGAGTCTGCAAAGATACGTGTGGTGTCGCGTTGTCATGATGGAAAACTACTCCTTTTCTGTTGGCTAATTCTGGTCGCTTTTCCTCAATATCTGACTTTAGTTGCTCCAATTGGCAACAATATTTTTCAGAATTAATAGTTTCATTAGATGGCATAAGCTCATAAAAGAATATTCCTTTCCAATCTCACCATTTGCAGAGCATGACCTTCTTGGATTGTAAACCAGCTTTGGAAGTATTAATGGAGCTGATCTTGGCTTACCCCAATATCTTTTTCGTTTCATTTAGTTATACTTAATCCATTTCTCATCGCCTGTAACAATCCCTTCAAAAATGGCTCGTCATTATTTCTTTTCAATAACGAATCACAAGTTGAAATTCCATCGATTAAATTTCTTTTCTTAAATTATGGAGAAACCCAAACATCGTATCTGGAAACCATTCCAAGTTGCAGCACAGCTGAACAAGATAGACAACGTATTGGAATAATTGACCACATAAACACTGGTTGTTAAAGAAAATATATTCGCTGTTAAGATTTGACATGTTTCGGGAATCAGTTCGGTTCCCTTTTCCAAACGGATATGAACACAAAGAATGCGGGAATCTTCGAATGGCGGGCGCCTTTTTCTATGTCATGCAGATTCCTGTGTTTTCCCGCAGTCTGTGTGTTCATATCCGTTTGAAAAAGGGAACCAAACGGTTTTCCGAAACAAATCTTAAAGTGAATGTCTTTTCTTTAACAACAGTGCGTTTGTGGTCAATTATTCCTATACTTTGTAAATACCACACATAAAAAAGATTGCAGTAAGATAGACAACGGTTTTCAGCTAATTTGGAACACACCGGGAATTGGGTAGAGGATTGGACATTCACTACCCACTGTATTAAGACATGGTGGACATTTCGAACATTTACTTTGATACCTGTTGTTGGTGAAAGCTTCGTTGAACATTTATTTCTGTATCAATTTGTTACCTGTTATATTCATTCACATGTGCAATAAAAAATTAGAATCTCTTTTCTTTAAAATGTTTGGAATATTGTATCTACAAAACATGTACACAGTATCATTAATACGCGCATTAATGCATCGTACACCTAATGTGATAAAGTGTATTAACAAGTAAACGTTGCATTTCCAACGCTCTGATTATTGGACATTTTTTACTCATTTGTCTTTGTAGAACCTATCATTGACGTTTGTCCGTACCTTTAAAGAAACACTCTGTACATGTAGATATGTTTGCTAATTTCAGAAATATTTGACACCTATTTTGAAAAACATTTTTTTTCCATAATACTAGGTAAATGATTCGGCTTTTGTGCAATCTTTCCTGCTTTTAATAAACAAACATATACATAATGTATAAATACATAAAAGCTTACTGTTCGTTTGGAAAAGCGAGAGCTACGACAACACAGACGATTCTACCCAGCAAAGGGGTGATACGCTGAGATGGGCACTTTCTTAAGACCTGTTTTTCTTTTAGTACCTGTTATTTTTGCAATAGTATTTATTCTTTCCATAATTCTTTCCCGAAAAGCGCAAATAGAACGCAACTACTAGTAAACTAACACTGATAAAAAGTAAATATCCTCTCTTTATTTTTCCTCAACCCTATTTTCATGAAATCCAAGGTGACCTGACACATGCGCAAAAGCGTTGAAGGCTCTCGTATATGAAAACGAACAGTATAATAACAAATTTTCGAAAGACATTTCGCTCTTTCTTTTACAAGTAACAAAAGACAATTAAACAATTAGGAATTACATGAAAGATATGTAAGCTTCCTTGCAAACGAACTTTTTTAATGTGAACTGCCACATACCAATTTACCTTCTTTTTGTTTTTCTTGGTTCTTAGTTTGCAGTTATGTTTTCAAATTGTAATATGCACTATGTGGTTTGACACATTGTTGTTATTATTATTTATTTTTATTATTTTTTTATGTCCATAGTATTATTTAGTGTATTCATTGTTCATGAAACTACAGTTTGACTGAAGATATATTATGAGATAATTCGTTATTACTTCAAAGTTGATCAATTTAAACAATCATTGTAAAATAGTCTGAGTTTTCGTGGCGAACTATCTCTTGGCATTTTCTTTACCCTTCCAGTACGAGTCTCATTACCTTACAGACTGGGGTCTCTGATCCGATCTCCCAAGCGCATGGACATCCGAACATGATTGCTCCATCCCAGCACCCAAACTATAATTAAAGAAACATAATTTATAATTAAAGAAACAATATAAGGACACGAACGTGAGGGTCGTGCTTGAAAAGGGAAGAAAATACCAGGAGGAAGTTTGCCTCGAAACCCCAACAGTCTGTATGCCGAAAGAACGAGGAAACTCAGTAGAGAATTTAAGGTTGCTGGGGTGTACCCGAAAAAATATTTGCAGTTCCTTTACGCTAAAAAAAAAAAAAAAAATGAATCAGGGCCGTATATTAGTCATTTTCAACCTTTAGATCATGACTCATACAAGGATCTTCTCAAATTCTGTGGTTCTCCCCTCCTCTCTCTTGTGAAACAGTCAATTTTGGTTAATAAATTACTTCTGCACTTCTCTTTTACTGACTACAGTATGTTCCAATTGTTCCAAAAAAAAAAAGCTTATTATGTAATTACTTCATGAAAGTATCAAGGTTTTAGTCGAAACAAGTTTTGCATCAAAATCAAAGAAGTTCTGATCAATGCTATTGAAAAGGTAACTAATAAGAAGTAAAAAGTCATTTATATTAATCATGAATGTTTGGAAAATTTAATGGATCTGCACTTTGGCTTGTAAGAGATTCCAGACCAAACAGACAATCATTTTTATTGAGCATTAAAAATGAAGAAAACATACATATTAAAAAGAATTAAAAGAGATTTTTTATAAGAAGATTTTTTTTTTTCTTTTTTGAGAGATATATTTTGGTATTAACTTAAATAAAAATAACAACAACAAGAATAATCATAATAATATAGTTCTTACTTCAGCCAAAGACATGTAAGTACGTGTATATTATATTATTACATCTATGTCTTTGCTTCAGCAACGCCCTACATTAATTGTATGTTGACAAAAATTCCTCAGCAAAATTAAATTTCTGTAATTTAGTTTTAATTTATGTGTAATTTAAAATCAACATCCGATTTTGTATATCGAAGTGATTGTTATATTTTTTTTTTTTTCTTAAATTGTTTTACTTTAAAAATTAGTTTTACCTTACTTGAAGCGCTACACTCTAGTTCCTTCGTTGACTAATAGGTAGCGCAGACAATCGGAGAATACATTAACCCGAAAGCGAATGGGTAATTCTTCTGCTTTTGCGGAATTTATTTTTTAAAATTCGTCTCACTAACGATAGTTTTATCCTGAAAAAGCAATTTCAAGATTCAATTAGTTTTATACCTTCAAATTATCATCGCTATTTTATAAATATCAAAACAAGTAAACAGGATTTAGAAATCTCTCTTGATAGGCCTTCGAGTTTTGAAGGATTAGTTTCACTAACGTTATTCTCTAAGTTTATTTCGTTATTTTTAACTAATTAATTAATAAGTAGATTTAGAATATCTTAAAGTTAAATTTAAATGGTTCTGAAATGATCTCATTTAAATATTATTTGTCAGTTTTAGCTAAAAAGAAGCTGCTCTTCAGACCACGTCGTCAGTATATAACTGCCGTCTTACTTTAGTAATTTGATTTTTTTGAATTATATTCAGTTTATTTAAAAGCCTATTTACAAATAAAGCTATTTATTTTATGATTATTATTTTTTTTAAGTAATGTACGTAATGATGTGTAGTGGTAATGTGAAAATGCCGAGTCAAGTGTAATTTCTCAAAATCCAAATGTATACACGTTAAGTATTTGGAATTCAGAAATGGTGAACTAAATACTTCTCTATTAGGGTTACTTTTAAAAATTATGTCTTAAATTATTAAATGTATAAAGGAAGGACAAAGAAGTTAGAGCACTCAAGCATTAAGATCCTAATTGTAGTCGTGGCAGACAATTATGTAATATAGTTTTTGTCTTTAGACCTTTTAATTTCGTTATCTCGTTTTTTTACTTTAAAAGTAGTACTTTTTTTTTTTCTTAATAAAATCGTAAAAAACAACCATCACAAAAATCGGCCAACTGTTGACAACAAACGAGACTGTTTTCGTTTTTAGTACTAGACAACAGCTAAATTTTGTTATTTTTAGAAACGTTCTATTTACCTTAAATCGTGCATTATTTTAGACCTTTTACATCACTATTTTGTTCCTCCCTTTTTTGAAAATTTCGTCAGTAAATCATGCACATTTTCAATGTCACAGTTTTAATGTTTTTAAATGAATTTTGACAGTTTGAGGTTAACCATTCCGAATTACATTATATTTGAAAGTGATATTGTGAAATATCCTTGTGTGACGTATTCAGAAATTTTACGTTACTAATAATAATAAATGATAGTAAAATGAGTAGTAAATTTAGCAGCTTTTAAGTAGGAAATATTATACAGAAATTTTTGAGTTTTTTTTTTTTCTTTTTTTTCTTTTTCCAATTATAGATGAATGTACTTTCATGCCGTGGTTTTGTAAGGCTTATTTTATTCCAAAATACTTGTTTTGATATGTGTATCGAATTTGAACTGATTTTATATTTTTAAATAGTTATTACAATCTAATAGTAATGTATAATACCTTTATTATCAGAAAAATATTTATGAAGCTAAAAGATACGAATTTTACATTTCTTCTTCAGATAGTGAGATATTAAATATTTATCAGAAATAGATATTATTAAATTACTGAACATTAACTATAAATTTGTAAAATAGTTGTCTTGTCTTAATCAAAGAAGTAATCAATGACTGAGCTTAAATTTTATTTCTTAGGGAATATTTTTATGTTGAAGTAGTTTTGAGTTTAGTAATCACAAAAATGAAATGTGGGAGTAAAAATTGAAGAACTGTAAGTAATCTCTGTGTTCTTAAAACAACTCGGAAGTTACTGGCACTGTAATGACTCAAAGTTATGATTTTGTTGAAAAAGAGATAAATACATGTCTAGATTCTGCCCAATTTGCTTTTTTACTATGGGTTGGTAGCCAAAAAGAAAAGTATCTTCAGTGCTAAATACCTGTGCAGTGGAGTTAACTGTTTGTCTAGATTTTTTTCCCCAAAAGAAATTATGGAGTTACTGCAGAAAAAAAAATGGTTTGTGGGATATAATGTTCTAAATTTAGGCTGGTAGTCAACCTGACTACGTAAGTCTTTTATCATTGAGAAAAAAATATAATCAACACACATTTTATAGAGGATTGAGTAAAACGTATAATCTATCTGGAGGAGAAAAAAATTCTCTAATTCCACCACTTCTGTAGATTGAATCCAGAACCTTCAGCCTGCAGTCAGTTGAACTCTTCATTCCACAGTTACATTTTTGTCAGAGATTATTAATTGAGATTAAAAACATATTATATGTTACAACTCTATTTGTGGTCTCAGAGAATTGATTTTTTTTACTAGTTTAAATGGTTTAAATAGTTAAATAATATGTAGTAAAGGAATATGAAGAATGAAAGCACTAATTTTTTCCCATTATTATTTTGATATTAGATAAATTGTAGCTTGAATATCGTCAACAATGAGTGAATCAGAAAATCGGGAACCTCCTCAGCCCCAAGGGTCGGCAGCTATTTTGGTAACTATTTCTAATAATTTATGTCTTTGGTCTTAATTTTAAACAAAAATCAGAAACCAAGTAATTTTAAATTCAAATTAAAATTAATTATTGTTAATTATGAAAGTGCCGTTCCGGCATGGCCTAGTGATTTGGGCAGCAGCTTCCCATGAGGTAGATATATTGGAAACTGGGTTTCGAATCCTTATAGCATGTTTTATTTCCTTTCCTATTTGTCGGCCTCTTCTTCACTTTCTCTTTGGGTCTGACTCCATTCCTTAATTCCTTCCTGAGGAAGGCAACGGGAAATCAAAGGCAAGTTTATGGGAACTTTCACACTGTGCCCAGAGATAGCAATTAAAAAAATAAATTATGAAAGTATGTAGTCCTATATTGAGCTTGCTTGCTTGTAAATTTCTTTCACTTCAAATGATGATGTCAAGCCTCACAACTACATCATAATTACATGTCTATCCAAAAATAAAAAACAATACAGCTGTTGTATCTATCGAGGAGGAAAAAGAATCTACGTTAGCATATATAATGGAGAGAGCAGAGCTGGCAGCATAGAAACAAGGATACAGAGTAGAATATCTGCTCATTGATAGCGTTCGCCTGATATTTGGGTTCAATTTCTCCAAAGATCTCTATCCATCTTTGGAGAAATTGAACTTTGGACACTTTGAATGTATCTTAAACAGTAAATCTAAAAAGCTTTTCTATTATCTGTCA
>JAFIDM010006943.1:55000476-55027281 GCA_023159025.1 Thereuonema tuberculata | reverse complement strand
AGTACGTTGTGTTTGCGCAGTATTGTACAAGAGGGAAACTGAAATAGAGTTGAATCCTTAATGTGCTTATGTGTTTCTGCTCTTCAGATAGAGGCAATTCTTATGAGTACGTTTACTCTCATAGGATTGCCAAAAAAAGTAGTCACGCCACTACAGATATACAGTAGAGTATTTGTAGTACCGTTAAACACTAGGGATTTATGGTGGTCACAATTATTAATCCCTTTCTAGACGAATGTTGATATATAATTAACATTCAGAAAATTCTGCCATAGCTGTTTTTGATGTATTGTTGACAATTGGGTTTTTTTGATGTCCTTAGGGTTTATCAACAATAAATCATTGTTGAAGTTCATTCTTTTGGTAGTGTCTTTAATGATAGGCAACACTATCCTCTGATTATCTAATAAAACAATTACCAGTAACTGTTAAAAAAAAAAAATGACGAGCATCTTGTGGGATGTTTTTTAATATGAGTAAAATGCAGCATTGGATGTTGATTTTGATAATTTTGTTACTGAAACATTTCTAAATAAAATAATAAAAGATAAAATACTGAGATTGCAGAATTTTCATTGTTCCAATGCGGGCCTTTAGATTTGTTCCTACAGAACTACATTCATATTTTTTAATAATATTTTTGTGTATTCTGAACGTTAAATAATGGTAAAACTGGTAATTTTTAAGCATGTTGTTAATAAACGTTAATCCCATGTCAGTCTTTAAATATGTTGTAATTGCTGTAGGTATTTTCCTATTTCAATTCTTATCGGATGAAAGGGTAACAGATAAATTATTCTATTAATTAGAAAATTTATTAATTTGCCTTTATTTAATTATTGTATGTTAGAAAATTGTGCAATGCTGCACAACAATTTTATTAAAAGAAGATGCATTTTTTTTAAAAGTATTAATCTCAAAAGAGTCCCTTTTAAATTAAGTCTTTGCAGCATTAATCCCATTCATCGTAATTAACATTTTTCTTTTATTTTCAGTGGAAGGATGAGTTTATTGATTCCATTTATCTACTATCGATTCCTCACTTTAAGGTATGCGTCGAGAAGAAATCCATACTCTAGGTAAGTTGGGTTTTAAAGTAAATGGAAAGGTTCATTAGAAATGTAGAAAAGGCTGACATCCCTCCCAAGCATAGAGGATATGTTGAATTACATCATGATTCAATGTCTTGTGTGTAGTGTAGTATACAATAGAATTTACTGCGTTCAGAGATGTAATTTTTTTATTATAATTTCTGCTAGCTCATTTATTGCTTGCCTGCTTAAAAGGAGGAACAAGAAATAAGATTAGCTTGTTTAAATAATATAAACTTGGTATGTGAAAACCATTAGCTTTCACTACACTGTTATAATCGTTTAAGGGTTCGTATAAAAGTACTTGAAACTACTATTTCTCGTTTTGTTCTTTTTATTTTCAGGGTCTTGAAAATATTTAAATTATGACAAAAAAATTGCTTTGATATTTGAAATAATGATGAGCCCTAGGATTAGCCCTTTGTAGAAAAGGATTGGGTTTTTTTTTTCTTTTTCATTAGACGACACGCAGACAAAGATGAAACTTCACATCCCATTTATATGCGAAATTTTGGATCCAGTACTTCCATTAAGATCTACTTTGTCATCAACAGTCTGGTGTTACAGCAGCTACAACATTAGTAAATTTTCTTGAATATTTAATGAACTTCAGCTGACAAAGGATAATATCTCTGGAATGGCTGTCTTGATGTTCCAATGATGAGGAGATGATCTGAAATGAAAAACTTTAAAATTTATGGATTTCAATGAGGAACTCCACTGTTTCTTGTTTTTATGTATTCCTTTGCTTGTTCTTTTGTTTGTTGTAATGCTGCATGAAAATACCCGAAATCCCAAGAAATTGGCCTAATTTTAAGTGTCAACTTTGCTTATGAATGTTCAATTTTCAATTCAAATAAATGAGAAATAATTTATTTAAAGAAGTTATTTATTTTAACAATCATGTTAAATAAGATAGGATAGGAAGAACTTTTAAAAAAAAGACATAAATGTATTAATTATGTAATTGCTGTAAAAGTTAAGAAAAGAGGGTGGTCCAGGAAAAAAAAAGTCAAAAAATTAAATAAATTCTATTTTTTTTTCATTTAAATTTGCAGGCAGATGTTTCAAGAACTCCGTTTTGTTATTGAGGCCCAAGTGAACAAACCAGGGTTTCCTGCCAGTATTCGAAATATGGCTCACAAAATTATTGCCTTTGTTTCACGTCTTGCTCCACCAACAGCTCCATGAAAACAGAAGAAGAAATTTCCGCATCTTTATAAAACACAATCATAACCATTTATTTTAAATTTATTATCAAATGTTTTATTTTTATTAAGTTTACATAAAGCAGGACTATTGAGTGCTGTGTTGTGCATCGTTTAAGACTTATGGTTTGTTTTTTGTGGAATATTTTTTTTGTTTAAAATCAAGTCCACAGTTTTAAGAGGCAGGTTGATATGGCTTTTCAGTTACTTTTTCACTTTTGATAATATTTTTTTTTTTTTTCCAATTTTAAATATGAAACTTTTTTTATTTTCCATCTTCATACCGTTACAGCAGAGAATGGTTTGGGACCAGCAATCACAATGCAGCGTTACTCTGATTGCAATCAAACTAAATGGACACGTGGGAGAAAGAGTACCTTCAATGAAAAGGTGCTGCTGTAACTCATTCAGTCACTGATTCCAAATTTCAGTTGCTTAAAGATAAACATTTCCATCATTTCACAAGGGTTCAGATTTCCACGAAATAAAATTATAAATTGGCTTTAAAAAATTTAATAATTGAACTTTAATAAAACTATAAATAAATTCTAATATTTCATTTCTTAACCAAAAACAATTATTGACCTTTTATGAATTTACATTAAATAATATCTTGAATGCTTTTTTTTTTTTTTGCTTTTCAAAAGTTAAAATAATTTCTAAATTTTTAAAACTACAAGAAATAATTCAGTTTATGTAGAAATCTGATCCCTTTTTAATTTTCTTGTATAGCATTAGTAGTCAGGTTACATAGCTTTAACTATTTTTAAAAATAGTTAAAATGAACAAAATACTTCATAATAGTTAAATTTGTTAAGAATTTCATTGCGATTATGGATTATTCGTGCTGAAAGTGAATAATTTTAATGCCGTAGTTTGTACTCTATGCAATGTAAATAACACAAGAATTAGAAAATGCAAGAAATACCTTATCTGATATTATTTATTCCAGTTCTCACAATTTATATTTTTTTTTTATAGATAAAATAATAGGAACGTTGTTAGAATATTTCATAGAAAATGTTTGCTATTTTATTTTAAAAGTAACGAGTAATGTTCAATGCAAAGTTAATTAGAATAATAAAGACTACAAGTGCAAATGTTTTGTTTTTTAAACTTATCCTGCTTTGTACAAATGTTTCTCACATCCTTTGGATTGATTGAAACCAGCTGTGGATGAACTTTTCAATTTCGGAAAGCCTTAAGCATTGCCAACCAACAAATATTTATGTGCAGTGCATCGTTCTACTTAGAGATGGATCGGGCCGAAATTTTGATTTGGTTTATTAGTGGATTTGTTGAAGAATTTAAGTTTTTGAGTTTCATGTGTAAATGAAACAGCTCAATTCAAGACATGTTCCTACTATTTTGTAGATTATTATTTTTTTTTTTTATGCTTCCCACTTTTCCTAATCAAACATTATTAAATGAAAAATTAATTTTGAATTTTTTTTTATTATTATTGTTTTAGGAACCCACTCTGTTATTTATTCTGATGCAATTTTGTAATCAATATTTCACAAATAAATCATTATCTCAGAATTGCTCTTTCATTTATTCTAATTTATTTTTGGTAGAAAACTTACAGAAAGCTACAATGTAATTTAACAAAAAAATAATAATAAAAACCTTAAGCATTACACATTGTGACTATAAAATGAAAAATATTAAACAAGAATCTGTTCTTAAACAATTTATTACAGGTTAACCAGATGAATAATAACTCCTCTTGGTTTGAGCAAGAGCAGACAAAAATTTCCATTAAGTGGGGATCTTGGAGCCTTTGTGTAGTCCATCATTCACCTTTCTAACAATTTTGCAGCCCTTCCTTTTTTCTAGTTCAAAAATTTCTTTATTAGAAAAGCGAAGCAAATCTCTCCATTCCCAACTAGATCACTTTTTGTGAACCGTTTTCTTCAAAATCAACAGTAGCTAGAAATATGAAATTTTGCATGCCCATGTATTTTTAAACACTTAAGACTGTAAATTTTATGGTCATTTCCAAGTTTATGTAAGAAAAGCACCATTAGTTCCGAAAAACAAAACAAAAATTTCTAATAATCCTACAGTGTCATAGCATCAGTCACTTAAATACCTTCAATCTTAATCTGTATACATATTTATTATTCAAAGTTTCGGAAGTGATTTTTTAACAGTGCACGAGACTAATCAAGGCCCAGCTTTTGCTAGTATAACTCAGAAGATGCTATTAGATTCGGTTGGAAACAAAAAAAAATAAATCACAATAAAGGAAAATTAGGATTTGTGCTAATTCTTAGAGAATAGAAGCAAAAGAATACTATTTTGGCTAATCTACTACAGCTACCAAGAAATCTGAACAAAGTTGGGGCTTGAGAAAAGTTTGTAAAATGACAAAGTTGTCCTAATTTGAGAACTATTTAAAAATGAATTTTGTAAAAATCTGCCACTGCAAGAACAAGTCTTGTTAGTGCCTTGTAGATTACAACTAATAGTTGTTAGTTTTTTTTTTTTTAATCCAAATAAATATTTAAGCAATATACCAATCTGTAGTTGCCTCTCAGAGTTGTCTAATTCATAGACTGAGATCAACTTTTTTTTTTTTTCTTTTTGTGAATTAAGACTCTACTGAAAGACAACATTGTAAATGTTTTGTTTTTCATTTTATAAGTTAGATAGTAAGAAAAGCAGATAACCTCAGTCATTAGAGAGATTCTCGCTGCTCTTAAAATCTCACAGAAAAGAAAGCCAATGCAGAAACTACCAAGTTCTGAACAATCCAGATTCTCCATTTTTTAGGGTCCCTTAAACTGTAATATACAAAAGGTCTTTGAAGTTATCAACCTGAACATTTGTTTACAGCTGTCATAGTTCTTTGGTGTGGAGATCATTGTAGGGAGGATATTACAGCAAATTTCTGCTGTCTCAAAGGACTGTAGATAGGAGAGGGATAAATTTTCATGGCAGAGATTGGAGAACTCTCTACCCTTTTCACTGAGAGAAAGAAACAATCTTTATTTGGACTTCAAACCTATCTCTTGCAGAACGATGTTAAAATGATGACTCGAGTAAAAGTTTTATGTTTGTTAGATTCAACATGCAAACATTCAGCTCTTGCACAATTGAACAAATAATAAAAATTATTTGAAAACTATAACTCAGTGCTCTTTATGTTGTGATTGCTTTGATAAAATAAGCAAATAATATTTAAAAGTAAAGAAAAAAAATAAGATGCCTACTTTTCCTCATATATGAACTTTCTAATTGTCATTTTAGGTCTTTTCAAGTTGCAGCTATCAATCCACGATTTAATTCTATTGGGTGAGTGCAAAGTTCTACCCGTTTTTATTACCGATAAAGAAGAGCAAATAAACGCAAAATGAACAGTACCTATTATTGTGCATAATCCCCATTGCTATCTAGGACCTCTTGCCATCTTTCATCAAGGAGATTAATCCCACGGCAGTAAAATTCCAGCGGTTTCGAGTCAAAAAAGTCTTGGAATGTCAGATCATCAAAGATTTTCTGACTGAAGGAATTGTTCCACGCACGAAATAGGCAATAGTCAGTTGGTGCCAAGTCAGGAGAATAGGGAGGGTGGGGTAAAACCTCCCAACCAAAGCCCAGTAACTTTTGGCGAGTGATGACAGCAGCATGTGGCCTGGCGTTATGGTGATGAAGGATAACACCGCGACGATTGATGAGACCTGGCCGCTTTGCTACCAAATTTGAATGCAGCCTGTCTAACTGTAGACAGTAGAAGGCAGCATTGATGGTTTGGTTGAGTGCCAGGACCTCCCAGCGAATTATTCCCTGCACATCCCACCACACACTCAATAACGCCTTCTTGAGATGAAGTTCAGCTTTCGAAGTCGATGCACGCGGATCAGAAGGGCGACACACAGTCCTATGACGCTTTACGTTACGGTACGTAACCCACTTCTCATCTCCTGTCAGAATTCGTGTCAAGAATGGGTCTTTTTGTACCGGGTCTTTTTGTACAGGTGGCGATTCGGTCATCCCGTTGCTTAGCTGTCAGGTTATGTGGAACCCAACGATCCAACTTTCTCGTAAAACCCAACTTAACCAGCCGTCTCTTGACCGTTGTCCGGTCTACGTTGAAGATCTCCGCTAATTCTTGCATGGTTGGGTCGGGCTATTCCTTATGGCTTGGTCAATATCGTCCTCTCCAATGTGTGATGGTCGTCAACTCCTAGCCTGATCTTGGCAGCTTCTGTCTCCTTCCCTAAATTTACGAAACCATCGATGACATGTGCTTTCGTCTATTGCATCCTCCCCATAAACTTGACAAACATTGCGACATGCTGCGACTGCCATACTCTTTTTATCGAACTCGTATAACAAACAAAGTCTTATAAATTATGCTCCTTCTCGCGTTCCATGTTACACCTCTGATATTTTTTTTGAGATGATTAACTTTGTAAGACACGATGCATTTATGTGTTAGACATCCACACGTTTGATTGTAATGACGCAAATCGTCTACCAATGTCGTGTGAGGGCAATTCCATTGCAAATTTTCATATCCAAAAACGGGTAGAACTTTCGCACTCACCCAATATCAACAGCAATTTTATATATTCATGTAAAAGATTAAAGGGATAAAAGCTTATTTTTTTCAAGAAATACAACGAACTTGAACCTAAGTATACTGTACATAAGGAATCAAAAAGAAAAGAAAAAAAAACTTTCAATAAGTAATATATTAACATAATGTGGCGACTTCTTCCCTTTCTGGTGTCGACACAGTGTAGAGAATGACAAAGATAGTTGCACTACTTGCTTTACTTCAACTTAAAAAGACAACATTTAGATCAACTGTCACCCTGGTGAAAGAAGGGTTAACTATGGTGCAAAGGTGGCGTGTTTGTTAATGTCATCTACACGCATAGCAACGAAGTGTAATCCTTTTATTTGTGGGCAAAACAGAAAAAGTCCCACTGAAATTCACACATGGAAATGTTGGACGTGTACGGTGATCACCAACACTGCAGCAACATCTCCAAATGGTGCAGTTTCTTTGAGAAGAGTCGTATAAGGATTGCCAGTGTTTCGATTGACCTTTGTAGTTGTGAAAAAACTGAATAATTTGGCTGGGAGGTGCTCAAGTACCCACTGTACAGTCCGGACCTGGCTCCTTCAACTTTCATTTGTTTGGACCAAAGAAAAAATACTTGGGCTGCAAACGCTTCAATTTGGATGAAGTTTAAATTGGTCGTTTGCACTTGGCTAAAGCTCAGAAAAAGGAATTTTATGAACAAGGTGCCAAGATGGGGGAAATATCTCCACAGACTGCGTTCTTATGTTAAAAAATAGCTAAAACAGTAATAGCTTCTTTGTGTTATATTTTTCTTCTGCCAAACTATTAAATGTTTAAAAAAAAAATTATGCGCTACTTTTTGATCTCCCCTGGTATATAAAATTGGATGTGCTGGAAAACCTTAATGAAATATTCAAATGGTAGTAACAGAAAACATAATAAAATAAACTTTGTAAGTAAAACTTCCATACTCCTCACAAATCTTTCTCGAGTTCATAATATATAAATAACTTCTTCTTACCTTACCACCATAATAAAAGAAAAATACGACTTCAAATAGCTAATTTTTCTTTTAAACAATCAATCAATACAGTATTGTTTGATGAATTGGCTTTGTAATTGTTTCTTTCTTGATACACAATGTCATATGTTTGAATATTTTATTATTTGTAACATGTTGTATCGTTGTTATATCATCATGTAAATCCCATTGTCTATAGTTTTTAAAAAAAAGGCTTGAAAAAGGAATGATAAAATAAATATTCCGAAAATTTGTCGCTATTTGAAGTCATATTTTTCTTTTGTTATGGTAGTAAGGTAAGAAGTTGTTATTTAAAAATAAACTTTGTTTCAAATCATTTTTTTTTTTTTGCTTGAATGAAAACTTTAACAAATGATTTTATGTATGTTGATCTGGAGAACCTGGACCACGATACCTCCCTTTAAAATTTGGGAAAGGAATTATTATGGCGTTTGTTGGTTTGGGGGAGGCATAATGTTAAATGATTACACTGACCTCCATGTCTATGAAATTAGGTCTCTGGCATCTCAGCAATCCAAATAGGAGCCTATATTCTGCCCATAGTTTTAGGGGTGCCGCTGGCCTGGAATTTCTTTGTATGAATGATAATTTCTGTCTATGTAAAGCTAATCTGATTAACAAATTCTCTCTGAAGGGAATGGCCAATCACATTTCCAGACCTGAATCAAGAAAGTATATAGGCTGCACTTCAATGTGTGTACAATATTCTTTCAGTCTTTGAATATATACACACACACACAATCTTGATCAAGCAATTATATTTACAAATAAAATTACATTGACTGGTTCTGAATGTCTCTCACACCATTTGTCATCTGGATAATTGTGCCATGAGGTTCCTTTATTGGGAGCATCATCTGACATCAGTGGAAGCGCCAATTGGACATCTGAAACCAACCAGCAGAGATCACTTGTAGGACGTCACAGGCACATCAAAGGACAAATTTACTACAAATTAGAAGGGACCTGGAAAGGAGGAGAAAAAAAAAAAGTCTGTAATGCAATCTCGACCTTGAAAATATTCATGAAGCATAAAGTCCCATGTAACTATTCATTAATCCATAAAGAGGAATCCCCTGGACAGAAAGGGTTACAATGTATGCTGTTTTGTTGCAAATGACATCTAATGTCTCTACATCTTCTGGCAAATGTATTTCCTTCCTTAACCAAAATGACAGGATATTTACATCCGCAGTGTGCACGTTTATTGGGGCATAGAGTATTATTAGGTAATTATTGTCACCTTTTTTAATTGCCTTAGCATGCTCCCGTAGTCAGCATTTTAAAGGTCTCTTAATTTCTTCAATATACAAATTTGATATATTAATATATGTTGTTATAGATACGTATCAAGTGCTTTCCAAAGCAAAGCCGCGATCACGGAGATGACAGGGTGATAGGTGAGGAAGTATGGAAAACAAAGGTCGAGAAGAGATGGAAGGCTAGCTTAGCTGATGGAAGTCATCTGTGGCCCACGCTATCTCAAAAGGAATTAAGAGACGCTTCGTGATTGGATACGAAAGAAAGCTTTATTGAAAATATTGGGAATGAGAAGAGAAGACACAAATTAAGGAGAATAAGTGTCTTGTATGACTGGGGTGATCTGTGGCGGATTGTAGGTCTGAATGATGAGGGGATGACAACTGGTCCCTGGAGGCTCATGTGATAGGCAGCTGGTTTGAAGTGAAGATTTGCTCATGAGCACCTTATTCCTTTTCGAAAGTTTAGACAAGGAGGCAAATAGCACTGCAGGAAACACACATTCTATGGTTTAGTCATCGGTTAAGTCCAGCTGCAAAGGAAGCGCTGGAGGGGAGAGATGTTCCCAGTGATGTCCCAAGGAAAGCTCTTCTCTGCCATCTGTCTGCTGGCACTAGGGGATGAGAGGTTTGATGGCAAGAGGATGTTCAGGGATGATCCCCAAGTGATTTCTCTTCTTGCAGAGAATGGAAACGCAGCGGTGAGATTGGGCAGCACCAAGGATCCCGGTACATGTTGAACGAAAAGGTCGACCTCTGTTCGGGAGAATTGGAGATTAGAAGGGCGAATGGCTTAAAGAGTTCTACTTTAAAGGAATTTTCAAGCTCCCACAACGGTGGGAAAAATAAGGAAGTCTGAGAAATAATGTGATATATTTGTTTTTCCAAAAATAAGATAATCTGATTTTTAAAAAAATTGTTGCTCGTGACTGTCAGTACGACCCTCGTAAAAACTCTGTAGGCACAGTCAAAAGATTTAAGCACTGGCCTGTGATGCAGATGATACAATCAAATTTGAATTCAAATCCAGACATGGATTTGATGTTTCTCTTCCTTTCAGTGACTTGTTCTTGAGTTATAGTCTTGTTCCTTAGCCTCCGTTGCTAAAAAATCAAACACAGTGAAGTTTGCACATAATCAAAAAAACAACAAGTGATGAGATTTAAATTATGGTGTACATTGTTGATAATTACAATAAATGTTCAATGGGGTCTAGAGTTTCATATCTGATGTAATTAAATGAGGTTTATAGTTGGAATTTGCAGATACTATTGAAGATGACTGCAGCCAGTACCTTATGGTATCTGTTGGATTGCTTATGAACATTTCAGTAAAATTATGAATAATAAGATAAAGGTTTAATTATTAGTAGAGATAAGTCATGTTACTGAATTTTGTCGACGATTACTTCTTTCACATCTCAAAATATATTAAAAAACAAATTTAATCCGAATTTTCGGAAGAATACTACTTACTTCCTTTTTCAACTTTGAAAGATTGCTAAATTTGATTGTTTTGTAAAAAGATGTAAATTGAGATTACAATTACTTGCATAACATTAAATTTAAATTTGACTGAATAGATTATTAACGAATTCTAGAGAGGAAGAGAAAAAAGATTTTCCTGTCGTCACTTCACCTGAAGAAGTTTCCTGCTTAAGGAAAAGAAATGTTGTATTAAAAAGGAGATTAATTGTAGTGTCAACTGAATGCCTATATATTACATTACAATAGAGCCCCGTATCCGCGGTGCAGATTATCTGCGAGTGCCGCGAAAAAATTTTTTAATTATGAACCTAAAAAAAAACAATTTTAATCCAAGCCAACAACAGAAAAAGTACAATAGGCCCTACAGTGCGAAGGTCTAAAATTACTGACAGATTTATTGTGCATCGTGATCCTATAGGCCTTCTCGGAATTTGTGGATGAGTGGCAGGCTCTTGCTCTGCAGAAAGGTTTCTGCTCTACTGTACGTATTTTAAAAGTTTTGCATATTATGTTTTTTGTATAATAAAATATAGTTTTTATGCTGAAATATTTTTTTTTCTTGTTTACACCTCATTTTTAGTCTTTTTTCGGGTTATCTGCGATTTTTACTATCCGCGGTACCCTTGCCACCCAATTTTGCGGATAATCGGGGCTCTACTGTATTTAAGAAATTTGTTGGGGTAATCTCACTGCAAACGTCTGTTTACAATTAGGGTTCGTGTAAAAATGAACTGAGCTTATTACATTATTACATCCTACAAATGTGGCAAGCAATTCATTTTGCAACAGCTGAATATTTATGCTTTGATGTTTTGTCAAAGTAACAATAACTGAAAGAAATGATTTCAACTTCACTGCAAATAAGTATTCAATGAGTTCACAGGGTTCTATCCAAATGTGTTAACCTCAGAGTTTGCAACAAAGCTGTATGATTCAGTTGCAATGTGGACAAAACTTAATAAAAATTTTCCCTTCCATTTGTACAGTTTTTGCAACTTTTGTGACAGATTAAAAGGAGAAAACTAATAACATCAATGAGATGAAAAGCTTTGATGATCAGTAATTTACAGCAATTTTTTTAAAATGCCATTTTATGAATGGGAATTTCCCCGAGTTTTCTGTAATCGGTCTCTTTCACATTTACTCACCAGTTGGCTCATTGGGAAAAAATTCTATCAATCTTTAGGAATTTGTTAACAAGACTAACGAGGAATAATAATAATAATAATAATAATAATAAAAAAAAATAGTGTTCTGCAACAAACTTAAAAAAAATAATGAAACCAGGAGATTACCAAATTAAAAAGCTTTTATTGGATATATATTTACAACATAACTAATCGTAATGGGAAGACATTAAGAAACAGAAAGTGCTATTACACGAGAACACAAAGTTTGTAAGTATTTGCCATCTTTAAGTATTCAGGATTGCCAGGCAGAAGAATACCGTATTGATTTATAAGTGCAATAATTAATGAAATGGTAAAGTTTAAAATTAAATAAATCCTTCCTGGTGAAACTATTAGGATAAATAAAAGCACTAAGGAACTTGAGGAAAATTTAAAACTACATTATTTGATCTGCTTGAGATAATTTGTACTACTACTACAAATACAAGTTCATATAAAATTAACCACAAAAAGATAGAAAAGTATGCTATTTATTTATATATATATATATATATACCTGAATAGTATCAGTATTCACTACATCTATAGCAAAGGAATGGCCCTGCAGTTGTCAGAGATCCACGGAATGGAGCATTCTTGAAGATAACATTGTTCATACTGAATTGGGAGGCTATATTTTTCAATGCAGAATGTTAAGAAAATTAACCTAAGAGTCCCATTGGTAAAAGTAGGCATCTAAGATAGCTAAGAATTGAAGCTATAAGGCAGGGAATTAACTACCTTCATCTTTTTGTCTTAATTTAGTGTTAACCATTTTCATTGAAAAATAATTATTAAAATTAATACTTTGCGGGATTCTGAGGATGGAATCTTCATCAAAGCACGGTATGTAGTTTGAAATTTGTTAAAAAAAAAAAAAATGAAAATGTGCTGTCTGAAAAACCAATAAAAATATGAATTTCTCCTAATGCAGTGGATCTGCAGGAACAGTTTTAATCAGTGACATGGCATCAGAGGGAATAATCAAAATGCCACCTTAAGTCCGAGGTCCTGTTACCCAATGAAAACATAGCAGGACTCCATTGTGTTGTCCAAAGACTCCTTTCCTAGCCATTCTACTGGTTTCAGTGCAAATTTAAACCAATGAACATTAATTTTTTCACTGTTGCATTAACCACTCAAGACAGTCCTTTGTTAGCTGCAGATAGAAAAAAAAATTGTATTCACTGTCCAGAATTTGGAGAAAACTAAAAAACGAAGGTATCTAATCCCCTGTATCCAGTGAAGCATACTTTTACAATTGGGACTGGCTGTTTGGTTTGTATATATATTAATTTTACATGCTTCCCTAACTTTGATTTAATACTTACAGGTGTAACTTAGATTGTACGTCTTGATTTTTCTTAATATCAGTAATAAGAATCAATGGTTCTTAAAGTTTTCATTTACTTATGGTACTTTTTGTAAGAGAATTTAGTTTTTCTAAAAATTGAAGATAAAACTCTTGGAACATCATTATTATGCTTTGGGATGTTAAATAAACATTACAATTTAATCAAGATCATTGATTGTCATTATTTATTGAACAAAAACCTGAAAATAAACAGAACGCATTCACATCAATGATATTTTTTTTAACCTATGTTAAATAAGTTATTCTGCTTGTTTATATTTAGGAGATTTTATAAAATTGCCAATTCATACAACAGTTTAAAATAAAATTAATAATAATTATTCATTTGATGCTTAATAATAAATAATATTTATGCATTATATGTCTTTCTTATAATAATCAACTTTTATTATAAAATTTATTAAGTGACTAGTAATACTGTCATTAAATAGCTCTCAATTCTTTGGAATAATAAATAAATGGGGGGAAAAAAATGTGGATAAACCAAAATCCCAATAGAACTTGCTTGTTTAATTTGCTCTTTGCTTTTTCTTTATTTGTTCCTCTTTTTACCCAATGTTAATGTATGCATCTGAGACTGGGACTGAGCTTGGGCAAGCTGAGTTTTTCGCAAACTGAAATTCGACAATTCTTCATCCAACTGTTTCTTCGCTTCTTCTAGTTTTTTCTTTTCTTCGGCATGAAGTTTCTTCAAATGATCGAATCTTGCATGTAACTAGGGAAAGTAAAAGACAAGAGATTTCAGTGAAAGAAAATTCCTCCGAATTTTTCATAAAAGAACAATTAATACTGTATCTTATGTATTTTGAAACATACAGGTTTTAAATTATGTATATTAAAACGACCAGAAATTAACCTTTTATGGGTGAGAAATGTCACAACTGTTTGAAATAGCAAAATTTAAATAATCAAAATCAACAAGAGTAATTTTTTTCTATATCGTGTTACTGTGCACTCCTCCATCAAACAGGAGCTAAAGTTAAATGAAAATGCAGAAGTTGAAAAAAAAAAAAAAAAAAAAAAGATACCTTCCCCCTGCCATCCCCCCCAAAAATATAGATATATACTTGTCATAATTGAAAATAAACAAGTCCTTCAATGATTGACACTACATATTATTCAATCCTCAAATTAAAATGTTTTGCATTGTAAAGTTCACAACCACCCTAAAATAAATTCTTAAAACAATGTTTTTCAATCAATGTTCAATGGAACAATGACGATCCACGCTATT
Source organism: Thereuonema tuberculata (assembly GCA_023159025.1). Taxonomy (NCBI): domain Eukaryota; kingdom Metazoa; phylum Arthropoda; class Chilopoda; order Scutigeromorpha; family Scutigeridae; genus Thereuonema; species Thereuonema tuberculata. Next base: position 55,012,876 of record JAFIDM010006943.1, on the reverse strand, counting down.
CATCTACAAAATAAGAGAATTATAAAAAAAATGTAAGTAAGAGTTTAGACTTAATAATTATTTTTTAATAAATTATTTTATCATCACAAAGTTCCGACTGCCTGTATTGTGGTTTAAAAGCTTTCAGAAGAAATATGCAAAGCTATTCATAGATATGTAATAAATTTATAAAATTATATGAAACCATATTCTGTTTATAACAAGCCCTATTTACAAACTTATTTTGGTATGACAATTTCTTAAAGAATAAAACCATTTCATTCAAAATAATATATTAAGTACATTTGAATAAAAAAATACATTCATCTGCTTATGGTTGTTCTGCTACTCAGAAAAGATAAAAAACTCTAAGGTAAGATCATTCTTATATTTATGTTTGATAAATCATTTTTTTTTTTTTGTATAATAAAAAATATTTTTAATTTTCCAATTTTATGTGGCTAAGTTAAACTATTCCACTACACACCTATGTAGACCCTTGGGGTCATGGGAGATGAGGCATTTCATGACCATTGGGACTAAGTCGAGGACGGGTGGTCGGTCAGATACTCACCTGCCTTAACTATGGGGCAAGAAATTTTTATGTAGTGCTATTTCTTAATTATATTTGCCTATATTCATAGATATGTAATTAATTTATAAAATTACATGAAACTATTTTTTTATATGGTTCCACTCTTTGGTCTCAATCCTTCAACAATGGTTGCATTTTGAATCAAGCTTCCTATGACTTCATTAGAAATGGTAGAAGTTTAAAACAAAGAGACAAGATAAATGAAAAAATAAAAAATATTCTTACATCCTTTTCAGCTTCTTTAAGTTCATTTTCTTTTTCTTTAACTCTCATCACAAATGTCTGCCTGACTTCATCTTCCTTTCGCTGTAACTCCTACAACATTAACATTAGAATAAAAACGAATGAAAATTTCATTTTAACACAACGTTAGTAGAATGGGCCCAAGTAATGCAGCCTTTTTATTTTTAACATACCATATCAGTATTAGTATGAGGGGTGGGTTTTTTTAACTAAGGACCAGTGTGCAATAAATTAGGAACTAATTATTTTTGGCTAAATTATTTTTTGTCCAATTGTACATAGTTTTATTTACTTTTCCACATAAGTTTCCATTGTTAGTTAAACAATTGTCATATCGCGAGATAAGTAGACCCTCATCATACAAGTCTGCCACCTGTGAGAAAAGCCTTTATTGAACCTTTGTTTTCACTTTGTTGTCAGTGTAGAATGTGACTCCATCAATTGCTGCTTTCATTCAAGGGCCACATGGAAAACTTATCGTCCCCCGTGATAATGTGGTCCAATAACTCATTTCCTTCCTCATCGTATCGGGTCAAAAATGTCAAAACACCTCTTCATTTTGTGTTCCTCAGACATCTTCGGAACCCACAACTTTCTGTAGTTCAAGTTTTCTGACACACTTTTGTAAAAAAGTGATCATGAAACTTGTAACACTGCAAACTGCAATGAAATTGTGGATATTGTCAACCATCTGTTTTCAAGAATTGTGGTGTCTACCGCACGCACAATATCGTGGCCAACAACAGATGGCCTGTCCGAGCGTTCTTCGTCATGATCGTTCTCCTGACCTTCCTTGAATAACCTTACCCACTTACAAACTTTCGCATCACTCTAGCATTGAGGTCATAAACTTCGCAGACCTTGCGATGAATCTCTGCCAGTAAGACATTTCTGGCTATCAATAATCTGATAACTGACCTTACTTCACATGCGGCGGGCCACTCAATTGTCTTAAACATTTCCATTGCACAGTACGAAGCCAAATGCACTGCTAATGTGATTGAAAATGTCGTCTGTTTGTGTGCAAGGAATGCCGGGAGTCAGTGCACATGGACGATTAAATGAACGCACAGGATTTAAAAATATATGGGCAAACAGTCCTTACTTAAAAAAAACACCCCTAGTATAACACTATGAAATTACTGTCAATCTGCAATCCCTTTCAAAATAATAAGAAAAAGATTAACAGCTGTAGAATAACTATCCAAAACAAAAACAATTAAAAGCTACTCGCAAACTGAAAATTTTGGCCAATTTATACAACTGTGTATAGCTTATTTCATGTTAAATGTTTTGTATGATCTCTTTGCTAACTTTAAAATGAAAATTAATGACTTTATTTGACTGAACTCCTTAAATACTTTGAATGACAATTACCTTAATAAATATTAAGAAAACTAGAAACATTTGATAATACAATTGAATAAGCAAACGAAAGCACAATGCTACAAGAAAGGATTCGCAACCTGAGTTGTCACCGGGAAGAGACTGGGATTTGATAAAACATTTGATAACTACGGCAAATTTCATTATAATTTCAATTTTAATTAGTTGACTTTAGAAGTTAAAGAGTGAAATGCAATTTCTTTTGAACATAGGTTGCTTATTGAATGCATAATCATAACTTCAAATGTTACTGTTTTTAGATGTAAAGAAGAAACATGACTTTTTGTTAATTTATTTTTATTATAAATTTAAATTTACCTGGTAATGGATTTGCCTTTTCTGCTCATAACTCTCCTGAAAACTGACAGGTTTGTTGTCAGCATCAACATCAGAAAATCCCATCTGTTCAAGTCGAACTCTGCGATATAGTTCGTAATGACGAGAATGAGTTTGTTCACGCATGTCTTCCATGTTGGTTCGGATTAACATTTCTCGTAGTTTTACATAATCGCAATGACTCTCATTTTCAACTGAAAATATACAGAATTCCATATTTAAGATACAAATGGCATCGTTACTATAATAATAATTGTTTAGAAAAAAAAAATCAATTCTCTGAGTTGAAGTCTGTTACCTTTGGTATTGTTTTTTATTACAAATTAGAAGTTAAATGCCGAATTATTTATACAAAAATTTACAAACAAATGCCTAATAACACAAGCATCGGTTAATGCAAGTTATGAAAGATATTAGAAATGAAAAACAGTAAATCAAAATGCTTGTGTGCAAAATTATTTGAAAAGAACAACTGAAGTTTCACTGAAAATTGTACTCTTTTAACGGAATAAGAATGATCATCTATTTAGAAACAACTTCTTGAATTGTGTGTGTGGGATAACAAAAAGTTTATTTATGATCATTCTATTTTAGAACTTCATAGGAATAAGAAAATACGAATTTAAAACTAAAAAGTATTTTATCCATTTCAAATAAAGAAATATTTATTCAATTATCCAGCCACTTTTCTGCTGAAATTCAATTTTACATTTTTGGGGGATAAATAATATGTCTCCCAAATTTTTCATTATGGAACTACTAAAAAAAAAATTGTAAAAAAAAAAATTCATTTTCTTATGCAAAGCTGAAATTTCATTTTTTAATATTTAACCTCTGTCCCAGTCCACCAGGAAAATAGCCAATTTCCTACCCATAATATATCCCCAAATCAATTAGAATGGCCTTATTCATTTGGAAGTTCATCAAATAAATATACAACTATGTTGATTGATTGATTATTGTGGTGAATGTGGGTGCAGGGAAGCCAAGCACCATGAGCTGTAGGTCTATTGTGCTATCCCATGGAAATAAGAATAGATGGAGAGAGAGACTGAGAAAGTATGGTGGGAGAAGTGCAGGGGAAACCAGAGAAAACCTATCCAAGCACAGATCGTCCACCATCACAAAACCCACAAGAGAACCGAACCACAGTACTCAGAGGTGCGAGGCCAATGTCTTAGTGACAACGCCAACTGTGCAGCCTACAACTATGATAGTCTCAATTAAAAATCAAAAGACTTTTTATTATATACAAATAGTAAACGTTTCATCAAAAACAGCTACTGTTTAAGATATTGCATGGAACTGTTGCAATGCTAAAACGCTAAACCAAATTAATAACCTATCTTAATAGCCCTTCATAATCAAAATGTACAATTTTAATTTTCAAGGGAGGAAAGACAGTAAAAGTAGATAATATTATTAAATCATATCTCATATTAAAATTATGTTTAGTTACAAATAATAAATTTTATTTATTTGGAAATTATGTAAAAATAGCATTAGCAGTAGCGGAATGAATTTAAAACAAAGTGAATTTAATCTTATAAGCAATCTCGATAAAAAATTCCCAAAATAAGGCTCAATATCAAGTGATAGGAAGATTAGTGGAACAGAAAGGAAGACATAGGAGTTATTAAGGGCAATGATCTATCTGATAGAGGCACATTCTTATTGTTTGGACTTAATAAATGTGAATAAAACCTCGAATCATACAGTGTATTCTTTACAAGATCTCTTTTCTCTAACAAATGAGAAAAGATTCCCAACATCTGTACTATGCTGTAACCTTTAAAGTCATAAATGAATTGATGGTTAGGTTTTTTTTTTTTAAATTACTTTACAATTTGATTAATCTCCTTACCTTGAACAGTGCCCCAGGGATATTGTCTGGCTCTCACCATTTTGTTACCAACACGTACAAAATCCGTGCTGCCAACTACAGCAAAGGGTAAATGACCGTTCATCGAAGAATTCACTTCGGATACAGTTTCATCATCAGTAGGAAACTGGTAAATCTGAACACCATTGCTAACCAATTCACTCATGATCTGAAAAGAAATGGAAATTTTTAAAATAAAAACATTTCTCATTCAACTATGTTACAGTAAATCATCCTCCACAATTGCAACAATTAGCAAAAGAATCATTCTTGTCCAATAATTCTGAATTGAGACCCAAAACTGGAATGTGCTAGAAATCAATTTTGGTTTGGAAAAATAGCAGTTACAGATCAAGCAATTCAAATGAGCCCATATAACTACTAATTACAAAACAAACACTATATTCCCCTGCATGAGCCATTTTACAAAAGAATTAGGACTGTTGCTTTTCACTTAAATAATTAGCAGATATTGTAGTGAGTTTTAAAGTTATTCTTATAGTTGTATCATAGTGTTATCGTTATTTTATCATTTGTATTCCTAGTTATTCCGTTTCTCTGTATTCTAATCTTTATTATTCAATTTCTCTGTAATTATCTGTTGATCTGTTTATTTTTGAATTTTAACGGTTGTGCCATCTTTTAATTCACTTTTATTTAAATCACAACGGTTTAAAAACCCGTTGTGATCACATGTCATTTAAAGCACCCAATCATTTTGTAAATGCCACAACCAATCAAATCCTTTTGTACATAGTCTTTAAATACCGATGTTAGCTGTAAATAAACGAACAGAGTCGAACAGATGCAGATCCAACAAGTCTAAGCCTCCTTTATTTTACTACGAACCAGACACCACGAAACACACCACATATTTTGCTGCCGAAACCCCACAATATCAGGTACTCAATTAATAGCTGAAGTATATTTTGCATCATAAAATAAGACAGTAAAGGACTATTTGAAACTAATATCAAATCCAAAGTGTAGTGTCTAAAGCAATTAATAGGATAGCCAAGAAATTGTATAAGTGAGTTCAAACTGAAGGCATACATAGATGAATGATGTGCTGCAATGTCCGTGACTTGCAGATTAAGATTTTATTTTAAATGCTTGAAATTTTCATCTGTGATATGATTTCACTCCTTTATAATTTTTCAACAGAAGTATAAAGGAACTATTGTGATTTTTGCTTTTGCGTAGACATTCAAAAGAATCTTAAAAAAATAGTACACCACCAAGTTAATGCCTGTCAGTTTTATGTATGGGACAAACACTCAACTGACCTTTCTGTAACAATTTCTTGCTTTATCGCGATAACAGTAACTTAAAACACAAAATGAAATGATGTTTTTACTTCACTTAAAGCTCTTCAGTTGTTTTCAATTCAATTTGTGTTCGAATCAAATGGGAGTTCACAGTAAATATCAGAATTTTTTGTAGTTCTTTAGGACAATGCTTACAGTCATTTTAAGTCTTTTATCTGTAACTATATTATACTAAAATGTAATATTTATAACACATCTTGGTTCATCAAGAAATCTTAGTATCTTTAGCAACTATTCCAAGAAGATATAAAAATGTTGAGATCGAAAAGTTAATTTAGGAATTAAATTAAAAAAGTATATTGAATTGAAATCATTAACTGAAACATATCCTAAAAATGATAAAGTATTAACATTACATCTTGTTAACTACGATCACATTATTTTTATCGACTTCGATTCTATTTGCAATACTAAGGAAATTGGATTATTAGTAGCAGTAGTAGTATGCAGGGAATTTGTTGTGTGAAACGAATATGCCTTTATTCAAGTAAGGTTCAGACAAAAGCTTGAAAAGCAAAAAATTTAAAATTATTTGAAGACAAAACTTCAAAACAATTTAAGTCTGTGAGTCTGACTGATAGCTTTCTGATTTCTTTTAAAATAGATTCCTTAATTATATCACTGAAAGCTAAGCACATTGAAATAAAGTTTTTGCATTAGTAAATATTAAATGAGAATGTTAACCATTACTAACATGGTAACAGATTAGTAAGCTGAATTCTGAACAAAAAAACAAAACAAAATTAGCTACTTTTTTGACAAATATTTTAACATGTTTCTGAGTAACAGTAAACGTAAGACTATTTCAGGAGAAAAAAAATTGAGCATTTTGAAAAATAATAGGTTTCTTTCCGATAGCATTCTATCATCTATTAAGAAATTCTTCATTTATCTGTTACCTTACCTTCTTAAGATAACTTAAATGTCTTGTCGAATGAACGTGGATATTAACAGATCCAACAAAATAATTTGAATGTTTAATGATGATTTAAATTTGAAAGAATTAAATTTAAATTGATATCTGATAATTAGAGTTAAATCATTGAATTTCTAACTATTTATAGCCTACTTTCCTAGGAAAGGCAGGCTCATCAAATCAGTTAGCGTCTCTTAATCTATTTTGATGTGGAAAAGAATAATTAAGTACTTCCTTAGATATATTCTCATTTTGTACACTCAAAAGTTTAAACTTGCAAATTTAAACTTTTTTTTTTTTGATCAACAAGGATTCACAAACTCTGAAAGTTAGAAAGAATTCAATTACTGATATGATTAGTGACTCAATTAAATGTTAGAAAACAATAAGAAAAAAAAAAAAAAGAAGAGAAAAATGATGCAGGGCTACATGAAATAAGAACCCCAAAACATATTTTACTTCAATAGGAATTAATTCCTCAAGCAAGGATATATCCAGATAATTGACTTTCCCAAGACTGACAAATAAATATTTATTTACCTTAATTTTAAACTTCTGCAGTTCTGCTTTGGTAATCGTGTCTGCTTTAGCAATAACAGGTATAATGTTGACTTTGCTATCCAACTTCTTCATGCAAACTAAATCTATTGCTTTTAACCTGCAAAAAAGTATTCAAGTGCTTAAATTCTAAAAATTAATATCATTGTAACATTTGCTAATCGTACTTGTAGCAATGAATTATATTACATTATTGGCGTTATTAAAAAGTATTTCAAGAAAAAGGCTTTATTTTTTTTTTATTTCCCCCCCCCCCCCCAAATGCAAACTATTCCTGTTTATGTGACTTCACTGGATAGAGTAATATGGTGAAAAATCATATATTAACTTAATAAAACTACTAAATTGAAAAATGTCGCAAATAGTATTTTTCACCCCTCCAAGACTCAACTGAATTAAGAGTTTTAAATTAAGTTGAATATTTTCTTGAATAGTAAGAACTTACCCATGGCCAGTTGGACAGATAAAATAGAGACAAGCATGAATTCGGGTATCATGGCAAGTAGACAAAGCCCTTTTGATCTTCAGCTCTTCTTGTAAATAAGCCTCAAACTGAGCATCAATATAGTCAACAATTGCCTTAAAGCTGTAAAATAATAGTAAATGGTAACTTAAATCAAGATTTTCTTGTAAATTTACAAAAACAACAATACAATTTTACAAAGAAGTTATGGCTAAACTTTACTACAATAGCTAGTGATGAAGAGTTGTGAAGTCATTATGGATGTTAAGGGATATTTACGTCAAGCGCACAGTGACATTATATGATAAATTAGGAGTGAGGGTGAGAGAGGTATGGTCATATGGGCTACATTGTCAAAACTATATCTTCAGAAACCTACCAGTGGTATTTCAAAAGCTTGCAGGAGTAATACAAGCATTATATTGAATGAAGGGGAGATAAATCAAAATAACAATTTTTCTTTCTATAGTTGTGCTTTAATTGTATAGTATTTTAGTCTCTTGATTTAATGAGCACATTGAGCATCAGTAGAAAAGGACTGTACACAGGTATGTATAGAAATTATAGTAATGAAAACTACATAATAAAATAATTAACAACCACAGTATTATATAGTTATACTATACAGATTCTCTGACAGATTACATTTGTTGTGTGGAAAGCCTTGAAATTATTAAAGACCTCAAAAGGAAATGAACAACGACAGTTTTTTTTTTTTCTTTTTGTTTGTGTAAAGAAAGCTACATATGATGCTGACGTATATTATAAGAGTAGAGATTACTGGAACTACTGGCATCTTCAAAAATTTCCTAAAGAAAGAAAACTTTTTTTATTATCAATGACCTAGTCTAGGAAGTTTAATGTGCAATAAGCTAAAATTACCAATTTCCCTCACCCAAAATTCGTCAGTGTCAAACCTCTGATGTCCTGTCTCACCTTGAATATGGTCTTCCTGTGGGAAACTGAAACAGTCAGTGGTATTTCAATTATTATTTTTTATTTTTGTATTATTGTCCTCCTAATGTACATTCTCTTTGTTTCTTTAAATTGTCGACTGCATTACGTGACATTTCAAAATCATGGTTCCAATGGTTTATCTTAGTAAGCAGCTACATTAAAGGTAAATTATTTTAAAAGATTTTAATGTGCGCAGTAGGATGACAATAAAAAGCAGTACGCCGACGCACTTTGTTTAAAAAATATAATATACATTTAAAAAAAGAACTAGTTTCGATTCATTGTAGAATCTTTCTCAAGTTGTGCATGGTAAAGTTGATACGGGCTATACAGCAAAAATGAAAATGGGGTTGGGTGTGTAGCAGGGATAAATCATGTGGTGTGAAGATGGGATATGATACTGTTCGATTTGTTCGTAGAAGGGGAAAATTCTTTTTCCTTTCCTCTTTTTGGATTATTTATTGTGTCTTATTCGGTATTTACCTATGTTTTGCACTGAAATTGTGTCATTATAACAATTTGGGTCAGTTAAAATGAAAATGGATTCTTTACACTTCATAAGGAAGTGATCCTTTTCTCTGCAGGTAATGAATGCATTGTTAATATAGACGTGACGGTTGTAATTGCTTGAATGCGCAAATGCTGTCGTAGGCCTCTGTTAGCTATTGCATAGTTATGCTGATAAAGTCGACTGGCAATCTTTTGGCGCGTTTCTCCAATGTATTTGCAATAATGGTTCAGGCATGGAATGGAATAAACGACTCCTTAGAGCGAGAGGGAATCCTCCGGTGTGAGATGTTGACGTCGTTCCCTATTGAGAATTTTGAAGGAAGGCGAGGTTGTGGCGAAATGATAGGGGTGCACAACCTTGTTAAGGGCATTCTGCAAGGGAGGTGATAGGGGATTGATCTGTATTTGATAGTTATATGTTTGGCTTGGTTATCATTGTTATGAATTTGAATGGCCTTAGTGATGTTCTTTTTTAAGAAAGGGATTGGGTAGTCGTTACGGGCAAATATTCTGTATATCGTATTGATTTCAGTTAGAAAATTATTGAGGTTGCTTGAAAGGTCAAAAGCTCTTTTGACTGCCATGTTTATGTTGTTGATTTTAAATGAAGTGGGAGAAAATGAATTGTAGTTGAGAGTGATGTCCTGGTTGGTTGGTTTTCGAAAGACTGCGGCATTGAACTGGGAGTCTTTGCGTTGGATAAGGATATCAAGAAATGAATTCAAGTTATGATCGTTGTGTTCTTTTCTATTTTAAAACTGATATTTGGATGGACGGACGAGATGATATTCTTGATGGATTGTTGCGCCGATGGATTGCAATAAAAAAGTAAATCATCAAAGTATCTACAGTATAATGGGATATTGAGTTTTATTTGGTCAAAGATCATGAAGGCTGAGTCTTCTATGTAGGCCATTGCTATTTCGGCTAGGGTGGCTGAGGCAGAAAGACCCATGAAAAGACCGCTTGTTTGTTGGTAAATACCACTGTTGAAATACCACTGAAGGTAATAGGTAAAATTAAAGAGTGGCGAGATGAAAGATATCTGATTTTTCTTTAGAATGCAACTTTAATGTGTGTAAAATAAATTCATGAGTAATTAGACACTACACATTAGGTAGATGAAAAAAATATGTATTAAAAAAAGATAAAAAGTTGAAAAATACATCACAATAAGGGAAGAAGGGCCGAATATTTCGACTTCCTAGATGGATACAGTCATTGTTGAAAATGACTGTAACGGTCTAGGAAGTTGAAACATTTGGTCCTTCTGAACTATTGGGATGTATTTTTTAACTTTTTATCTTTTTAAAATTGATATTTTTTTTACATCTACCCAATGTGTATTCAAGATTTTTCTTTAGAGAACAAAAGGCTTTAGTCATCTTTAGATGAACAGAAATACATAAAAACAACATAATACAGCATTTCATTTACAAACTTTCAGCAATACAATGTTTAAATTCAGTTTTTATTACATAACAGTTTTATTCCTGCTGACTTACCTATCCTCTTTGTTAATCTGGTCGCCATATCCAACAGTGTCAACAATTGTTAGCTTTAATCTAACGTTGCTTTCTTGAAGCTCTGAAATCAATTTAAAAGCAATTATTTCAATTAATGTTTGTTAGCTTTTAAGAAGGAATAATCATACATAACGTTTATAGTTCTGTTATTTAAAGAACAAGTAAGGAGAGAAAGATATCAAAGTTTTAAAAAAAAATAATTTTTATATATTTATGTCTGGAAAAAAAAAAATGCTGTACTGAGATATAATATCCAAAATTCTGGTTAAAAACTCCTGTTTATTCGTCATCAACTATTATTTATAAAATTATAAGATACCAAGTAACATGTCTATGTGCCTTTCTCTTAAAAAGAAAAAAAAATCCAATGAAGAAAAGATTATGAGAAGTAACATAAGAAAGATGTAAGTCTTCTAAGATTTACTGGAATAAATGTGAAGTCTCAAAATAAGGTATACATTAACTAATAAACACCCAGTCATATAACTGGGAAGGAAAAAAAAACAAAAGGATTTATTGACACCGATTCCAGCGATGATCACTATTTACTGAATAGAATATCAAAAGCATATTAAAGAAATCAGTGTCAGCTTGAGTGTTTGGCTTTTCCAACTTACATGTTTTTGCCTTTTAACTATTTCTTGAGGGTACCGAAGATATGATGATTCTTATAGATAGTGAGGCAACTTTTATGCAAATTTCTGTACCGTATGCCTTGAAACTTATGTGGGTTTCCATTATTGTTGAAAAGGATAACCATATCCATCAGAAGTTCTGGAGCTTTTTCTTAAAAACAGAGTGTAATGACACAAAAGTCTCAAGTATCATTCTGCAATGATTGTTGACCAGTCCCGTAATTGGTGATCCGTAGTGGTTTGTGGGGGAAAAAAAAACAAAATATGCATCAAATTTGCATGCTCTTGGTTATGCCTTAAGTTTCTTTGGGCCTGCAATGAAGCATCCTTCCACTGCATCCAGTCATTAGTATCTGCCATTCTATCATGTGCATAACTGGTGATGTTGCAATAAATGAAAATCATTCTTAACAAGTGCTATAAGGGTAAGGGACAATCCAAAAAGAAAAGATTATCGATAGTAATATTAAAAAAGATTAGTCGTAAGTCTTAAAATTTGCTGGAGTAAATGTAATGCATTAACTGACCAAGCCAAAAACAAAAATACCCCAGAAAATAATTGGGGGGGGGGGGAGGTAAGCTTTTTACTAAATTTAATATTAATTTCCCTCCATGTCATACAGATTGACATTTTCATAACCCTATCGTCTTAAAAAGCATTGTTTACATACCTCCCGCCTTCCCCGCAATTTTGCAACTGGGATATAATGCATTAAAAAAACTTAACAAAAAGAAAATCAGACAAAACATAATATGACTCAAAAATGAACTATGCTGAAGCTTTCATTCTTAATTATTGGTTATAATTAAAAAAATGAACTGATATTCTCATACATACATTGTAAATTTAAAAATAAATCAAATATTAACTTAATTTTTTATGTAAAAAAATTCCCTTGTTAATAAATTTGCTTTATTCATATTTGGTCCTATTAATTGTCAATACATTTATATACTTATTCATTCAATCATTCATTTATTTACTTTTATTTTCATGATTTATTTTGGAGAATTAGGATTGAAGAAGGGACTAATAAATTTCTTTTTCTTTTTTTAAGTATAACAAAACTAAATACAGTAATCTCG
>JAFIDM010006943.1:54977953-54995207 GCA_023159025.1 Thereuonema tuberculata | reverse complement strand
TATATATATATATATATATATATATATATATATATATATATATATATATATATATATATATGTAAAGATCATATTTATATGACATCATTATACATGGAAAGCTATAAAAGAGTAGAGATATGGAAATAATTGTGACAGTTTTATTCTTTTGGATTATTCTTCTTGTCGCCGATTTAGCTAAGTTACGGTGGGTCTTTTCCAAACCTCTCATTGGTAGTGTCATTGACCTCTTTAGTAGGGTGTAGATGCTGGGCTGTTATTGTGGAGGTGCTGTGTTGCCTCGTTTCCTGGGGTATTTGTTCCTGCCCTCTCCGTGTGTGGTCGTTTAATTTTTTCCGTATTTTTTTCTTGCTTCCTTCCTTTTTTGTTGGCATCTGAAATTTTCTGTGTATTTTTTTATAGCAAGATTTGATAAATGTGTGTTGTAAGGGTTCATTAATGTAATAAAATACCCCTTCCTCCATTTCTCTTTTAAATTTTGTTTTTTTTCCTGGTCTAGAATTAAGAAGTTATTAAAATCTATTATGTGATTATTGGTGTAGATGCGATGTGCGATATTGGAAGCATGCGTGTTCCTGTCTTGATGCAACTTTTACAAATACTATATTTGTATTTTGTAACCATAGATATCAAATTTCATCAAGATTGGAGGTCAAAAGACTTCCTATCCCTTTCCACTCTTGTTGAGAAAAAAAAATGTCAAATTCTAAGAAAACATTTAACCAAATTCTAAAAGAAATCTTAAAATTTATACTTTCTATGTTAATCAGTTTTAGCTGTGTATTGATAGTCAGTGAGGACATTTTCTGTATTGAAGAAACTCACCCTCTGGCCATCTTTCAAATATTTTTTTACCGAAAAACATTGAACATGTACTTCTTCATTTTGTAAGAAGAGTATGTTTCCCGAGTTTTACATTTCTAGCTTAAGCAGTTTCCAAGATAGACATACCCTTCCATAACACCCCCTCCCCAGCATTTTTTATTTTGGAAAAAACATTGAACATAAATTTCTTTATTTTTTTAAAAACAGCACTTTTTCCAAGCTTAACGTTTCTAGCTTAAGCAGTTCCTGAGATATTAATGTCCTCTTTCCATTCACCTTCAGTTATTTTTTTTTTTAAACTGTTGAACAGATATGTCTTCAGTGTTTTTGAAGAAGTGTTTTTCCCTGCGTTTCATGTTGTGTTTATGTGTGGGTTTCCCCAAGCTTAAGAAGATTCCGAGATAGGCAGATCCTTCAAGAAAGCTGGTCCTCCCGCTTACACCTCTTTGGACACCAATATCGAAAATTCGTCGAATACATATCTTTTTGATTTTGACAAAGAATACTCGTGTCAAATTTCGTGTTTTCAATTTAAACAGTTTCCATATGCATACCCTTCAAGAAAGTTGGACCAATGTTTATACCCTTGGGGTGGCATTTCCAAAAATCCTTTCTTAACGAGTGCTTATGTTATAAGGAGAACCTATCCCTAAATTTCAAGTTCTTAGGTTCAGTGGTGCATTGATGTGTGCGTGAGTGGGTTTTGCCTTTTATACATTAAGATTGGAACTACTTTTCAAATTTTCAATTTCATTATAAAATGAGTTTCAGGGATTCTATCTAAATTGTAGATATTATTTGAAGCATAGAAATTCTAGTTTATTTCTATAATTATCATCTCTGCAAAGCATGAATTTTCTTATGCAACAAAACTCCTGTTAATAGCGGAATAGCTGTATAAGACCCTTAGGACACCGAAGATTACTCAATGCAGGAAACATACAACATCAATTCAAGTATGTTACTCACAATATCTAAAAGACATAAAATGCTTGTAATTCTTTAAACTCTTTATCACGAGGTTCCTTTTCCTGTATTTTGTAGGTTTAAAATTAACCTAAATTGGCACCTGTTGAAAGATAAATAAATAAATCATTTATCAACAGAGGTGGCAAAGGATAAGTTTATTGATTGTTCAAAATAAGGAGATCTTAAAAAAATGAAAAAAAAAAAAAAAATCATTAAAATAAAAGTTTCATATTTTTTTCCTCTCTAGTAACCTTACAACTAAAGAGATACATTATTATGGCTATTTTTTTTTTACTTCTTTTGCTGTATTCAGTTAGAAACTTAATTCTACTCAACTGTTTCATTATTGTTGCAACAAATTACAGTTACTGCAAAGAAATGAACCTAACAATTTTATTCTAATCAGAAAGGTAAACACACAATCAGTTTCTGTCATGCTGAACCAATTTAATTAGCTCTTATCAATAGTAACTTGTCAGCAAACTTGTAAAAATGCATATCCTAAATTTAGCCAAAATTCATTGCTGATCACAATATATTTTAACAGATCCACTGTCCAATGATGTTAGTGCAATGATTTAAGTCTAACAGATTTGTTGGCTCATCCAGAACAAAAAGAAATTATATAATGTTAAGACAGCAGTAGGGAAAAAATATTTCTCTGTAAAATTCATGAAATGCTAGATGAATGGCTTCAACTTTCCTGACAAATTGTTATTTACAAATGAAAAGACACTGGTAACTTACCAATACATAATATATTGAAAGCAAATCCTCCTTGAACAGATTTATTCACAAGCTGATCAGGCAAACTGTCAAATCCAACGTGGCCATTCAATTTTAGGTTCCGCAACTGATCTAGTGCCTGAATTTATGCAAAGACAAAAAAGAGCTTTTAAATTAACACAAAACTGAAACAAAATAATAAATATATAATAATAAAAAAATGGTGGCAGTTTTTGGATACGAATAAGGATTATATAGAATATTTTACTGCTTTAGAGTGGTCAACAAATATTACAATAGATTGTAGTTTTGCACAATAAATAAAAAGATAATGCTGGCAAAACCAATAATTGAATGAATTTTGAGAAAATGAAGGAAAATGTACTATGTAACTTTATGGTTTCAACACACGAAAAAGAATCTTTCAATGAAAATTTTGGCTTTTATGAGAGAAATTGTGGAATAAGATAATAATCATACCATTGAAGGAGATTATGATGATTATTACGGGGCTCATAATCTATATGTTGTTAGGAATTAATGTGGTTGATTTAATCAAAGTTTCTAAAGAAAGAGCTAATGTCATAACTGCAGCCAACAGAATAACAATATGAAGGATAAACTGTGAATCAGATACGAAACTTAAAAAAATTAATTAATTATCAAATAATGAAAAGCTGATAATGCAAATTTGCATATTACCATCATACAAATGCACATAGTTAGTATATACAATGATAATACTGATTAACCTAAATGAGGTATTTTCCATTAACCGATATATTACAGTTATCTACTGCTTTTGTATGATATTACACTTTCTTATGACATTTCAATTCTCTTTAGTTAGTCAACCTTTTGCTGATCTTTCATTAATCTATAACTACTGTTGTTCAGGGGGCACTTGATAACTGCCTATATGCTTTTCACTGATTTTACTGTAAAGTAAAAGATATGATCAGAAAAGAAAAAAAATGAATAAAACTAATAATAAATTACTGACAATTTAATGTTAATGATCATTAATGAAACAATAACAACTATGCTATCAAAACAAACCAATTAAACATTTTACATTTGCTTCTTAAACTCCCAGACAAGTGGTTCTTTGACTTTTCAAATTTAAATTATAACAAAAAAAGTAATTGAGCAAGACACTAATTCAAAATCTCAAACACTGGAAATGTTAAAGGGCAAATTGATTAAAGTAGTAGATTCTGAGTAATAAAGATGAGGAAAAAAAATGTCAAAATCATTTATTCAGTTAAAAAAATTAACCTTTTTTCTGGCATTGATATCAAACAAATAATAAAAAAAAAAAGAAGCCTTGAACTAATGAGAAAATTGCATCTAACATCTTGTTGAATGGAGTTTATAATAAGAAGTTAATGAAAAGCCCCAAGGCAGAATGTTTTTTATCTTTATGCAACGGTTGATGCTAAGACGAAAAACTTTCTGCGGGTGCGGGCGTTTTAGTAATAAATTAATTAAAAAACGTTCGTTCTATACGATATCTTTCTGCAGCCCTCATTTTCGTTCTGCGATATGTCGCACTGTCGCTTGATGTTCTGCTTTGGGGATGAAAAGTAATGGAGAATGACAATAACTGCAAAGTGGATACTGTTTCTAGAAATGCAACAGCACAGACAGCCAAATTAAACAAATGCTTAATATAGCAGAAACGAGATATCCAGAAAAATATTTCATTACGTAATTAATACTGTATCAAAATAAGAATAAAGAACAAAATCTAAAGATGTATGTAAATTATAACTCTTAAACAAAGACATTGAAAATAAAACTTCGAAGGAACAAATATACAGACAGAATGGAAGAGGAAATAAAGAGTGAAGTAGTTTCAGAAAAGGAAGATTTACAAGATTAAAGAAAGATGGAAAAAATCATTCAAAAAGGTTAGCAAAATTTGATCATAATCAACAGAATTTCAATGCCTGAAGAGCAAGAAGCATTGGATACGGATAGTGGCGATATGAAACATAGTCAGCTTAACAAATTAGGATCAAAAGAAAAATCAGTCACAGAGAATTGCACAGTGTTCCCGACTGCAGTAAAAGCTGATAGACTTGACGTCTATGGCACAACAGTCATGGTAGTTATTATAGCAGTTACATTCAAACAATGAATTATTTGTTGTAGTGACTGCTTCTTCAGAAGTAATTTCCATTATTAAATATGTTCAGAATAAAGCACAGTAAGACTTAACACTGAGCAGAACTCTGGAAAGTACGTCAGAATAGGGGAGAAAAAAAAAGGGGGGAGGGATGTGAGTCAACAAATCTTTGAGCAAGAAAATAAATTATTTGTCAAATAACGATACAGATTTTTGAATTTCACTAGAGGAAGAGAACCTGCATCGGGTAAATCTGCTCATCATTTTTCTCTATTAAGCTCTATTTTTCTCTATTTTCTCTATTACTGAACCTCAGGGATTTACGCTTGTTAAATATGTTATCATGTGAGAGGAGGACAAGTAAATAGTTTTAACTCATCTTGGTAAAACGATAATTTCAGGCCCCCATAATAGAGGAAATATGCTGATATTATGGATGAGTAGGTTTCACGTTTAAAATATATATCTCCATATTTATCAACATTTATTTGAAATGAGAACCCCCTACTTTGAAAAATGTTGAAAACCTTCATATATTTTACATATGATTTGATACTGAATCCCATCGGGGTCAATCGATTCCAAAATAGTGCTGATAATTGTCAAGAGATTGAATGATTGTGAAAAACAACAACCATAAAGTTTGACAATACTGACTTTTTAATGAAAGTTTTGCTACCACAGTATAACTATATCTCTGTTTCATAATTTTTTTTATATTTTTATAATGTATAATTCATTGTAATTAACAACTTTATCTTATTATATTAAAATTATCTGAATTTTCTGGATGATGGAAAAAGAAAAAAAAAAAAGAGGATTCTTGTAAAGGGTTGATGGAAGAAAAAGATTGAGAGCACATGATTCAGTGTGTAATAGAATGGTTTTATTAACCGAGCTTATTAAAGAAGAAGGAACAATGACATATGGCTGTGTAGTTACTTCAATGTTTATAATTTTTTTATTATCTGTATGCTAGAATAACTGCTGTACCACATTTTAAATCTCTTAAAGATTAAAAATGTGTTATTTTGAATTTTCAGGCTATTCAAGCAGAATCTGTTTTCACAAAATTCCTTTAATCAGATGGAATAAATTCATGATGCATTAAGCAAGGTCAGGAATTTTGAATGGGGATTATCAATACTAGGGATCTATTCCATCAAAAAAAAAAAAAATAATAATAATAGTGGAAAATGCTGAATTTCTTCGATTTTTCGAAGGCAACAGGGAGGAAGGATTTCCTCATAACACCAGTGAACAGAGAGAAACAGATGTTTGGTCTGTATCAGCAATTGATTCAGAAGTGCTCAATTTTGACGCTTGTTAGTTACTTTTCCATATATAAGTTAAAAAAAAAAAAAAAAATTAACACAAACTTAACGAATACTTCAATCAATTAGCTTTATAGGAGTTGAATACTCCATGTATTCAAATTTTGTAAATATATTTATTATATATGTTCAATGTTCAAAAAAGTTACGTTATTTGTCGTTTTTAAGGAATTTATAATAAGTAACTGAAAAAATTAGTTGCAAGTTGCTCTAATTCCTGAACTTCCCAAATTTGTCAACAAAGGCTGATCTATCAAATTAATTTCATAAAAAACAATTAACAGCTTTTTATCTTGCCCTATTGTCTATTATTTCCTACTTCCATCAATTGTTCACATTATCGATGTTATCTTTTCAATTTCAACTACAATATCTACATTACTACCGGTAATATAGTGTCGAAATTTTACATGACTAAACCCATCTTCATAGATATCTGACAATTTTAAGAAATCGATGTACATGTTATGGGGGTTGGAATATTTTAAGCACATGTTAAATTTCGCTAATCAAAGAAAACAATTTTAAAAAATGAAAGAATGTGTCAATTCTTTGCTTTGTTTATAAAAAGGTCACATACGCCTTCATCATCTCTACTGCCACCTACCCATTAGCAACGGTTTAAATCCAACAGGAAATAACTTAAACCTCTTTTGACGTCTACAACTAACAAAGCAGCTATTATCTAAATCGCCAAAGTTATTAAATACAATTTGCATTTCAGATTTTAAATTACAAGTTTTATGCACTACTTGGTGTAACCTTGAATAATTTAGTTCTCTTAACAGTTTTTAGTAATTATTAAAAAATAGTAAGTATTATAGCCTATAAGTACTCATATTTGGACAAAACTGTTTAGTATTGCAATTAGTACTATTACATATTTCTGCAAGAATTTTTAATTTAGTGAAACTAAAAACTTTGAAATATATTTTGAATAACTTGAAAGGCTTCAGATGTCAGGTAAAAGGTTAACTTTGAAATGCTAAGTTTTCGGATTCAAGGTTTGATTTTGAATTTAAAATAAAAAAATCTCATGTCAGTCAAAAATCAGAATGTAATCCTCGATTAAAATGATTTAATATTCAATGAAGGTATTGGAATTTATAATTCTTTCATCCACTTACAAGAGATCACGATCGTTTCAAAGCGAAATCAGAGTTTGATTTTCACTAAAAGTGTTTAAAGTTAATTCTTTCATTGGAAGAAAAGTTTTAAATTATAAAGAAGCAAGTATTTTAATTGAATCTTAAACCGAAAAGGATAACTATCCATTGATAACGTCTTGGGAGACGTCAACTTCCAACTCTCAAAACAGAGATCATCAAAGTAATTGGAAACAGTTTAAATAAAGAATTCGAAATAAAAAAAGCCATACTCTTACAGGATTTTTCTGGACGTCTGCAGCAGCCATTCCTTTACTTCCAATTTCTTATTTTAAAAGAGTACGAACTATTGATGCTCCACCCTCAACTCAATCTGATATGACAAACCGGAAGAGAGAGAGAGAGAAAAGCAGGCCGGCATTGATTGGAGTAGACGTTAACGAAACACGCCTTTTTAAAATATTTAGCGATTCTATTTAAACTATACATTTTAGTTTATTCACATTTTGAATTTATGTTTATTTATGTCGCCCTAAGTTTTCTTTGTTGTTGTTGTTTTCGTTTCCGCGAATCGACCGATTTAACGCCCGTTTCTGCTGGATGAACCTGCCGTAAAATTCAATATGGCTGACAAAATGGGAAGCGTCATGATCGTCACTGGATAATTACGTGTGGAAGCTGCTTCTCCGTTTTAAGTTGAACCCGGCTTATTTCAGGGATTTACCGAACACTTCATTGGAAATGGCTGAATCGAGTAAATCCGTGGCGGGAGACGTGAAAAGGCCTGAAGATGTAGTGAAAATGCCGATGAACGACAACTTAAAATTCGCTGTTTTGATAGGCCTTATAGAGGTAGGGCAGGTGTCCAATAAGGAAGTCGTCAACACTGTTCTACATCTAGTAAGTCCAAAGTTCTCAGTTATTTATTTCCTTTCATTCATTTACCAATCACTCAACCTCTCTTCTCCTATTAAAATGCCGGTCAGTTGGCGATAATTAAAATTTCTCGTGAACTCAGGTGAACGGGATTGGATTATATAATGCACAGGTGAAATCCAGTGGGGATCGCGTGGATGTAGCATTTGTTTTGAATTTACAATTGTTTTTTCTAATTTATGGGAAGGTTTTATTTTGTTTTACTTATTACCATCTCATCCAAAATCTTGTCATTTAATAATTGTACACTTACTGTTAATAATCCCAGCTGACGAGCACTGAAAAATACAAAACAGCAGCTGCGTTGGGTGTCTGCAAGGTTTTAAAATTAATATACTTTATATATGTGACAGAATTGAGAAATCCCTAACTTTGAGACATTGGCAGTGTAAGAGTTGTTAAAAAAACAGTGGATACGACATTCATAGTAGAAATTTAATTACTTCAATATTGGCATTATTTTCACGATACTCACTGATATATTATAAAGTTAAAAAAAAAAAAAAATTAGGAGAATCCTAAGCGAATTAAGATCGAATCACCTTCAGTAAAAAATAAAAATCGCAGATAAACTTTTTGAACCATTAAACTAGCTTGTTCAAATTCTTATTTTTTAAAATATATTTTAAAAAGCTCTTATCTTAAACGGAATATACCGATGACTGTAAATTCTTAATTTTATTTTCTTTCTAATGCAGGTAGGTTTTGTTGCAACTCATGACTCAATCAATATTACTTAAGACGCTAAGTATACAAAATTCAGATTCAGTAATTCAATTGGCACACAACATACATTTTTTATTTCTTTCTATAATGTAATTGTCTTTCGTACCATTCGCCGAATTATCGTTTGCACGAAGTGCGGCGTAGCAACGTTGTAACATAGTCTCTGAAACATCAGAAATTGTAACTTATGCTATAATTAAAGCTGTAAAATGTGTTAAGTTTATTTTATTGAAGAAATAGAAAGACGACGTCAGCAGTTGTGTTTTAATCAATTTAAGACTCAAATGTGAAAACTTTTAAGAAAGGACGGGTAGAGCAAAGCGAACTAAAGAAAAAGAAAAACATTTCCTTTTTCAATGTTTTATTTGATTTATGTTATGTATATGAACATCAGTAAAATATATAGTGTATTTGTAATTATTAATGATATGTTTCTACACTGTCCTGATAGCTGTAAAAAGGTCTTTAGTAAGATAAAAATAAAGTAAGATAATTTATATAAAATATTACATAAAAATAATATTTACGTTCAGAATTGTAAATTAGAAATTATTTTAACCGTAATTCTTAAAATTTAAAGAAACTATATTTTTATTTGCTACTCGTTTTTTTAATTCATTTTCTGTGTGAACTGTTGGAAAGTAAATATTCTCTTTGCACATTACTTTTTACGATTTACATAATGGTACATTCACGTATTGTTTGTTTTGTCTAGTTCAGTGATACCAAAACAGATAATGAGACTTTTAACTCCAAAAATAATAACAATGTATTTAAAAACGATTCAAGGTACGAAATAAAATATAAAATTGAATTAAAAAATGTTAATTCGTCAATGAACATTAATGTCAACTTAGTTTTCATTAATAGCAGTCGCGCACTACTGTTTGAGAAATAGTCACGACTTTCAAGAAATTACAGTGAAAATATTACGCAACTTAGGTTTCCGAGAAATTTACCTGTTTTTAATCACAATGTAATCAGTTTCATTTTTTCTTGTATTTCTATTTCAAGTTATTCAACTTGAGTAACGTAAATCTCTCTTAGATTATCAAATGATTGTTAATTGTGAGTGGATAATCCTTTGCTGTATAAAGGGATAATCTTCGGCAAAGTAAGAATTTTGTTTTGCGGTGATGTCGTATACACTTTATCTAATCAATTGAACAAGGGTGACGTATCTAGGGACGAATTAATCACAACGCCATTGTGTCCGATGGCGTTAGGGCCCCAATTTGCAACCAAAGTCGTATTTAGTTGTTATCTGTAATAAATGTAGCTGCCACTCGACAGAGGCTTTTCCTGTTTTTATGTTTTCCCATCAGCTTTCTGTTTCTCTCGCATTGCATACAGTCTGATTATTATCACTGTAGGAACCGATGAACAATTAATTTTATTATTTTTTTTTTCAACAATAATAAGTAAAGACACAATTGATATTTATTGTCAAAATGGTATCATTTGCCTTTTTTAATTAGATGGGAGATAAAAAAAATAATGTTTTTTTTTTTCTTTAAAAATTTATGGTTTAATTTGAATTTTATTTCGTCTTTTGAAAGAAGATACAGTATATTCTATGTACTTCAGTTTCGACGGTAGGTGGGAAAAAAAATATCGAATTGTTGGAATCTCAGTTAATTTAGTATGGTTTAATTTTTCTAAGCCGTACCGAGAACCTATAGCTTATCTGGGGGGAGTGGCGACTGAGATCACGGCCTCGTGTAGGACTGTGGAAGGGGAGAAGCAAAAGAAAGTCCCGTTTTCTGTTTGAGTGTTTTTGTTTTTTTGACCTTGAGATAACATTTTGATTATTTACCCAGAGCGCCCAAAAACGTCGCTGTTGCAAACAAAATTACAGTATATTGTTGATTGCACGTGATCTAATTCATTGAAGGGAAAAAAAAAAAAACCCCGCGATATTCATGTTGTGTTTGATAGCAGAGATAAGTTAATGTTTAACAACAGTTTTTCCCGTCTTCAGAAGCATAGTTTGTTGTATAATTTTTTTGGTTGAGGCTAGGGTCGGTAACTTCGAAGATCTAATCCAATAATCGAGAATATTCTATTTATTGCAGTTTTTTCAAATTTTCAAACTTAGAAAGAAGTGCTGAAAATACTATTTATTTAATTATGTATTTATTCCTAATATTTTTTTTTATAGGGCATAGATAGAAATGGAATAATTTATATAATTTTTATGAAGATAAATATAGAATCATATGAGATACTTTATATTCGCTTGCAGGCAAATTTGTGTAAAAGGCCTCGTCCGTTCTGTTTTAGTACAGATATTATCTAATTGCTGTTTATACGCTTAAATTTGTTATGGTCGTAATTAATTAATTGTCGTCGTATTTCGTTTGTTTATTTGTTAAGCGTTGATTTGAGCTCGACAAAATGAAGACACGATACAACTTTCCACAGTTTTACACAGAGTATGTGAATATCACCTTGTATTGACGTAAGGTCGTCATTTTCAGTCTAAAACGCAAGTGTTATTGATTATCGAAACTTTGGATAATTCGTAACCGAGATAAAGCAAATGGCAAATTTGCAGTGACAAGCCTTGATATATTATTTCGCACTGAACTCCCATGATCCCTAGCGATGTTCCTATAAATCATTTGGAAAAGTAAATTCCAATCACAGCACAGTATAAATATATAAACAAATACGAGGCAGTGTCAGCAGAAGCATATCATGCACTGACAGTGGAGATGTTTGCAATCTAATAGTCAGACAGCATAATTAGCACTCAGTATGGCAATACCGAATTAGTGAGGATTGGATAATAGAAACAATAAAATCTTTTATTCTTTCTCGTGTGCGAAGACAAAATGCTCAAAGCTGTTCTATCATTTAAAGGCGGTATTTATTTTTTGTATTTCGTTCGATTTGGTTATCATGATGTCGGAACTACTATTGCTGTGACAGACATTCTATTCACGCTTTTAGGGAAGGAAGACGCAGACGTGTTGATAACCAGAGGTTCTTGCAAACTTTCTACTCTTGTCGTTAGGTGGATTTCCTCCATTTTATTATTGCATTAGGAACGATTGCCAAGCATTGAAACCGAACGAGATGCAAGAACTCTTCCTAGAAAGATTTAATTCATTAATGGAGGCAGGAATTCTTATATCTTTATTTAAATAACTATATATATATTCTTTGTTTTGAATGTGACTTTTTTTTTTTAGTAGCCTACGTTATTCGTATCTTACATTAGACGAACTTATTTCGTCTGTGAAGGATAATGTTGTCTCTTTTTGATTAGCTTCTTTGAAGGTTTCGGCAGTGCGTTCTATCGTTTAAATATGAATCACCGTTAATAATAAAGTCAAGTTTTAATTATTGATGTTGAAGCCCGTGTCTCGAACTTTCGAAGGTGAATCAACTTAAGGCGTCGTGTCGTTTCGCCCGATTGCCCTGAAATCGTCTCCGCAAAAAGTATACGGTTCAAAAGATACAGGCACCGTTAACCTTTTCAGACATTGAGAAAGTGTACTTTCAAAGGAAATAGTTACACATTCGTACACCCTTTTTATGTCATTGAGCAGGCTGTGCGGTAAACAGTACTTAGAACAAGAGACACAGTTACCGTATTTCCTCGCATATAAGACCCCAACTCTTATAAGATCGTTTTTGGTTTTCAGGAACGAAATATAAAGATTCAGCTTGTGTCCCGCACGTCATTTCCAGCTTACCTTTTAATAAAAAACAAAAAAACTTCGATTTCACGAAAGCTGGCGGGAGGAATAACCTTTATTGCAAGAAAACTTTCTATTTTTCAGCAAAACAGCTTTACGTTAGGCTGCTTCTCAGAAATAAAGTGCAAGTCAGTATTTATATACGAATCTACACAAAAAGTCATTTATGTGCATGCTTGTTTAATTGTAAAAAATAAAAATATTTTCAAATTTTCTGTATTAATATTCATTTTAAACTCCTTATTCCTTATCATTGGTTAGAATCCATGCTCATTAGACCAAATACTTTTTTTTTTATGGTTGGAATTGAGCAGTTACGGTAATAATACCATTTGGACTATACATCTGTTTTAATCAAAAGCATACGTCTATTAAACCTCAGTTTTCAGAATACTATTACTATTGAATAGGACTAGTACCAAAGTACTATTAAAACCAGTGATCCTCTTTTTATAGCTTCTACAGAGCTTTTAACATTGCCACAATTGAGACAGGAGAAAACTTTGTCTCTGCCTTCGGTCGTACACGATATCAGAAGCTCGAAATGAAAATATTTATAATTTTATTATAATTTCAGATAATAAGGATTTTTTTTTTTAAATAATATTAAGAACGGCAACTTAGCCTGCTTTTCGAAGGAAATAAAGGCTTAAAAGATCGCCCTGTCTGTAGAGACAAGATTATCCATTTACTAGTTCCATAATGAAGTCGTCTTGAAACTTGATATGCATATTTACGGACAAGAGACTCCTTTTTACTTGAAAAAAAAAATATATATATATGTGTTTCAGACTGCCCAAAGTCAGACGTCTTCCTCCCCCGTGGAGATTGAATTTAGGATACGGAAGTCGGTAAACCAATGGATATTTAAAATAAAACAAGGTAGGGATAGCGATTAGTAAAGCAATCACAATGCTTCGCAACGTCTTCTGATACATATATAAAAATGTAATTGATATTGCCTTAATTTCCTTATTATTATAAACGTGATTGTTGCGAAAGACGCAATTGTTGCGATTGCGATGTTGTCATTGTTGCTAATGAGATTTTAATGATACTTGTCCCCAGACAAAACGGGAATATAAGTCTTCTGATCTTGATCAGAAAAAAAATATTAAATTTTATTTAGAAATGGCTGCCACTCAAAATGTTAAAAATGATGCTGATGTCAGGTTCTTTGAAAATCTTCTTGTTTTTTAAAAAAAAATGAAGTTTCAACAATAAAAAGGTTTTAGGAGAGTTCACTTTTCTTTCAAAATAAATGAATGGGGGGTAAGGGAGAGAATAATAAATGTTTTGTATTAAGTAAAAAAATAAATCATCGCTTGAAATGGAATAGCCCTGGATGCTTCCTGTTGCGTTTTTGACTGGATTAAAAATGAGAAATGCATTGGATGTTTATTCATTTATACATTCTCCAAAAATTGCTGTATTTCACGTAACCAAAGCTAAGGACAATCTCGCTTCCAGGAAATGAAAATGTCAAGAAGTGAAAATCCGTATTAACGACTGGAAGGGTTGAAAAGGGTCAGTTTAAAACGGACGGAATGCAAATGAATAATGACGAAGCATTTAATGGAGGATTTGGATGGTCATGGGAGTCTTTTGACGTAAAGCAGTGACAGAATTTGCTTATCGAGTTGTGCTGACGCTCGACGACTAATCTCTCTCCATTCAAATATCGAATAAAAAAGTACTTAGTAAAAAAATACTATATTTATCATTTTCGTTTGTTTGTTTTCTATTTTTGCTATTGTACAAGATTTCATGGCGTCCATAAACCTCAGAACTGATAACGACGAGATAAGAGACGACATGTACGAGTTTCAGATATCAATTGTTGACTGAATAACTGAGAACGTTACAGAAAAAAATTAAAAATATCAGGATATGAGTAAGCGTTACAATTTTAGTGTAAAATAAGTAAGATCCAAAAAAATTTTGTGAACTGTCTAATACAAGTGTAGTATTAAATTAAATCTTTGCAAAACAAGTGCAAAATCGTGTAGTTAGAAATTTCTTTTAAATGTATTACATACACATCGGAAGCGCAGTGGTGCCTCAAAGGAAAATTACGCAATGAAAAACTCACCAATGAAAAAAAAAAAAAAAAACAATGAGAAAATCCATGTGCCAGCGAGAGCGGCCTCAATGATTTTTTTTTAAAGCGTAAGACTTTAAACTGCGCATTTGAAATGTTAAAAAACAACAATGGATGAGACCAAAACACTTATGAATAATTTGGTCTCATCCATTGTTGTATTACATATTTTTGGATTATTTGGTAAGTCAGCAAAATAAACTCAATTATTATTATTATTTTATTTAAATATGCCATGAATTAGTTATAATTAGAGATTTTTATTCCATCACAAAATATGAAATCCCTTAAGAATCTTATCCGTTTGTATCGGATTTACTGCTCCAAAAAAAAGAATCTATAGTTGAAAATGTTAAATGTTTTTAACTGATTACGGTTCAAAATTTTAGTAATCTGACTTTCTATCAAGGAAACTCACTTATTCTGAGTAAAAGAGTTGTTTTTTGCGTGCAAACGAATAGACAAATGTCGAGAGTCATTTTTGCATTTTTTTTTTTTTTAAACTCGAATTCATTGACAAAAAACGACTTTTAAAGAAAAAAAAGATTTTCTTGTATTTTTGTCGAAATTATAAATGATTTTTTTTTCTATATATTATTTATTTTATATAAATGTTTCTGTTCTTCGGTTTCCCCAGCAAACACAACATGGCGGATCAAAGACCAAAGCAAATGTTGCCAATTATTATTATTATTATTATTATTATTATTATTATCATCAGCATTTCTAGTCCTGGTTAGATTGATAGGTTAGGTCGTCGCATTAAATTCTTGTTTAATGTTTTTCGTTTGTTATTTTCAGACCCTTTTCTTTTAAGGTGCGGATTTAATGGAAAATACCTAACATCGAGAGTCCACTCTTCTGTTTCTTCACTTTCTTGAATCAAGAGCAAACTTTTTTTTTACGTAGATGCATCCGTTACCATATCAACATAAATTGTGTCCTTTGGGCTGGAGAAGCCGGATTCAATCCCTGGAGGAGTAGGATTTTTTTTTCCCCATGCTGTTTCTCCTCCGGAAAGGCCACTAAGGTTCACCCAGCCTTCTGTAAAATGAGTTTCTTTCCGGTGGGTTAAAAAGCAGTTTAAATAATCCAATTCGAAGGCAGTTTTATCTTAAAATAAACGTTTTCTAATAATCAATGTATTCTTGGTCAACGTTTTAACAACCTATTTAAAATGAAAGCTTCATTGTCCTTTGTTAAATTACAACTCAAATTCTCAAGCAATTCTGTAAGATGACGCACCCTCAAAAGCTTTAATTCGCTTGAAAAAACAAACAAACAAAAACTGTATTAATTTAAGGGTGACAGTGTTTTGATATGTCAAAGGAATTGGGAACAACGGAAATACAGAGTGAGGCAAAAGTCGCGCACCATAGGGATTTAGAGTACAGCAAGTAAAGGATGATGTATTACACAAACATGTACTTTACATAAATAAAATGATTTAGATAGTTTGTTCAAACTGTTCTCTTTCAGTTTGTAAACACTTCGTAATCCTAGAGTGATATTATTCTTTCCATCCTGATAAAGTTCATCTCGTCCAGAATTTGCCCGGGTATGACATAGATCGTCGATCAGAATTTTTTAAGGTTTCTAAACTACAGCAATTCATTTACATTCTTGAGGGATGAAGCCATGTTTTACCTCAGCGAGTACATAGTTGTCGCTATTGGTTGGACAGGAACCCTCAATGGATAGAAGGTAGTCACGTAAAAAATGATTCTAGGATCATGGTATGGGCTGGAATATGGGAAGAGCAGTTGATCAAACCATACTACATTGACGATAATGTCACAGGTGAAACATACCTCCATACGCTGCAAGAGCTTTTAGCAAAGGGACACGGCATAAAAGCTCTTGCGTACTTTTTTTTTTCAACAGGACGGCGCCCTCCCATATTTTACAGTGATTGTGCGAGACTTTCTTAATCGTGCGTTTCCAAACAAGTGGATTGGACGACGAGGTCCTGTTGAATTCCCCCCCAGGTCACCAACTTTACACTTTTAGATTTCTTCCTATGGGATCATTTAAATTCGATTGCATATCAAACGCACTAAGGAAGTATTCAACGGTCACCGGCGTAAATTTATCGAGGGCTGCCTGTATTCGGTTTCGGAATCAATGGCGATATAGGACAATCAAACATAATCTAAATGATCGACGAAATTCTAAATCATTTTCTTGTACCGTTTCTTATCAAGAAATTATAAAATTTATAAATTTTATGTAGATCCTTATCCTGTGACTAAATACCACCCAAAAAGAAGTAATGTATTGTTAAAAATATTTGGTTGTATTTCGCCCAACAAATCTGATTATTTTATTTATTTATTTAATTATTTAATTATATACTTTTTTTTTGTTGTTAAATACTTCAGCATTTGAAAATAATAAGCAAAAGTTGGTTGTTTTGTAATCCTCGTAAGGCTCATTGACAGGATTAAGCAAATCCTATATTTGTAGTATTGTGGTTTTGTATTCATTTTCATTTGTCCAATGTATTCGCCTGGTCGCTTCGTTTGCTAACAACCGTGAAACAGGGCAGTGTTGAATACACTTGCCATCGATTCCAATCCATGTGGCAGCTGATAGAAAGCGTTGTAACTCTGTTTTCAGCAACGCTGAAATCACTTTCCGTCACTGATGACTGGTCATGAGTGAGATGACAGTGCCAGGCGTGTTTTTTTTTT
>JAFIDM010006943.1:54914761-54962953 GCA_023159025.1 Thereuonema tuberculata | reverse complement strand
TTTTTTTCGGTTCTATTTCTTTTTTGAGGAGATTTTTGACTGAGGACTAATTTCTCGAACAAGAACGGATTTGGAAAAGATTTCAGATACAAAAATTAGATCGTCTGTAGCAAGACAAGAAGTTCCGTCCAGCGGTTCAAAAGGGGACACAGACACACATGCAGACTAATTGATTCGGCGAGCCTTACTTTACTAAGGAAATAAGGGGGGAAGTGACATTAAATAGGGTTATAGTTTGCTTCTGAAGGAGGAGTGGGACATGATACTTATAGATCCTTTTTTTTTTTTTTATGTAATTGATATACCTACATCTCCCGAAGAAGGCCCGAGGCACCGGACCGAAATATCGAGAAAATCTCATCCCTCCAAAAAAAAAGTATCTATACAGTAAATAGGGTTTTTTGAAGTGATATAGATTTTTCTAAAAAAATTTTAGTTTATTGTTGTTGTAATCAAGCCTTAGTAAATCGTGCAGATGACAAACAAATCAGATGTTTAACCCCATTAAATATTATTATTATTATTATTAGCACTTATCTGTTTTCCCGTGCATATTCAATAAGAAAGTATAAACTTATGTTTACATGCTTCCTTCTGTTCAGAGTTTCCAACCAAAATGAACAAATTGAAATTGATTTTCGAATGAAACTAATATATCAGTCTAAGTGTCTATTGTTTACAATCTTTAGGACGAGTTCTCGTAAATACGATCTACTTAAAGAGTTTATTTTTATTGTCTTAGACTTATTTAGGTTTTTGAATTTTCTAGTTTTAAGGGCAAATTCAATCGCCATTCAATCCTTTGTAGTTCAAGTGAAATAAGAATATATCGATGTGCACTAAATTTCTTAAGTTAAAGAGTCTAGTGCACTTTGCTAAAATTTTTGTCTATTTTTAAACTTTAGATTAAATAATTGAAACATCATGTCCCAAATTATTCGAAATTACGTAAACAATTTGGATTCAATTCCCGGCGGAGGTCGGGGACTTTTCTGTTGAGTATTTCTCCTCCAGATGAGTCCTACGGTTCACCAAATCTCTCTAAAAATGGGAACCTAGTTTCTTTGCGAATTTGGGCTGAACGCACTATCACGTTTATGTAACTTAATAGCTTCTTTGTCATAGTTACATCTTCAAGGTTCCAATCATTGAGTCCCGAAATCCACGAAAGCCCTTACGAGACTCAAGGTTTGTTTCTTTGATGACTTAAAGTAATTCACGTACATAGACGTAAAAGTGAACGTGATAGTGCGTTCAGCCCAGGCGACGGACATCATGGTCTACACCTCGAATATCCCCGAAAGTACTAACACGGCCTGAATAAATGGAATCCTTATAGCTTTTTAAGTTTATGAAGAAAATCTTGTGATGGCGATCTTGTTTTGCACTGAAGAAAGATAACAGCGATTTCTGCAAATTTTCGGAGGATAGTGTAATACGATATCTCGATTTTGATGAAATTGTTTAAGGAATTAACGTTCAACGCTGTATGCATCTTTGGAAGAAAAAAACAGGTATCACTTTACTTACATCATCAAATGAAGTTAAGTTATTAAAAGTTTTTTATTCGATAAAAACGTTTGCAGTATATACAGTATATCTTATTTATGAAATACAATAAATATATTCTTTTCTCAGTGTTCCTAGTGTATCGCAGTCCCTCCTAAACTTTGCATTTATTCTCCGTTTATGGTGAAGTAATGTCATCCTCTAACAATATTACGCAAGCGAAAATCGACGTGGTGGTGACTGAACGGACAATCATATTTTGATGTCATTTTCGTTAACAATCAGAATAGGGGGAACCTTTTGAAGTTGGAAGAATAATTTCCTCTTGGGCGCGCAGAACCAATAACACAACACCAATCAGAAGCCCTCGTATTTCTTGTGATCTTTAATCCATTTAATGTTCCATTGAAATTCTGATAAATTCCAATTTATTACGTGAATGTAATAACGAATTGCGTAATTAAATCCATACAGTTATCGATTTTGGAATACATTGCCTTTTCCCCTCGTAACAAAGCTTTGCAACCACGTTGCTTTTAAGAGGATGGCAAATGGATTCTATACAATTACGAAATGCAAGATTGATTTCCCGTACTTGTAAATGTAGATTTTACCCACTTTCTCTTTCCCATTTATTTTTTCTCTATGCTAAACTAATAGTAATGCTCACTCTATTGTACAGTGTTTAAAATTAAATATCCGGTGTACATTGTTGACAAAAAATAAAAATAATAATTGATTTTTGGGTATGATTTTTTTTTTTTAAAATAACCTCCCAAACAATTTTTAATTAGGCTACAGAATTACAGTCCGTTTCGTATTTCTGTGAATCCGTTAGATGTCGAATAAAAATGCATTGATTATTACATCACTAGCAGCAAAACCTGTCAGACGACAGGCATAAAGAAATCTGAAAAATCATTTTATTATCAACTATCAACTATAAAGTAAATGTAATCTAAATACTGCGCTAACTTGTGAACGAAGCTTCTACGGCAAAAATGGTTTTGAGTTTCGAAATCAGCGTAAACAACTGAGTAAGTATGCCAAATTTCATTAAAATGGATGCAGTGGTAACAAAATTATTTGGTTTTGAACGTATGTTTTGTTAGAATTTCAGTTGTCGAGGTCAGTTCCCAAGAATAAAATTTCATGAAAACAACATGGAATGACCCAATGAACTAATATTTTCATCCAATTTGAGTACCCTGGATTCAATGGTACCATTGAGAACCGTTGGATCTATCTTAATAGGTTAATTATATCGAGTTACGGACAGACAAACGAACTTGGCCCATTATATAAGATGATTCAGTGACAGTAGTTAGTTATGTGCGTGTTTTTTTTTTTTTTTTTTTTTTTTTTTTGATATTTATCATTTTCATATTCAACGTACGATATTTTCTATTTAAGATGGATTTTATCGGAACGTAATGCCATCGTAAAGCGACGAGCAAATATATATTGTTTTTAAATTGAAACGTACTGTCAGTGTTACTGTCCTCGCGAAAATTCACATTATATACCGTAGGTAAGGAAGTTGAGAATTGAATAGAAAGTTCGGGATTGCCGTCTTAATACTCTTCCCTCTGCATTTAACTCATTTTGATGTGATCCTCAGAGCAACCTATCCTTTCACCGTTAATATAATCGTGATTACTGAACAGAATAGTTGAAATTGTAGAACTCGTTGTAATACCTCGTAGAATAATATGTACGAGTATATAAAGCAAATTAATAGTAAAAAGGTTTGTGAAATCGAAAAACGTGTCGTCGTGAATTTAGTAGCCAGTTTTATACATTGTCTTTACTGAGTAAAATAGGCTTATTAAAAATATGAAAAGATATATAATACATTTATTTTAATTATTAATAATTAAAAAAAAATACTTTCCTTGAGGCGCTTAAATATTAAATCTTGTAAACATTGACATTGTGAGTTCTTTTTTATTTAGCAGAAATTATTCTATCTTGATATCGAATCTGTGGAAGAAAAAAAAATAGAGAGAAAAGAATGCTTAAAAATGACGATTTTTATTCCTGTCTTCGAAAATTGTCCAAAACCTTTGTTTTTGTTTGGATTCCTTATTGTGGACTCAAACTTGACACCGGAAGCACTGCTTATTATTAGAGTGTTTTAAACCGCTCTGCCACAGGATACGAGTTAATTGTGTTCTTATGTAAATGCTTTTACGATAGTAGAAAAACTCTTTTCTGATCATTTTCTCGGAAACTAGGATCTGTGGAGTAGAAACAAAGTCGAAACTTCCTTAGTTTAGACATACCAGATAAAAAAAAAGAGAAAAAAAATTCCTAACAGTTCTGCAACTTCGATCTCAAGACGTCTCCTTGTTAGTGAAAATTTCCGATTTATTCCAAAGTTTAATTAAACTTTAAAAAAAAAGGTAAAAGTATCTTAGTTTAATGCTTTAAAAAAAAATCTATCTTTAGACCGAATTTTCGATTCATATCTTAGAAAACAAATCGGAAATATTTTCTTATCGATAAATTTGGATAACAAGTTTACTGACTCAGAAGTTACTGAAGGAAAAAGATTTGACTCAAAAAATTTTCTTCCTACTCGTTTCCTTCATGAAGTAGGAAGCAGAAAATGGAAAGAGCAAAAAAAAAAGAATGCACTGTAATAGATATGTAACAGAATCAGAAGGCAATTTGTTTAAGCTTGTGCTGTTCTTGTTTCTCATTTTGTTTTGTTAAAAATTCCTTCAGCACGTTAAACTCTTTCCAAGGTTAAATCACCTCTTTTTGGAAACTTAATTTCCTTTGTTAATTGGCCTTCAATTCTATCTGTTATTAGGAAAATGTCTTGGTTGTGCAAAGTTCGCACAACATTTATTGTGGTTATTTTTTGTTCTTCGCGGGTCACTGCCAGGTGTGACGGTGGCCTTCAGATAAGATCTTGCCTTTCTGGGTCTTTTATCGGTGAAGGCGGAGATCGGGCTGATGAGTCCCGTGTAGGACGAAACGGCCGTTCCCGATTCCTTCCCGATAATCGAATCATAAAGGCAATTTGTTTAAGCTTGTGCTGTTCTTGTCTCTGATTTTGTTTTGCTATTATAGATATTTTGGTGGGCCCGTAGCCGAGTGGGTAAGGCGCTTGGCTGCGGGTTGGAGGTCGCGGGTTCGATTCCCGGTCTCGACGGAGACGGGAATTTTTCCACGCTCCATTCTCCTCCAAACGGGTCCTAGGGCCTACCCAGCCCTCTGTAGAATGGGTACCGGGTTTCTTTCCCGGGAGTTAAAGGCGGGCGGGCGTCGGGCTGACCTCCCGACTTCAACCTAGTCCCGTTGGACAAGTAACGCCGGGACCTTACCTCCCGCGAGCCCTTGGACCTGCATAGGCCTGTCGTGGCATCCTTTAATTTTTTTTAATTATAGATATTTTGGAAGAAAAAAAAATTATAAAGAAATCGTAGTGATAATATTTTTTTTTTTTTCTTTTTTCCCCCTGCTACATTTGTATTGAATGAACTGCAGTTCGGGAATGAATGAATTGCGAGCAACACCCAGGAATTTGAAGTATTTGAAATTAATTCCTTGGAAAATTTAATTCATTCGAACTTGTCAATCTGATAATTCCAGTACTTTCAAATAGCGAAATTTTTATTTATTCAGAACCGTGAATAAAAAAAAAAATACTTGAAAAAAAAATTGCCCAAAGATATAAACTGCGGATTTTGTAATATTTAACACTGCCTCGCAGAAACTTGTAATATCCTAGTCGTGCTTCTGAAAATCAATGAGAGGCCTTCTTTCCTGTAAACGAAAATGTTTAGACTGCGGATCTAATAATGCGGAAGGTCGTCTGAAGACAGCGGAGGAAACTCGGAAATAACTTTTACGAAAAGGATATTTCTGTACATTCATGGAATGAGTAGACAAGCAAAAACGAAGTATTTACAAGTTCATACTGTGAATAATTTATTATTGAATCAGTTATATTCGTATTGGTGAGTGTTATTAAGCAGAGTTCTAATATTTCCAGTCTGATCTTGATCGGCCATACGAAAATCATAGGTGCACGCAAAAGTTTCTCCTAAACGGTGCTTTCATTTATTCCAAGCAGTTCGTTGGTTCTGTTCCTACAAGAATAAATAGGAACTCGCATTTAGTATCATAAACCTACATTTAATTTCCAGTTTTCCAGCGCTTACAAGGATTCAGCGGGTTTTTGATCTAAGCTCTTTTAATGTATTATTATAGTTCAATATGTATCAGCGTTAATGAGTAAGGAATTTATATTCAATAGATTTGATATTAAAATTTCAGTCTATTGGACTATCGTGATTTTTAAAAACCTTAGATAAGGTTAAGGTTGAAATAGCAGACAATTTAAATTGGTGGTTTTTGGTCCAAAGCCCTTTAATGGACCCAGTCTTTAAAAAGCAGACATTAGACAGATTAAATCTGCCTCTGAAGATCCTACTCTTCCTGCTTTCAAGAAAAGCCAAACACAAATACAGTGATCCCTCGCTATTTCGCTAATTTAAAGTCTCGCGGCTTCAGTGCATCGCGGGTTTTTCTCCAAGATAAAAACCCCAGCTACACCGTCAGCGACTCCAGCAGAAGAGCATCCGAGTGAACCTCAACCCTCTACGAGTAGGAGTGAGTAAGTGAATGTATAATATTAAGGTTTTATATATATACTGTATACTGTATAAAAAGTATAAATATACATATTTTAAACATTCTTGTACCCACACACACATACGAAAATTCCTAGGGGAGGCCAATCCTACTTCGCGGATTTTCATCTATCGCGGGGGGCACTGGTCCCCATTAACCGCGATAAACGAGGGATTACTGTATATATATATATATATATATATATACACTACACTGTATATATATATATACACTAGCCGGGTACCGTCGCTTCGCTTCAGAACCCTTGAATACATAGCATAAAAAAAAAAAAACTTAAAATTAATTTAATAAATTAATATCGAGATCGGAAAATATACAAGTTCCCAGCCCGTTGTGGCCTTCTCCGGATAACTCAGCTGTATTGCTGGTTGGCGCCACACATCTATACATTGATAAGACAACTTTAAAGCGAAAATATAAATCCTCTTAATTCCTTATCCCGAGAGAATTTCGAAAAATCCGGCCTTATTCTTTGTCTACAGTATCATTTCAGCTTTCTAGGTCCAAGGGTTTGGGCTGGGCGTTGATGAGTCAGTCAGTGAGTGAGTCAGGACTTTTTTTTTTATAAAGGTAAATACAAGATAATTCGTGCCAGTCTTCTAAGCGTCATTTATCGACATAGATGTTTTATTTACATATTTAAATGTCACAAGTTTACCCCCGCCCTTTTTTTTTCCTGAATTGCAAATAGAATCCTGTTAATGTCGACGGATAGGAAAAAAATATCAAAAATAAGATTTGCAGTCCAGGCGTAATTGATCGCCAAGTCATGTCCAAAGAATGAAAATTGTTACTTTTGGCACTGGAATTATTATAAAAGTGTTTTTTGGCGACAGACGGAAGGACAGACTGTTTTAAGTTATATTCTGAAGATTGATCCCCCCCCTCCTCCCTTATTTATTTCTATTTTCTAATGTATATTAAGGAATATTGAAAATTTTAAATCAAACCTTTAACGGATGTTGAAAAAAATAAATGAAAAACTATATTTTATAATCAGAGAAAAGCATAAATAAATTCTCTTTCGTTAAAACCGGCCTCTGATGATCGCTCTCCGAATCAAAGCCCACTTGGATGGCCGGATCAGTTTCAGACAAAGCTTGTTATAATATTACTGAACAATTACGCTTTGTGATGCTGCTTTAATAGTCACGCCACGAATCGATAGACCTCCGCCTCCACTGCCCGCTCGCCCACAACGGTCCCTTCGTAGCGCTTCCGGCCTAAATAAAACTACAGCGTCGAATTCGTCTGCCATAATTGCATTAATGAGATTCCAATTCTTTTCCACAGCTGTTTTCAGCGCTGTAACCCTGCGCTGTCACATTTCACGTGGTGTTGATTGAACCTCAACGGAAAATGGTTCGCAGGAGTTATTGGAAGTTGCGTCATTCGAACCAGGACTCAAACTGACTTCCTGTCACTCAGTGCATGTTTAAGGTTAATTGTTTGTCGCAGTGTCATCGTTCATAATAAGTTCCTCGGTGGAAAAAAATAATAATGTGATCTACGATGTTTCCTAACCGTGGGCAGTGCACATTTCCGTCGGTTAATAGCGTAGCTAGGCGTTTTTTGACGCACGAGGCAAGTGGTTAAGACGTCCTCAACAAAAATTCGATATTAAAATTAGCGTAGCCTATCTTGATACTTTATTATTATTTTTATTATTACTGGGTAATAAAGCACGACATGCAAAAATGTTAATTTCTTCTTAATTTGCCGCCATTTTGTCACCCCTTGGAGAATGGTGCCTAGTACGATATTGACAGTCGCCTTCCATTTATACACCATTGACAAATTGATCCAAAAAGCAGTTACAATTCAGAAGACTTTGAAAGATTTTATTTAGTATCATTTGGGCAAAGAAAGAAATAAAAAAAAAAGAAGCTGAAATTCTATAGAAGTAGAATCAGTCTTCACCTTTCCTAGAAGCTAAAGATAAATTTCAAAAGAGGTCTTAAAAACATCTTAAAATTCCAGTCACTAAGAGTCCGTTAATTCACAGTTATTACGGCTCTCATAAACCAGCTGTTGCTGCAGTGAACTCTTCTTCCGTCCTCATCAAGATGTAAATCTCATCAACTCCCTTTGAGAAATGTGGTTCATAGAATAAAAGTAACCCGCATTATAACAACCAAAGAAAAAAAAATAGGGCTTTGCTTTCTTTGCAGGAACACTAAAATCGTCCGAAATTTTAAGTGTGACCGATACCACAACTTTATCATGCCCCCATTGTAGTATTTTCGCTTTGGAGCTCAGAATGTGGGAGCCATTTTTCTTACCTGATCTTTTGTAAATAATTACATAATACAAATATCCTTTTCCCAGACTATCTTGCAGCTTCTTATCTTTCGCATGTTTCCAGGTTGATTCCCATATTAGATGACTTCACAGCAAAAAAGAAAAGAAAAAAAGTTTAATTTTAAGCAAAAGTTTATCTTTTCTTAACCTTTTATTGACAGACTCTCTCTTTCTTGGAAAGTTAGCAGATAAGAAAAGGAATTTTTGTTTTACCTTATCTGTGTTTTATCTGTGCTTATGATGGTCTTATCAGCACTAATTTTCAATGTTTACTCCCACCTCTTTTTTTTTTTTACTTTTGCATTATTTTTAAAATTTTTATTTCTCTTCCTCTGTTTTTATATATATATCTAGTTTTCCCGCCTCATGTTGTTTAGTAATTGTTTTGTAGCAGCGGGTGGCAGAGTCATTGTTCGCTGTCACGATCTCCAGAACCCTCGGACGTCGAGATTTGGCTGTCCCATCCAGTGCCGTAAAACAATTAAAGAAAACAATATCGGCCATGCGAGTTTAGGCAAAGAAAAGTGCCAGCAGGTTGTCTGTATGTATCTTCTTCTATTCGCGAACATGACGGTTGAAAAATCCTGAAGCAATTGATATGGAAATAGTGATCCCTGAATTTAAGACCTTACACGGTGTTTTCAATTATTATTTTAAAGCAGTTCGGCTTATCTTTCTTATCATATAGCTAATTATACACACAGTGCTATTTTTTTCTTAAGTTGAGGATGAATGTGGTATATCCCACATAGATCCTTTTTTTTTGAAGGATTTTTTAGAACCAAACTATGTGATATATCCCTTTAATGTTGTGTTTAATACATTTTCCTTCGTTATTTCTCAACATATGATCCACTGGATAATTGAGGCATTTATCCCAGCGCAGCCCGAAATCTCCTCCTCATTAGAAGACAGTCTTGAGGGCATGTATACTGTTTTTGTTGAAGGGGAGACAGAAACCATTGGAAAACACGATCCAGGCCTTCCAAAATGGCTGTGAAATATCTTAAACACGAAAAATTATTAAGGGTTTTATTTATTTTCTTTTGACAATATTATTTTTATTTTAAGAAATTTAGATAAATACCAAAAATAAATCGAGCTTTTTTACTCAGAATTCCAGTAGCTCGATCGAAGAGAGAGAGAGAGAAATTAAGAAGGGATTTCTGAATTGACTTCATTAAGAAATCCCACATCGATGCAATTTAAATTAAGCCACTTGAAAGACTTTTGCCTTTCAACGGAGTCCAATAATTTCTCCTCATTTTTTTTTGGAATTGATATTTAAAGACGAAAGTTTGTTTTTAAGCCAGTTTGACAGTCAAACAATGGTGGCTACCGTTTTGTACAATTCCCGAGCAGTAAAACGAGGGAAATAAGCTTAATCTTTGGAGTAATAAGATTAGCCGTTATTTGGAGGGGAAAAAAAATACATCAAGTGTCCGAATTATTTGCCGCCTTCTCCACTCCCTTTGGATAAGCTCTTACAGTGCTGCGATTAATGGAGTGATATAAAGCTTATTAGATTCCAAAGGCCAGAAGGACGTCATTACATTCATCGCAGGCCTCAAGTAGAACAAAGAATTATCGAACCATCATAACAGCTGAAGTAATAACAATGACTTTAGTAAATAAAGGAAAAAAAAAAAAAATTTCATTATTATTTTTGAAATACAATTTTAATTTAACTATTTTCATTTTATTTACTTATTTTGTTTTATTATCTGAAGACATGGCTTTTCTTTTTTTGAACAAATATTTTCTTGAAAAAACATAGGTCTTCTGAATTCAATAAAATAACTTGCCTCGAAACGATAAAACATACGAATTGCAACACGTATACAGATACTTTTGGTTCTTTATAATTCGAATTTTGTTAATAGATATTTATATGTTTTAATTATTAGTTCGTTATGTTAAGCATAAATATTTTCAAATTATAATTTGTTTTCACAGCCTAGTCTTCCTGTTGGCAAATTGCTAACAAAGTGTTTTTGAGCGAGCCCTGAAAATACATATTCCTACGTTGTTTTGGCCTCTGAACACGATGGTGAAGTCCGTTTGTCGATCCGAGCTTCCGTTCGGGAGTTGTTAGGGATGGACAGACGCGGACGGACGGACAGGACAACCGAATTTGGTCGCTATCACAATAGCTCTCAATTGGGTGAAAATTGTAGACTATTAATTACAATTATATATAATTCTAAGAAATTGTTTTATATAAGTTACATTCCTTGAAGAATATTTAAAACAAAAAAAAAAAAATAGAAAAAAAAAATCCAAAATTTTATAAAAATTAAAATTTTACATAAGAAAATACACATTACTGATGCATAGTGAATTTACAAGCGCACAAGTTTGTGTTTCTAAGCTTTTGTTTTTCAGGGCTTAACCGTATTCAGTTCGCTCATGTTTGGGATTATATGAGCATTGCTCATTTGTTACATCTGTTGATATCCCATGGCCCAGTCTGTTGCTTCTGCTCGATTATGATAATTGACTCATCTAATACTCTCTAATCCCACGTGGGTTTGTTATTCTCCTTCGTCGCAAAGAAAACTAATTAAGGTTTATTGTGTAAATTTTGAGCACGACCCGAATTAATGTAAGACAAAATATAATTATAGATGCTCTTAGTTTTATACAAATGGAAATGTAAGTTGTTGTTGTTTTTTTATTCCATGACATAATGTAATTTGTGCTTTCATAACTTTATCCAGTAATTCCTTGCGGGATTCTTAGGAAGTGCAGTGAACAGTAAATATATTAAATTTATGGGAAAAACAGGGTTCTGTTTCCCTTGAGAATATGAATAACATGAACATATTATGTTCTAACTTATGCACTGTTGTTTTTTTATATTCTTTCATTCTGCCAACATTAAGAAACCTTTCCTGCTCTCCTGTCATGATGTTTTTTTCTTTTCCATAATTTCTTTTTTTAATGTTTTGTATTTTTAACGTAGTCTTTTGAGTGAAGCCAAGATCCTGGGACAGCTGGTTCGAGCTTATTAGGCTCTCCAGCCAAGGTTACCCAAGGAAAGGCAAACGAGGGGAAAAGTAATGTTTTTTTAATAGGACAAGTGACTCATCACAAACAAAAGTTAAGAAAATAAAAAACAAATTCCTTGGGCACCTAAACGCTGACCACAATTTTTGAAAGATCAGTTTAGTTTCTCCTTCGACAGTTTTCTGTAGCTGATGAGAGAAACAGCCTGCGTGGAGTTCCCTTGAATAAAAAAAAGGCAGATTTTGGATTTTTCACTTTTTTTTTATTTCAGTATACGATTTTCATAGCAAAATGAATTCCTGTCTCAGAATAAGCCCAACTTCAAAAATAATTCCCAAGAATTTCTTTTTTTTTACACTTTCATCTTCATCCAGTAAGTAAATATGACAAGAAAAATAAAGAAAGAAAGAAAGAAAAATCAAAATAAATAAATAAATAAATGAAATTCGTCAACAATAGATAGTTCTGGCTCTGTTACTTATTTACGAGCGCACTTTTTCTTTTTGAAAGTGAGACTCATTAAAAATTCTTTTAAATTTGTTTGTGTGTTTACCCTTCCCCCCCAAAATAGCTTTTGAACTAGTGGATGAATTCTTTTGAAACCTGGTCTCCATATTTAAGGACTAGAAATAATGTAATTTTATATTGGAAATCTTTTCTAAGCGAGTTCTTGGCGAAAAATTCCTATAAAAATGCATTAGAAACAGTGACGTCGAACAACGATGATCATTTAGTAAATGGACTTGAATAGGAATAAAATTAACTACATTAACAAGTGAATTAATTAATTTCGATTTAATTAATTTCATCCAAAATGTGGAAGCTTTACTGTTTCTTTTCAATAGTGTCGTTTTCATTACTTTGAGGGAAAAAAAAAAAGTAATTGAAATAATAAAAAAATAAAATAATAAGGAATAATATTTTTAAGGAAAATAAGCCTACGATTCTTTCTTGAGCCTTTTTTTTTTGTCGCATTGCCATAAATGTTGATCCAGTCCTGTTTTATAAAAATATTTCCCACGTAGTATCGTTTTAAAAAAATGTACACTTCAGGCTCCAATTTCGACCCAGTTGCTGATTTTTTTTTTTCTTCCCTCATTCTGAGTTGTCGTACTATGTTAAAAAAAAGTTATAATAAAACAAGTCCAGCATTCGATTAAGAGATAATCACAGGAGGATTATTCGTTGTTTCCTGTCTTCGACATTACGCACAGACTGTTGTCAGTTAATAATAGAGCAAATATCTTATTCCGGTAAATTTATTTTCGTACTATTTATGTATCTTTTCCAAATCATATGGGATTCCCAGAGATATTATTATAGTAGTTCATGAAAAAGCTTCAGAATATGCAGTCTTGTATGATATTGCAAACGAAATAGATTCAATTCAATCTTACAAAGAATAGTGGTGGATTTACAGATTCTAGAAGTTTCGTCGATACTTGTATGAACATTATAAATATGAATTTTTTATTCTTTTCTTCAATTACAACAAGATAAATTATTGAAATTTTGAATTATTTTCGCGAAACCAAATTACGATGCTTATACTTCTAAGATGTCCTTTAGAAATGTGGTTATTTCAAATTAAGTATTTTATATACTAAACAAT
Organism: Thereuonema tuberculata; assembly: GCA_023159025.1. Taxonomy (NCBI): domain Eukaryota; kingdom Metazoa; phylum Arthropoda; class Chilopoda; order Scutigeromorpha; family Scutigeridae; genus Thereuonema; species Thereuonema tuberculata. The sequence goes on along the minus strand of JAFIDM010006943.1, from coordinate 54,949,854 downwards.
AAAAAGTGTAAGTTCAGATAATTAATTTAATTGTTATTCGATGTTACAAAGTACTTTCAAAGCTTTATTTATGATACAAGCTCTATCAATCATATGTATTTCACAGCTTACAGACTTCGAAACTCTTCAGAGATAATGGAAAAAAATAATGTTTGCAGATGACTTTAATCATTTTACTGTCTAGTTATTGGTCTTTTGTCTGATAAAATGAATTATTATGAATCTTGATTTTTTATTTTTTTCTTTTAAGTTTTAAACTCAAAAGTTTTAAGTGTATACTAGCAAATCTGTCAAGTAAACCTGCCCTGTTTTCTTTTTTGTTAATAACAACCTGTACAATTTTTAGTGGCTTTTCTGCTCACTGAGAAATGATCTTCGTAATGCAAGGTCACGTGCCCGTCGTTTGCACGTGTGTGAAAAGTGTGTGGAGAAGGGAAGCCGACCAAAAAATGAGCTGTTTAGCCTTTGACCTTACCTCGGTTGACCCACGTCGATAAAGAATGAAATGTAGCCATCCTCTGTATTATACCTAACATTTGACACCTTATTTATATTTCTGTGTCTTATGGTTTCGGAGGAGTAAAAACGGACAGAAAAAGTAACGGTGGCGAACCGCCGGGAGTCTGACCTCCCACGACCCCAAAAGCCTGCATAGGCATATCATTGGACACTTTAACTTAACTTTTAACGGACAGAAAAAAAACAACAATGTTTTCTTTTATTTATATGGATTAAGTAAAACTTTGAACCACTGAACGGGTTCACCTAGAAAAATTCGTGAGCATTTTTACACACAAAAAAATTACCACTCTCTTATATTTCATAAATTGTTATGTGTGAAAGTTACAGGAATTCCCATAGGAAAGTATTACAAAGTATTATTAAGTGAAACAGTTAATTCTGATTGAGCGTAAACAATGAATTATATTAAAATATCACAACACAAACAAAATCCATTTTCTAAAATGAAAAATTTGGAAGCAGAATTTTTTTTTTTCCCGAAAGATATTAAGTTGTAAATTCGAAGATTTTTCTTCTGTGTTATCTTCTCGATTTTAAACAAAGAAAAAAAAATACAATAATTTTTTTTAAACAGTAGGCAATAAGTTCTTACAGGTACTTCTGCTTCGTTTTAGTGTATGTGGCTGAACAGTTTACGCTTGTGTATAGCTTTTTGTGCTGCAAAGCAGAAAATCTGCAGGAAAGAGGAACAAAAAAAAGCTGATTCCAATAATAACCACTAATGCATTAGTATTTCATCATTAAAACTCCATCTTATATTTTATCATTAACTTTTCAAATGGACTCTGATGGGACGTAATTGCCCCGGACTCCAACTGACGTCTTTCTCCACAAATTATCGAAGGAATGTAACAGATCTTCCTTAAGGAAGAAGTGGCCGAGCCTCCGAACTGCCCCCGTCAGTACATTGGAACCGAGTAATTGCACCACCCGGTCTTGAGGAAAGCACACCCCCGGGATAAGATTTGTCTCCATTCAGAAATACGCCAATACAGCAGCAGCGTCGTCCAGTTCGAAATAAAATTCAACATTTTCATATTTGTTGGAAGTCGATTGAAATGTTCTAGATTTTTCAAGTTAAAGATATTTTTCCATCCCTTTTTCTTTTCTTTTTTTTTTTTTAATATTCGCATTTTAAATATACGAATAATGAGTTGTTTTCTTAAGCTGCTGTGTGTCATTTGTATATTTACATTGAGTAATTTAGTGTTATTTCAATTAAAAGTTCTCTAAATCGGCGAATTGATTCGAGATCCTTCTATTATTATTATTACTACTAAACGTTGAGATTCAAAATAATGGTTGAAACCTGCTTTAAATAGCGCTTTTCCAAGAAAGAAATTGACAAGTAGGCGACCAAAATCTTAATCATAAAGAAAGAAAAATCAATAGTGTGTTCTGGTGTTTTTGAGAACAATAGTCCGTTGTTCTTCTGTTTTAGTTTGTTTTTTTTATTTTCCGTTTTAAATGTACAACAAAATTATTTGTTATATAGAGAACATTAAAGCACCATAATCTTGATAATTAGAAAATTAATACCTTAGAAAGCTGCAATTTCAATGAGAATTTTTTTTTTTTAATTTAACTTTTTTTTTCTTCTGCACAAAGTACAAAGCCTGAATTCAAAAACCCTCAGAATCATTAAATTCTGAGTAAAAGCATCGATTACAGTAACTGAGTAGCTAGCTATCCTAGGAAGATGAAATTTTAACTGTCATTGTTTCAAGCTTGTTTTGACGTAAATCGGACCGATTAGCAAGAAAGCTTTGCTGGGACCACGCGGATATTGAGAAGCCTCCGTACCAAAACCAAAATTGACTCATTTTTTGTTCACCTTCAACATCTGGGCTTGTAAAGTACGACTTTTATTACCGTTTCTACTTTCACGGTATCCATTACATCCTCTAAAACATTTTCGAAATTTAGGCCTTCTTGGCTTCTCTTCGCTTCCATCAAAGCAATAAAAACTTTCCTCCAGTACATTTTTTCCCCCGTCCTTCCATTTCTTCACTGTTATTTATTTAAATCCCACTGTATTACATTCACATAATTTCATTACGCTTCGGTTCTAATGCTGGAATAAAATCGTGATAATCATGAATTATTTATCGGTTCTTAAGTGGTAAATTTTCCTTGGCTGCTTTTGTTTCTTCCTAAATCCTATGATTCCATTTATTACAATCGTGATTTTTGTAGCAGGAGCCTCTGTATCCACTGCCAATGTGGAACTGCCTTTTCTTTCTGTTTTTTTTTTCTTTTCTTTTGGTTTTTTTCTTCTCTCGGTAAATCAGTTTGGCGGTGTGCCAAAATAGTCGAGTCCAAACAGCGACTGAGGAATCCGCCTCGAAGGAACAGACACCGTCTTAGTTGTCATTACAAATACTCCTTTCACTGCAAAAAGAAAAAAAAAATGTTACTGAAAACCTGTTACTGTTAAGTATTTCAATAAAAAAAAAAAAAAAAAAAAGAGAGAGAGAAAGAAATGGAGGACTGGGGTAGGGGTAGATGGAGAGATCATATTTTGTTTTTCTGGATTCCTAAGAGTTTTAATCGATTTTTGTTGTTTTAATACAGTGAAACTGGACTGAATGAAAACGGAAGTCGGCGGGAATGAAGAAAATTTCCGCCTTACGAAAGCTTGGAAAACACACCTAAATAAATTTCGCCGACCTTTGTTAAGCAGGCTTTGCTAGGGCCCAAGTTTTTGAGTGTCTTTATTTCGCTTTATCTATTAATTGTTAAGAGATGAAAGGCACTACAGTTCCTGTCTACTTTAACAATTACAGCAGTGTGAAGAGTTACAGAGACAATTAATTGCCATTGCTCGTCAGAAAATACTCTTTAACCCAGCATTTAATTTTAAGTATATATTATCTTATTAATAATGAATATTATACCTTGTGAATTGGTATAAAAATGTCAACATTGTGCATATTTGAATTGAAATCAGATAGCAGTTTAGAAAATGTCTTAAGAATTGATTCACAATAAACTATCTTGACATTTTCTAAACTGTTATCTGAAATAAACTATTGTATGATGATGATGTAGTTTATAATGTAACTTTATTGTTAATATAACAGCTTATATTTAAAAATAAACGTTAAGTTTCATTTAACGTGCTTAAAATTCTTTTTAAAAAAGTACGAGTAAAAAACCTCTTAAAAAGCACTATTTTGTAACTATTATATATATGTTTTTATTGTAAATATCTTTATTTTTTATAAAATAGTGCTTTTTAAGAGGTTTTTTTACTTGTACTTTTTTAATAAAAATAAACGTCTAATTAAGGACTATTTTTCTACCGCGGATTTACCTTAGTACACCCCCTACTACTCCCGCAGTGGTGGCGAAGATGCAGAGTATGGTGTATGGATTATTTTTTAATTATTATTGATTCACTCGTGGGGTTATTTTAATTAAACTTTATTATAAATCTAGTGCTCTCAAACTGAATGATAAATTACCTAGGCTTTAGGCATAACTTACACTAAATTCAATATGGGAATTTCAGTAAATAAAATAAAATCGTTAGTAATATCGAAAGATCCTGCAAGACGTAAACATGAAATTGGTTGAAACATAATCGAAAAAGGTACGAAATTAAGATACTTAGGAATTAATTAAATACTTCATTAATCATTACAACTTCGTTGATTTGAAGTTTAAAAATAAAACGAACAGTAATCAAAATATCTGCAGCTCTGTTTTGGCTCTGAAGATAAAACTGAAACAGAAAAGTGAAAATAAATAAATAAAATTGAAAATATTGAGGAAAATTACGCACAAATCCCTGTGAAAATTCTAAAAATCTTAAGTTCTGAAATGAAACAATGCAAAATTGAACCAATTATTTGGATTAAAGATAGAAAGATAAAATGGAATTAGTGACATTTAAGGAATGGAAAGCATTTGTGACGAAACTGGTCAGACATAGGGATTTCGAAAGGGAAAAAGGAATGCAGGAAGACCACTCAGGATGAAGTGACACGCTAAAATGCTCCTGAATGGATTGCAACAATTTAGCGGCGTCTTAATAAGTCAATGAATAGTTTGGTAAGACGAAATACACTTAATCTAAAGATATTTAAAAAAAAAAACAAAAAAAAAACCACTAGATTCTAATATCGATGACGTGTTAATGAGATGACTATTTAATGAAAATAAGTGTAGGAAAGTTAAAAACATATTTATTCGCACAGAAAAGAAATCGAAATTCGACAAGGTACCAGTTTCTTAGCCACAACACCTTTCTTCACATTAATAGTAGCCTACATAATAAACTGATAACTCAGTATGTCGTGCAGTATATCACTCAACTTTAAAATTTAGTTGATACATTTTTTCCTATAATTTTTTAGTATAATACAAAAATATTCATTGAAGTAAAATACTACGTTTCTTATAATTTTTTTTGTTTCCATTTACTGAGAGAGATTATTGTTGTTATTATTATTATTATTATTAATTTTTAAGTTCTTCATATTAATGACACATCTTAATATCATTATTAATTATGAAAATTATTATCGTAATTACAAATATCATAAGGTTCAGACTATTCGAAAAGTATACGCTATCAGACTCTGTAACAGATTCGTGAAAAAATGCATCCCAGTTACCGAATACTTTTTTTTTTTTTTTTTTTTAAATAGATATTTAGCACTTTACCTCTTGTTCATTTCTCTTTCGTCACATCTTCATTCTCCCGTTTTCGCACTCCATTTCCTGTCGCCAAGGCCAAACACAGTGAGTGTTCCCAAATTTATTCCCGCCTTGTCTTAAAAAGGTAATTCTGGATAATAAAACACTCTACATGCTTTTGAATTTCTCGTGTAGTCTGGCGTCTCCAATGGACGACAAAAAAAAAAAGACTTTGAATGTGCTTTTCTCTCTTCAGAATTATATAAAATATTCATTTTACATCAAATCCAAGTGCTTATATAAAGCAGCACTTACTAAACTGTTTACGGAAAGTTCATAAATGATTTCAAGGGACCCGAAGCCAAACGAGTCGGTATATGAAATAATAATAAGTATTTTCCCCATTTGAACTAAATTAGATGCGCTCGTACAATCCGACGTGGTTGTCTATTTCTTAGCACATCTTTGGCACAGAGCGAAGAATCCCTTGTACCTATGGTCTGCCCACTGCTTGCTGGATTCTTTCAGTTTCTTTTGACACGACAAAGCTCTTTTTTTGACACAGCTTTCTGAATGTTGTTGTACGTACTGTTGCTTGTCGCGCCATTTTGCACAAATCCTAAACCAAGCCCAGGACAGCTGCCGTTTGTAGGTTGTAACACTGAACGGTAAGTGTAACTCCTAACAGTTTAATCGAACAGGCAATAAAGTACGTTAAACTTTAATTTTTCTTTTTGCCTTTCTGGCGCAGCATGCCTATCGTTGCTACTACACCAAAAATCGCATTCAGTTAGAGTAATTGAATCGGTTGCTACCATAGCGATTTATTTATCATAGCCACGCTACTCGTTATCTGTAAGAATTATTTATTTTGTGGAGAGAGCTATTCAATATAAAATTGCTCTCACCAAAGAAAGTTTGCCATACAAGAATTATAAGAAAAAGAAAGTTTGCCGAAACTCTTAATAATGGCTGGGAAATCATGTGACAGCAGTTACTCAAAATATGAGTAAAAAAAAAATCGGTCTACAATTAATATTGATAATAACATTTGAATTTGAAGTAAGGAATTACAATTGCACATAACATTGAAGCAATTTTATATTCATATACATCAATTCACTAAAAGACTCTATAAACATTAATCTCCAAACGGCGGCAATATTTCATAAGACTTAACGTCTTATTTTCTCAAGCCTAACACCATGGAAGAGGGATTTATTACCCTCCTTCCCAAAATTCCTATCAAAATTCCATAACAAAATGTTAGAAGATTTTGTTGTTATATTCATATAGTTTACAAAAGTTCAGTTTTTCAACAGTAGATGTCACTGAAACACTGGAATAATTACTTCATCAGTAGTAATGGGAATAGGCAGCATGTCCCTTTTCTATTCTTTTTTTACCTGAACTAATTGAGTGGAAAGCATGTGTAGTTAATAATTTTGCCATGGTTGCAGAGTTTATAACATACACTATGTGATCAAGAATATCCGGACATCTACCCGAAATTGTGGTCAGACTTTTCCCGCGACAATTTCCCTGTAGTGAATATTAGTATGGGCTAGGTCCTCCTTTCTCCTTGATCACAGCCGTGACATCGCTCTTTACATCATTTCAGTCGGTGCTTAGCATTCACAGGGAAATGTTTGTTTTGTGAGAAGCTCCCCAACTATGAAACCCCCATTCCCCTAATCTCTCAACGAATAGTCATGATGCTGGCTAGAGTGTTAGTATTATTGTGAAACTCACGTGTGATTGTTTCAATCGATGTCTGGCTATTTTTGCAAGAATCACCTTCTTCAACACTGCACGTTCAGTATACGCAGTTTTGTTGTGGTTAAGCCTTCCCGTTTTCACTTTATAATCAAGTCACCAACAGTCGATTTCTGCAACTTACATCCCTGACAGACTTACTACTCAAGTGGCAGCCAATGACCAGTCCACGTTCAAAATCACTAAGGTCTTTTGATCGACCCATTCTACTCTTGCTTCGTAAAATGAACAAACACGACTCCCTGCTTCCTTTTAAACTGGTATATGACGTCGTCGTACCATCTAGACTTCAGTTCACTATTGCTGATGGGTGTTCGGCTATTTTTGATCACATAGTGTATGTTTACTAAAAACAACACCTGTCTAAAACGGAATTGGGGATTTAACAAGATTTCATTTACGCTACAGTCAGAATTTCATCTTCCACGATAAATATATTATCTATCTCTCTGTCTTTATTGTTGTTGGGCTCATACGTTTTCGTTATGACAGGCTTCCATTATATTTTTTTTTCTCTTGCGAAAACAAATGAGGAGTGACTTTGGGGATGTGGATTTTTTTTTTCTCTCTTTTTCTTAATCTAAGAAGCTGTTCATTTGCAATTCAGAATAAGGAATCAATCAATAGAGAAGTTCGCCTTTAGATTATTTCTGCTGTTTCGGCGCCAATCTAAACCAGATCAGTGGCAGCCTGTAATCGACATCAATAATTACGTAACCAGCAACCAATAAATCGCTTCAGAAGACACGGCGAGATAAATTAAATCGCAGATTATCGATTCCGTGGTACTTGACAGTCTCCTGAAGTGACCAAAGCCACAAGGAGAATTTGTAAGAATTTTTGAAAGCGAAGATACAGACGAAAAATTTAAGCGGAAAAGGAAAAGATAATTAGCAAAAAGATAATTAATTAATAATTAATCAGTTTGATTATAGGATTTGTAAATTTAAGAGTGTATTTTGAACTATAATGAAATTTGTAGAAAATAAGTTTTTTTATTAAGGTCTGCTAAGAATGTTAGACAAACCTGTGACATTTATGATAATTCTTTAACCTTTTTATTTTTCTTTCTTTAAATACGCGCTTAAATAAAAGTAAGTTAACTTTTCTACTAGTTCTACAGTGTAATCATAGTAGAATTGATTGATTTTTTTTTTAATATTTGTTTTATTAACAACGTGTGTGTCTTTTTAGCGCATAGTTTCCTTTTTTAAAAAAAAACTTAAAAATGATATTGTTAACCAATAAGGACATGGGAATGACAGTTGTTCTCGCTTACATAATAACTTGCTGTGAAATGTAAGTGAAAGGTGACTCATATTCTAGATTCACTTTCCCTTGAGCATTTATTTGACTGAATAGAGGGGAAAATAAGTAATAGGTGTTCATTCAGTTCGCAGTTAAACAATGTTCTGATATTTCTCAAATTTGTATTCTCTTATTCCTACTATAAAAAAAAACAAAAAACAACTATATACGGTTTTATTTACATGTATATTACATTCCAGTCCCTAATCTCATAGATTTCTTAATAATATCAATAAATTATTAATATTAAAACACTGTATTTTCCTGTTTATAATTAAATAGACAATTTCCTTTCTTTCTCTTCAAATAAACGAATACTCGGTAAACGGCAGTACCATATATAAGTAGTAGTATTTTTCGGCTACTTCCCCTTCCTATCTCACAAGTCATAAGATTTCTTATAGTTTGGTTTGTAGGAGGTGGCGACGGACTGGAAGAACTTTTCTTCTCCTCACCTATAAAGGATACTTACTGATCTGAAGACCTCAACATCTTTAAAGTTATCCTAAGGAAATTGCTAGCGACAGACAGAGTTCATCAACTTAGTTTAGTCCGTTGGTTTTGAAGGTGATTGGTAGCTTTTTTATTTTATTTAATCTATGTCTATACTGCACCAGTAGCGAATGGTACATCATAAACATTTTACATTTCACTCGGGTAAATGTGCTGCGGCATAAGTACGAGTTTTTATTTATTCCTAAAAAAATATTTCATGGGTGGTTTTTACGTGCGTTATGAAGAGTTAAGGTCAATGAAGTCAAACACACAATGAAAATTAAAAAAACTTTAAATGACAAAATTAAAAAACCCATACAGTTTCAGTTTGCCAAATTACAAACCTTTTTCAATGTAAATGAAAAAACACCGGGAACAACCCTTTAAATACAAAACCATCTTGGATATACCACAAATAACATGGTGTGTAAACCCCGTAGTCAAACCCAAACTTCAATCAAAAGGCTAGCTCTACCCAACCAATCCCAACGCCTTTAGTAATCATCTGGTGTCACAGACTGTAATTAAAAAAGGTAAACAAACAGAAAATTTTTTGAAGAGTGTTTATAGGAAAACACTTTACAATGAGCACAATAAAATTGTGTTTGGCTTCATTGACCTAAAAAAATATTGTTCGAAATAACAATTTTAAAAATATTCATATTATTTAAACATCGCAATTCACTTTTGATACATCTTTTATTCGTAATATTTCGTCATCCCTTAGCGGGCTTGACTTCATCAGTCGAAAAAAAAGGGATACATAATATATGAATTTTAAGAAGAGGGATACGATATTCCTTTCTTTTCGTGTGATGATAAGGGATGACGAAATATTACGAATAAAAGATGTATCAGAAGTGAATTGCGATGTTTAAACGAAAGAACAATTGTTCTACTTTTGCTCTTTTACATACTGTAAAAGCACTTATTTTCGCGAGCTGTAATTTTCGCGAAAATGAAGAAATCGGTGATTTCGCGAGCTGAAAATTTCGCGAAATTTATATGAACAGAACCGAATTCAACCGAAAAAAAGTAATTCGCGAGGCTTAAATTTTCGCGATGACGACGGGCTCGCGAAATTCGCGAAAATTAAAGTCTCGCGAAAATAAGTGCTTTTACAGTATGCCAAATATACAGTATATATACGGTATATATATTTCTAAATACCGGGAAGTGGTCAGGAACCTTAGTTAGGCTAAGTTCATTTCTGTTATCTTGTATTTCCATTTCCTTGTTTCTGTCTCATCTTTCCTCTTTAATTTTAATCGATGTACGGAATAAATGCCTGCGGTTTGGACGACTTAAAAAAACACCTAATAAACTCCGTCTCTTTTCTCTTTTCTTCCCTTTATTCTGAAGCAGATTCCGTCAATATCAAATCGGCTTTCTTTCGTGTCGCCAAAGAAAAAAAAAAGAAGAGACGCGAGGGCGTTTTGCAATTCATTATTCTATAAATGCGGAATGCGACATCCGAATATCGGCTTTCGCTTGTTACTGTATTCAATCAAGTGTTAGCCCGAAAAATAAACAAGTCTACTGTGAATCAACATCGGAACCGTTATTACAACAATCAGTATTCGGTAATTAACAACTACATTGACATCTAAAGGGGAGAAACCGAATAGGAAAGCAGTTAAAGGCTGTGATAATTTGCACATCTTTAAATAGTGTTTACGTTTTACAGATTAGCATCTTACTATAACAAAGAAAGAACTTACAGCTGAATTTCTTTAAATCTTGCGGGTTTTTTACTTTTTTTTTTTTTTAAACTCAATAATACAAACGAAAAAACTCCGTCTACTTTGAATGTATAGAATTTTTTTTCCATTTCCTGCAAAAAATTAAAAAAAAAGTATTAAAGTATTAATCCAATCCTGTTTAAATCCAATGAATTTTAATTACATCCTAAAGCTTGCGGAATTAGTGGATTAATACGTGTTAGTAATTGTTAGACATTCTATAGGAACTTTTGTCTCCTTCACGTTCTAATTGAAGCAAGGGTCCACAGATGGACATACGCACCCACGATCTTTATTTTTTTATTTTTTTATTTTTTTTAGAAAAGGAATGCGAAAGATGTGGAAAGTGAGGATTACACCTGGAGAGATTTCATTTCATGCTCGTCGATTCATTTACTTTAATTAATACATATACATTTAAAAATATTACAATCCGTTTATCTGGCCATAATCAAGATTTTCTGTATACATCTGTTCTTGTAACTTACAGCCCATTATATTCTTTTTGTGGCACTGGAACACTGAAATTGGCTTGCTTTGATTTTCTGCTGCGCATCAGAAAATATTCCTTGATTAAAGTTGAGCATCTTAATCCGGAATACTTGGGACCGAGAATATTTCGGATTTTGGATTTTTCCGGATTTTGTGGTGTTGCAGATAAATGAAACATATTTACTTTCGTAAAAAAATAACTTTTAAGAGTTATTTTTTTATTTAATTTAAAAAAAAAATGTGAATACAAATATAAAAAATAAAGATTACAAATTTATTTTTTAATTAAATTATTTAACTAATGACAAAAAGAAATACCCTGGATTGACTGTTATTATAAAATCCAGAAAAATTTCTAGGCTTTATCATCCCAATCAATTAGCATCAGTTCATCTTTCTAATGCGTCTTACTTGCTAGGTGACTAATGTATCCCTCAGCACAAGGAGTATGAATGCTCACTTGGGCATTCATCACAGGATATCATCTTGAAAAGTTTCGGAATTCGGGATTAGGGATGCTCAACGGTACTGTACAGTGTGTCCAGAAAGTTCCCGTACCTCTTCATTGGTAATCATATTTTAAGAGAATATTTACACATTAAGTGTCCAATGCGTCAGTGTGTTCGTCGTCATGCTGTAGGTAAGTTCATACGCCGCCACGTCATACTTGACATTTTTTAGAGCATGTCCGGTGTGATGGTTCGAAATGCATCCTCAACCGCATTGCACAATTCTTCATTTGTAGCATAACGACAATTCAGACACGTAGGTCTTAATGATTCCCCACAATGAGTTGTCAGGCGTCGTGAGATCAGGACTTCGTGGTGGCCATTTCATTGGAGGAGTATCGCGATCAATCCAGCTTCCTGGAAAATGTTCATGACGAAACCTGCCCACAGTAAGAGCGAAGTGAGCAAGTGCCCCATCCTGCTATACGTTCCACGATACCCGCGTCATCAAGCTGTGGAATTAACCATTTTTGTAACCTGTGTAAATAAGTTTCACCATTCACATGACCAATAAAAAATATGGTCCAGACAAACGACGTGATGTAATCGCAGCCATATCATTACGTGAGGTGGATTCCTCTTCAACTCCAGTGTGTAATATGGGTTCTCTTTCGTCCAAAAGACAATATTTCCAAGGCGAACACCTGCATTCTAGTATCAACAACTGAAATAACATTCAATACTAAATATTTACATTTATTTCTACGTACGGGAACTTCCCGGCACATGTTAATAGCATCACCTTATATTAAAATTAATATCATATAAGGGTTTTTAAAATTCAAGAAACAATACATACCGGTAGTAATTTTTTCTTTGACGTTTTCGAAATAATCTTTCCTATACTAAATCAAAGTATTAAGTTACTGTTAAATGATGTAAGTGTTTAGCGAACGGAAACTGAAATACGTGATCTTAACTCTTGCATTGATGCAAAGTGAAACGATATGAACTGAAGTTGAAATATTATACTACAATAAATAATAATAAATAAAAGGAAATGCAAGTTTTAGGATTGGAATTTTTGGTATTTTTTAACAGAAGAGCTTTTTATTTTTCCCTTGAATTTTAGTTGATAAATTTTTATGAATTGATTTCTGTTGTCGTCCTATCGCAGGACCTTAACTGCAGAACGTTTCTTGAAGTTTGCGAAAGCCTTCCCCCACCGTCTCACGAACCTTTATATTATTTTCTCTCCTTCCTTCCAAAACGGAAATATCGGATTGTATTAACAGATGATCCGTCAAGTCGAGCGCCTGCCTATCGGCTCTGGCGGTGTTTGACTGGTTCCACCCCTTCCTTCAAAGGTTAAACGGAAGAACTCTCGTGGAGCTAAAATGAAAATTCCTCGACGTGGCTGCGCCGGCGTTAAGAGGAGGTCCTCGAGTTAAGAGTGCAATTCAACAGAGAGCGAGCGAGCCACGTGCACACTTCGACCCACAAAAGAAAAGAGTTTACTAAGTGATCGATAGACACAACCACCTCAGGACTTCATTTTAATTTCAGTGCACCACTTTTTCCCCCTCCTCAACTTAATTGAGAATGAAGGACGCGGAACAAGATCCCTTCCCCCCTTTTTTTTTATTAGTTGGTATGGTAGTTTTGTTTTCAAGTGTTTACGAACAATAGCTGACTATTGTAGGAACCCAAGGCAAAACTTCGAACGATTTTGTGGCGCTTGAATATAGAGGAAGAGAATAAGTTTTGTCTGTTAAGTATTTTTTTTTTTTTGATTTCATACTATGAAGACTTTACCTTGTCAGTCATATGTTGCCTAGCAACAGTCCATTCCATTTTGCCTAAGGGGAGAGGAAACTAAACCAATCCTATCAAAATTTATTAGTGTTAAATTCGAAACAAAAATGATCGCGAATTATCAGGCGAGCGGAAAAAACGAGCCTTATATATATATATATATATATATATATATATATATATATATATATATTCCCCAGTAAAACCTTAAAGATAGATCAGGAATATAAAAATAATCGTATTAATAGGGTATGTCCGCAAAGGCCACCCGAATGTGCAAGAAGGTACAATAAGGGTCAGAAATAAAAGACAAAAGTAAGGTAGACAACATGTTTATTATCTCTATGTTTGGCATTACAGTAGGTGTACACTTCACAGTAGGTGCTCAAAGTTCTTCCACCAACAGTAAACATTTGATGATTGGGTACACGTCTGTTGGGGAACCGGTCATGATACAATCGTACCGCGGCTCATAGGTTTCCTTTCCCTGTCCCATAGGCTAGATGCATATTTGCCCTCTCAGCATTAGTGAAGCGATATATCGTTCATGTACAAAGTCAACGTCTCAAATGACGATGGCTCACACTGCCCAACTAAGGTGCTGCCCTCTAGCACATTCTGTTTGCAGTCTAACTATGACTGTGGTTTGTTTTTGGTATCCCTGGCCTACCTTTAAAATTTGTTAGGGAATTTTGAATGAGCAAAAAAGGAGATTAATCTTTGCCATTTTAACTAATCTATTACGAAGATTAGAGATGTTTACTCGACAAATTGATAAATTGTTGTGGATCGGGTCTGGTTAATATTCAGTGAAAGAAATTTAGGAAGAAAAAAAAATTAACCTATTTGCAGTTTTTCTATAGACAGACATTACTCTTTCTATGTTTTTAATATTATTCGGTTTTTTTTCTTTCTTTTTTTTCTTGCAGATCAAAATAAATTTTAGCTCGTGATTGAATAGATTAGTATTTGTTTATAATATGAAGATCCACAACACATCGCTGAACATCGATATGAAAATTGAACCCATAGGATAAAATAAAGCTGTTTATGATAAAGAGAAAACCCTCGCGACAATTCTGTGAATTAAATAAGTGGGACTGCTTATGTGTACATCGATCTCCTACTCCTCATCCATGTGTCTACTATCAGCGTGCCCTGAGAGAGAAGAGAGAGAGAGCAAACAATATCTCTTAAATCGTCGAGTTTGATAATAAAAAGCGGAAGAAAACGAAAAGAAAAAAAGATAAATACTTAAAGAGCTAGTGACAGAAGGCTCCTTTAAGCAGTCCTAGTTTGCATAAGTTTGCTACTTTTTGCCGTTCATTTGCTTAAAGTCCTCATATTTCTAAAAAGTCGTGAAAAAACAAAAAACAAAACAAAACAAACATCCTAGACTTAAAAGATCTTTTTTTTATGTCTAAATTCGAAATCCTTATAGTCCTTTAATTGAAAATTTTAAGTTAAAGAATATATTTATTTATTTGATAAGTATTTTATTGGAAAAAAAAAGTAAAATAAGTAAAGTATTACTCGTCGGTATTCAGGATTTATTTCTTAAATTTCACTGTAGCTTTCAACGAGACCCAAAGCTGACCCTACAATAATGTACAGTCCCTACGCTGAATGAAGATCCTCCCAGAATGCAACTTAGCTTATAGATTGAGCTTTCCTGGCCGACTGTTAACATTGAAAGAGAAGAGAAGCGACCTCTTCTCTTCCAATGTTAGCGGTCGGCCAGGAAAGCTCAATCTATAAGCTACGTTGCATTCTGGGAGGATCTTTATTCAGTGTAGGGACTGTAACTATGTGACTCACGTGACCCTGGGCTCATTGTCCTTAAGGGGACAATTCATTCATTAGCAATTACGGTATTACTCTTTTATAGGAAATTAAATAAGAAAAGGTCTTTCTTACATTTTGCTCTTTCTAATGTATCCGAGATGATCTTTAACATCACAATACCATGAAAATTTCAAAAACGAAAACTATATTGTTAATTTTTTTCTTCTTAAAATTTAATGTAGAATTTTTTTATTTTTTTTTATGTTTTAACTTAAAATAACTTACGTATCAGGACGTGATTAATATAGATTAAAATAATTTTCATGTCTGGTTTTTTTTTTTATATGGAAAAATAAAGTGGGGATTGGAAATTGTAAAATTCGATTGACTGGTCGACCAAAGTTCACCGTAGGTGTTCAGTAAAAAAATCTAGTTACCTCTAAATTTGACGTGATTACGGCAGTGAACTAATTTTATAAATACCTTAACAATTTCTTATTTCTTTATTTTCTCTCTAAAACTTGAGTTCTAATGTTTATTGAGAATTTTTTTTTTCTTGAAAGATATTCTTACAAGAAAACCACTCATTTTTAATGTAAGGTTTCTCTTTATGGATTGCCGATATTTAAAAGGTTGTTTTCATTCGTGTCATTTAAAACACAACACAATAACATTAGTTAATTAGCTCTCGCTTACAGTATTTAATTTCAGTATTTTTCAATAGCGCTGATATACATAAATATACATGCGTATACATATTTTTTTCTTTTTTCATATTCGATCCTTCTCTCAGTATATTTGAGTAATGTTGTCTTGCTTCAGAAACTTCGTATAATATAAAGGAATCGATTGTAGTTGCAATTTTTAAAAATACATTTTAAATTTATAATTTTAAAAATAATAACTCCCCGATAAGTTTCGTAATTAAGTTTCATTTATTTTAATAAGTATAATAATAAAACTACAGGAAACAGCTCTGCTTGGAACATCATACATATTGCGCAGATACCTGGTGGATAATTAGGTTTCTGGCTGAAACTTGTATCAACTAAAGGGTCCAGTCAGCGAATTTTGGACTGTGTTTCAAAATGTGTATACCCATCGTTCTGTCTGCCACTGGTCTGGTGCCTCACACACTGCACCACAGTCTCAGCACACTAGGACTTCACAAAATCACTTATGCACAACTGCAGAAGGCTGTGGTACTCAACACTACACGCATAGTTAGGAAATTTATGGACACAACCAAACATCTCTAATCATTCTCGCACACGTCTTTACACTTGGCAATATGTGCTTTGGTCCTTGACCCGCCGTATTGTTTTTGCTGGGGAAACCCAAGGTTTGAAACATACAAACATAATAATAATAATAATAATGCAGCTTTTTATTTAAATAACTATTGAGAAAATAAAAATTCTCATTATGTAATTTTTATCATTAGTTTCTTTATTTTCACTAATATAAAAAAAAAGTATCGTAACGCACAGCATTACAGAAGAAAACGTTACATCGGTGTCATAAGAGATTAGAGAATCACATAACGTCTAACGTTCTTGACACCATGTAACCAAACGATGTACAATGGCGCGTAACATGAGGCAAACAAAGCTGAATTCTTTTTATTTCTACCGGCAAGAGAATATCTTTAGCCGTTTAGTCTTAAGGGTTCAAATCGTGTGATCGCGGAAGCTCTTTGAAGTGAAGGCGGCGTTGTAGAACCCTCTTTTTTACGTGAAGTGAACCATTTTCAGCTGCCTTCCTTAGAGATTATACAAATTCAAAAAAATGCAAACTATCGTTTGCACACTCAAAGACAACCTCAGAAATATTTACTTCGCCGCAGGATGTGAAAAAATCTGAAATTCTCAGTTGATTAAGTACAGTATATTCTCGATATCTCGAAAACCTTGATATGTCGAAAAATTATTTTTTCCCTTGATATTACATATTCATCTAATGTTAATTTTAATTCTTATGTCGAAGAGTTTTTACTCAAAACTTTGTTATGTGGAATATTTTTCGAAGTAAAAAATGAATTTATCCGGAAAAATCGCCGTTCAGTTGTGTCGAAGCAAATAGAGGTATTTTTTAAGAAATTCTAGCAATGTAAGTTCATTGTATTTTACTAATTCTTTTCAATTTAATGTAATTATTTTCGACTACTTTTAAAAATTAAAAGTGTCATGGCTGTATTGAGACTTAGTGTCAACTATCATTACAAGATCTATCAAGACTCTAATTTTTATAATATTATTCCGTATCTTGTGTTTTTACGTGAATTTTTCTGTTTTGGTTATGACCTTTATATCTCGAAAACTCGCTATCTCGAATTTTTTTTAGCGTCCCTTCGACTTCGAGATATCGAGAGTCTACTGTAATTAATTTCCATAAAATCATTTCCAATAATGAGATACCACCTGGCATATTTTTTGCCTGTAGCTTAATAAAGAAACAATGGATCCGAATGCAAAGTGAATAGTGGAAATAATTATTATTATTTTTTATTATTTTTATGTTATCCTAACGAACATGCACGTTCCAAATTTCACTGTTCTTCGATCATCCCTTCGGTGCTATAAATCTGTTCATAATGTTACGAAGGAATTTGGTTTTGCTTACAATTCTTGACAGAATTAATATAGTAAACCCTTATTTCTTTAGATTTTGGTAATAATGACACTTTCCCTTTATTCTTTTGAAGATGCTCTTATGCAAAGTCTCAGTTTTCTTAATGTATTCTTCGTTGCACCGCTGAGTCCTTCAATCCCTCTTCGTTCTCGCATCCATATTCATGTCCTCTTATCTTCACATCTCCGTTTTTTTTTCTTTCCTTTCTCCCGTTTTCTCTTAAAACTTTCTTCATTGCACTTTTTTGTTTCCTTATCATAAATTTCTATACATGTTTCGGGACTATTATTAGGTCATTATTACCAATATATATATTTAGCGATTGTGTTCAGTTGCCTAGTTTTAATAGATATAATTTGAAAGTGTAGGTTGTAGGTGTGAATCCAAGTTAGGCATTGCTCTTTTATTCTAGAAGTGTTCGTAAAGATATTCTGAAGTAATGCCATCGACTGTTTTAATTAGTAATTTTTTTTTATTTTTTTTTTTTACTGAATACGCGAATACTAACTATTTCATTTCAACGTTTTTCTTCTCTTTGATGCTAAAACGCTGGATACACAGCCCACAGATTTCCTTAAAATTTGGTTTGACTCTTTATGGTTTCCACGCTCTCTCCCATCTCCCAGTAATACAGATTCACGAATTGCTTTAAAATTTAGAACGATGCTTTACCAAAATCAAGAGGACGATTACTTTGGCAAATGACCTCCCCTGCCTACTCAGTCGCAATGGATAGCTCAGAGAATACTGATTTTTTTAATTCACGCTTCAGGTTTATTTGTTTTAAAAATCTTTATAAGCTTAATTAAAATACTATTTTATTTTTCTTTAATCGAAGTTAGACTTAATCTATATTACTAAAATCTTTTATTTCTCTGTCTGTCTGTCTGTCTGTCTGTGTGTCTGTCCGGCGCAATTTTCTGAGAGAATGGAAAATAGAAATAATTTTACAATGAAACATCCGCGACAGGAATCGAACCTGCAACCTTCTGATCCGAAGTCAGATGCCTTATCCATTAGGCCATAGGGACTACAACTCTCTTCATATGGTTTTTTGACTTATATCTCCTTTCCTTTCCCCCATCAATAAGGAATGTATTCAATCTTTTTTTTGAATCTCAAGATTGTTTATTTATTTCCCATCAGTCAGTTTATTTGTAATTCGAAACTGACAATTAGAACGATAATTGCCGAAACGTTGCAATATTTTAAATATTCTTACTTAACCAAATCCTATGTGATATTGAAAAATATGTGGGTGTACACGCCAGATGTTGGAGTAAAGAAAACAGAGTCAAGAAAGAGAGAAGCACTCTTTTTTTGAGGTGGAATACCGAAAAAATCACCATTTGCAACTCAAAAACCATCAATAAATGTAACTCAAACGTCACTGAAAAGTGACAATTATAATTAAAATGAGAGTCAAAAAAGAATGAAGCGATACTTCTATTAGATAGAATACTGAAAAATCACTATCTGTAACTCAGAAACCATCAATATTTGGAACACAAAAGCCACTGAAAAGTGCCACTTAGAATAAAAAAAGACTCAAAAAAGAAAGAAGCAGTATTTCTATTAGATAGAATACTGAACACTATTGTAACTCAGAAACCACTGAAAAGTATCAATAGGAATAAAAAAAAAAAGATAGTCAAGAAAGAAAGATGCACTATTTCTATTAGTTAGAATACTGCTCAGAAGTTAGACGTCTTAGCCATTAGACCACTAGGCCTACATTATAATCTCTGTAAAAAATAAAAATATATCATAGATATATGATTTACAAGATGGTTCTAAAAGCAGTCGTAGATTGAGAGAATACAGACATCAAAAATTAAATTAAAAGAAAAGCTTTTAAAAAATGTTAGTTTTAGTTTCCTTGATGTAATTTGTGTGTGTGTGTGTGTGTGTGTGTGTTTTTAATAAATAAAAAATTGTTTTCCGTTACATAAGGGAGGCTTCCGGAGCGAAGCGACGGGTAGCCGACTAGTTATTAGTATTATACTTATTCAACATCTTGTAAATACTTATAATATTACTGCTTAGCCAGAGACTGGTCACGTGATTTACTGATCGCTCCGACCTCTTTCTCGACGTGAAAATAGGTGAGATGGGTATGTGCCGACAAGAGCAGAAACAAACGACGTATAAAGGAGAGATGCATAAAGTGAAAAATTACTGCACAAAATTCAATTTAAAATTAACGCGAGAATAAAATACACACTCACAGAATAAGAAATACATGTATAATAAACTTTTAGAATGTAATTCTCCCCTTCGGCTTGTTCCATTTTTTTTGGCAGTGCGCCAAACCCAGTCTATCGCTTGGGCAAGCAGTAATATTATATTTTGAAAATCACTTTAACAAATATTTGCTGCTAAAATGAATAATACCAGAGATTTCTTACAAAGACAAAACTGATATATATATTTTATGCATTTAAAGCAGTTAACAAAGACCAATCCTGAAATATAATGAATAAATTTTTCTTTGGTTGGATCATTGCATCCTCTTTATTGTAGAGAAACGATAAAACAATCGAACTTGGTGAAACTTCAAGCTCGGCTTCATTTTCTTAGTAGCGTAGGGGAGATACCAGCGATCCTACGATAGAGTAAATTTAATTACTAGTAATTTTTCGTAGTTAATCTACATTTATTCGACTATATTTTTAGGCTAAATTGTTTTGATTTGATCTCATTGGTGTTTTGTTCAGTTGATGACCTGACATAGCCCAGAGCCATATGATTTAGCTGCGACAGCATTCTTTTAAAGCTTTCCTTATCGATCAGGAACAACATAATTGTCCTTAATGGATGTTGCTGCCTTAGACGAGGGATTTATGATCTCTTGTTGGCTGTCCACTTGCAAAGATCGGCCCCTGATTCTGTTTTCTTCATCAGGCGGGTCATAGCTTTTCTCTTCTGTGTCTGACAGATTGACCATTGGGTTTCTGATACAGTGTTATTCCTACCATACTTTATAAGATGAAAGGGTTCATTGGCTATTAGAACATGATCTGCCGTGCAGAAGCACAGAAGGGGACATTCATGAAAAAACTGTGGAGGGAGAGACAGTGAAGGGCAACACCAGCTTCTTTGTAGTTGAAGTTTTTCGAGAAGAATTTGTAAATGACAGAGGTGGCCAAACTTACTTAACGTAAGAACCATATACGATAAAGTACGGCCGCAAGACAAGAACAAATATTACATACACGTTTTTACTGTTGATGCATTTATAACAACTTATGTAAATTTTAAGAATAATACTGATTCATATGTTTCGATATTCACAAAGTATACATGAACAAATGTTTTCAAAATCCTAACTGTTATCCTTATTAACTATATTGAGCGTTTTTAATGCAATAATGAAAATGCCGCATTGCTAACGCTCAAAAAATGTCCTGCTCTACACGAGAGCGTTGAAAACGCCGCGTCAGTTTAGTCCCCAGACATTCTTATAGGGTAAAATAAAGGAAAATGTATCCCTGAGGACTGAGCATTGCTAACGCTCACTAATGCCGCGTGTAGACCATACCAGCGTTACTAACACCTACCTTCTCGGCGTTGAAAGCGTTCGGATAGGCAGCATCTTTCACTTTCCCTAGAAATACATGGGATTTCGCTCGGTTCTGTAAGAACATTAACAACGCGACGTTGCTAACTCCGCGTTTCAACGCTGGTACTAAAGAAAACCAGTACTAACCAGTACTAGACCAGTACTAAGGAAAACTGTTGTTATGAAATTTATTTATTCCCTGACTCAAATCTAGCATTTGAATTAGGATTCTTAAATATATTTACTCAGCATGTTTCGATACAGTGGTCTCTCGTTTGTACTGGTAGATAATTATAAGCTTGAAGCTTTTTTTTTATCTTAATTATTATTTATTTATCTTTTGTATTAATTGTGACGCAGAGTGGAGCCCATCCAACATATTTCCGAGTACGGCATCTTAACAAATTCATCCTATTTGTATACAGGAATTATAATAAAAATCATGTATATCCACTACAGTGTTGCAGCGCCGTATATTGTCCTAGCGGCCACCTTCGGAAGTACATTTTTTTTTATTTTGGGTCAAACAGAATTTTATGAAATATGAAGTCGTTCCACCGATTGGTTCTGAGAAATACTGAGTGGAAAAATAAATTTAAGATTCTAACGCTGAAGCATGACGTTAAATTATTAAATTAATTATTAAAATAAATTATTAACTGATGTATTTAATAACGTATCGTATGTGTTAATATATATTTAAAATTAAAACTATTTTTATCATTTCTAATAAATATTTACAGAATTATGCTTTTCTTTTTATTAATTAGCTTAGAAAAAAAATAATGTATGTTTTCTAAAAATAATACATTTAATAAGCATAAAAAATGCAAAATTAATTCCTTTTTTTGAGTCTCTTTATGTAGAAAATGACTTAAAATTTTAAGATTTCTATTATCGACTTGGACGTTTGTTCTTCACCAAAGCAACAACATTAATATTACCATGGGTACAAATTATATGGAATTATAATTTACAAATAAAAATTTATTTCAGATTTTCAAAATAACTGTAAATGAAGCGCAAGTGTCGCGATTCGCAGTTAATGCCTAACCGTTAAATGCTTATTCTATAATCTTATCTATATAAAGAAAAGTTGATTTTTTTTTTTCCCTGGCCTTTCGGGTTGTTAGTTTATATTTAAATTGGAAAGGGTGGCATCAATTAAATGCAAATTCAAAATCCGTGTATTTGTTTTCAAAGGGCTTTCAGATTCTATTTAATAATGAAAGAGATTCGATTGCGAGAATATGTTAATTCTCACACTTCAGTTCACACTAAAAGACGTTAAATTAAACTGAGCAAATTTAACACGGATGTATGATAAAATTTGTGGCATTTATTAAAACTGATTGCTCTATTCAAAAGGCGGGCTTGTCTGCCTAGCTTTCCTGTCGTGCAAGGAAAACATGTCAGCCAATCAGTGTTTTAGAAATTGGAGCCCTCCTAATCTGGTTCAGTAGCTGGAGATGGTTGAAGACATGGTAGAAAAACAAAATAGCGCTTGGACAAGCCAAGATGTGCTACAGGGATTATTATTTTTTAAGCTTGTTATCGCTCATCCTCCAGATTTAACCAATTACATACACTTTGTTTTTTTGTTTTATTTTTATTCATAATATGTTTTTAAAATTTTTATTTCAGGTATATTTTGATAGCTGTAACCGAGGTTTAGAATGATATAAGAAGTTCCTGAAACGGCTTGAGGCCTACTTCCATATTTTTTTTTTATGACTGTGAAAACCATATAACACTATCCGTAAATTTTAATTCCTTCCGAATATAAAGAATGTAATTTCAAATTCTTCATGTGCTGCTAACTTATTAGTTTTTCAAATATTAACTGAAATCGAAATAATTCCAATCTAATAAGACAATATGCAAGTTTAAAATGGATTCCGGATGTAATGTTAAAAGGTGCATAATTATCTTTTTTTTTTTTTTTTTTTTTTTTTTCAACTTAATTGTTTCGTTTTTTAATGTTTTTTTGATGAAGAATTGTGAATCCAAATTTCTTCTCGGGGACCAACACGGGGAAAATTTCAAATATAAAAGTCTGGTTCTTAAACATGAATGAGATATTTCAGGAAGATCTGCATACTAGTTCAAAGTTATTAGGCAGCGATATATGCACTCAGATTTCAGCTAAAAGAAGGTTCAAGCAGTAAAAAATTAAATAAGCAATCAAGCTTCTAAAATATGTAGATAAGGAGAAATGATAGATAATTTACATGTTATCTTCCTCCATTAGAGATTTGTCGATTAATGCACCTTAGCATTACGGGTAACATTTTTCTAATGAAGTCTTCCCCCCAACCCCCACCCAAAAAAGGTTCTGCCTTATGTATTTATTTTTTTCCATCCTCCTCACGAGTGTAGTTGATGTTCTGATGAATGATGTCACTTTTCATTCTTACCTAGTTCTGCTCTTATTTTTCCTTTCATCAACCTATATTTTTTTGTCGTTTGCACGCCCCTTAGTGACGGCGCTGTGTCCCTATGGCAACACGGTCAGGGTTTTTCTTCAGTCTGGGCTTTATGTGCTTTAATCGGGAATTACCAAAAGGAAACTGTGACAACCGAAAAGGCTGTTAAATGTTTGCTTTCACAGCACGAAGTTTGGTTTCAAGCAAATAAATGGGATCGAAGCACCTCCACTTCACGGCCATCGTTGGCAATAGAGCGCAGTATTTTATGAGATATTTGTGGCAATACCCTATAAAAAGAAATATAAAAAAAAAAATGATCGTTTATTTTATAGTTCCGAACGCTAGTAAACAGTTCACGGGACGTTTATTCTTTTCTTGGATATAATTATTATAGTTTGGAATGGTGTTAATGTATGCAATTGGAAGCAGCACGAAATGTGAAACCATTGGTTATGGGGCGCGGTAAATGATAACAGATAGACCCCTTCCTTTGATAACGATTAGCTGTTGGCAGCAGTTATTGTTATGTAACAGTTTTTCTTTTTTTTGCCAGTTACGATGTGGTCATTAGAATTAACATTCAATTGACGAGACCAGTCCAGTCAGTCGTGGAAAATAGAAAGATATGTTTTTAAAAACAAATATTCAAAAATAATATAAACATTTTTTTGTAATATCCACTAAAATTTTACTGAATTTTTTTTTTTTAATGTATGAAAAAATATATTTTTAATTAGTTGTGGCCGTAGAGAAATGTTATCGAAACCGAATCGCTTACAGTGATTGTAATAAATTATCATAATGCATTTCTTTTTTTCTTTTTTTTTTGAAAGAACTTATTTTCCTCAATATCTCAATATGAAGGATTTGCTCAACTTACTACATTATCTGCTTTTGGATACTCTAAAACAGCGATTCGTAATCTTAGAACGCGAAACGTAAGAATATTTCCTTCTTCCTTTCTTAACCTCACCAATTACAATGCAGTTTTGTGTGTCACTAATCTCTTCTTCACAGATATGCAAAATAAACGGCACATTGTTTTTTTCATTGCTCTATTTGAAAAGCAGACGTGATTTTTATTTTTCTCATCTCTATTTATTGATTTTTTATTTTTAAATGTGTGTACAGTTTTTTTTTGTGGTCAAATTTAGTGACTCATCAAACGGACACGTGACTGCTGCTCTAGATGTTTCCTTCCATTTTAAATGAGTCAAATCAGATATCAAGTAATCAATTTTTAATGTCAATTCTTTGCCACCAGATGGCGCCGATAAACCAAAGTTATTTTAGATGTACATTTGCTTTTGTTTTTTTTCCTTTCATGGAATCGTCTACATCTATACAATTGAAAGACTAGTAATAAATCATAATTTTTATCGTAAATAAGCAGCGAGTTTGGACCATTTCTGTTACTTATCTATTTCTGGAGCAACGTAAAAGGTGATTTACGTAGAGAACATTGTCTGATACTTTCTTTTTATGTTTTAATCATCATTTATTCGTTTCAGTATGTTCAGGTTTCTTAGAATTTCCGATTACGTTTCACCAGTTACAGTTTCCAATTTCAATTGTATGTATTTCCATTTCAGTTTTCACTTTTATTTTATGGAACTTATAGCAACGATACCTTTTTCCTCGCAGGAAAGACACTGAATTTTTTTTTTTCCTTCTCCCCTCCTCCTTCGACGTCAGATCGAATGAAATCTAAGCATGTAAATCATTCCACCTCCGTCCTTTGGCGGTGCTGTTACACTACATTCACGGGATTTACGATCTTTTTCCTTTCGTCTTCCTTCCATCCGCACGTATCAGAGGGAAATGAAAATGGCAGTTTCGATCAAGATGTTCACACGACTCAAGACGATCACTTTAAGATAAGACAAGCTTCCTGGTGGTAACGATCCCATCTAAATACACGGAAAGTTTAAACACAGAGTTTGGAATCGAAGAAGTATATATATGTAGAAAAAAAAAAAGATGAATTTTACATAAAACAGCAATGGCGGAGCCTGTATTTTTAAAGCCTTCCTACTTCCTAAAGAAATGAAAGAAAATGTGGAAGCTTCCAGAACCCCTAGTCTTACTGTTGTAGATATGGAATGCTTTATTTTCTAATTCTAGCGTCTAGAAAAGTACTGGAATAAATTGATAGTATTGTAATGAATTACAAAAATAACGTATAATAACAATATAAGTATATGAATTACACAATAAAATATTATAAATTTTTGTAATTTTCTTTTCTAATGGTTTTTAGGACTAAACTAAGCATATCATCAGCTAAACAATACTTTATTCAAATTATCCAATCACGTGATTTCTGATCAGCCAATCATAGCCTCTATACATAGCTTTAACTAAAACTAATTGTCTTCTGACAATCAAAGTACGAACTAGTTAGATTTAGTTGGAAACCATACTTCATAATTCGTAACTAAATTACTCATACTAAAAAATGAGATGGTCAATTTATAAAGAAATTTTGCTGGAGGAAGTTTCGATATACTTAAACTAATGTTTGCACAAAAAAATCAGAAACGAAAGATACGGAATTGTCTAAAAACAGGAAGTCATAAAATAGCAAATAGCTATTGTTTTTTCTGTTAGAAAAAGAGACTTGCAAACGAAATCTACTACCAAAGGTAACAAGAAAATAGCGAGTAAATGTTTTAAGTAAAAGGTTAATGTAAAAATTTTCAATAAAATTGTTATATTTGTCAGAATACATACTGTAAGTTGTCTATAGTGTAGAAAATTCGATAGTAATATTGTTCTTTATTATGTTTAAGCATAAATGAATAGTTCAATTTGAAATGAGCTTAAATGATATTTTTACAGAAATTATGATTATCGCTTTACAAGCAGTTGAATAATAAGTAAATTACCTTTTAATATACAGTAGAGCCCCGATTATCCGCGAGTGCCGTGAAAAAAGTTTTTGATACAAACTTCGAAAAAACCAATTTTAATCCAAGCCAACAACAGGGAAAATACAATGGGCCCTACAGTGCGAAGGTCGAAAATTACTGACAGGTTTATTGTGTATCATGATCCTACAGGCTTTCTCGGAATTTGTGGATGCAAACGTAGAGCAAAGGTTTCTGCTTTATTGCTTTAAAAGTTTTACATATTATGTTTTTTGTTCAATAAAACGTAGTTTTTAATGGTGAAATATTTTTTTCATGTTTACACCTCATTTTTAGTCTTTTTTCGGGTGATCCGCGATTTTCTATAAAGCCTAGTTATAAGAACTTCTCGAACGTCTTTCAATAGTGGCTTTGCTGTTTGTTTTTATTTGCAGGGACAATATTCGTTCTAAAATCATTCATTTCGCAATGGCCACTTAAATATATAATTTTCAGTGAGTATGCGGAACGAAGTTACATATTTCGATATATTTGTGTCGCTATCAGAATAGGCTGTCAAAATAGTGACAAAAAGAAATGTGCAAACATTAAGTGTAGACACCAACATTCGCCGAATGAACATATATTGGACGAGATGATGACGGTAATCATAAATGTCAAGGTGTCAAGTTGAATCTAATCAATAACTCAACAGCTATGATTTGACGAGGAATAGTTATGTGTGTCGTACTTCATAACACACCTCCTCGTTCACCGGCTTCGATTCGTCGTGACCCGGTTTCTAACGAGTGTTGGTTTGAGTTTGCGAACAAAAGAAATGGAGGATTGTGTTGGGTGCCTTAACACGTTTCAGTGCTCATTTGATTAAGTAAATTTTCTATATTTAATTTAAGGTAATTAGGCACTATCTGGAAATATAAAAACCTCAAATTGTGAAGTTACTACTTCGTCTTAGCTGTTTACTAAAGGGTGTTTAGATGTAGACATCTACGGAAGTGGAAATCATTTTGATTTTTGTTTTACTTTTTCTTTTTCAGAAATGAATAGGAATTGTCAAAATTTTCCTGTAAATTGATATATTTTTTTTTTAAACACAGTATTGGATATTAGTGATACTAAAATCTAAAGAAATAAATTTGTGTTGGTTTATTTATTTATTAGTTCAAACATTAATGATCAAAATTGTATTACTTCTATTTCATCTGCTAATCTGATTGCAGGCAGCCATCTTTATCGTTATCTTGTGGGAACTTCTGCTGGAAGTTCTTTGTTAAACTATATTTATTGGTATGGATTCCTTTCCACAGATTACGGATGTTTATTCGTCTTTATGCTTTCATCTGATGAATCATGCTTTTTTCCCCAGTAAAAACAAGCTTTTTACTATTGAACGTATTTAATTTCAGTTCGTTGGCTTGGTATAATACTATTCTCCGAATATTATTGCTACTTTATCATTTTACATTTCAACTAAAAGTTTTTGTTGGCTTCATTTGTATTGTCAGATGGATACGTATGAACAAAGAAGGAATACTGGCAGAATGTTGACCAATCTTAGGCTACAAATTAAAGGATTTTAATTGAAACTATTAGAACTCAAAATGGAAGCCACTAATATAGACCCATTTCCGTAATGTTAATAACGATATTTTGTCAAATTTATTATATTCCACCTTATGTAGTACACTGTTATTGATTCAGGGCATATTTATTGTATCTTTCTTACTAAATAATAACAAAAATCTTACGCTAGCTATTGCTGAAGCTGGAACTGTAGTTATTCTTCCAAATTAATGTAAGGAAGTTGAGAGATGGACATATAGGCTTCCTTTTAGCTTTTTCTTAAAGATGTTTTCTTGGGACCCATTTCAAGATTCTAAATTTTTGATTTCCTCATTTAACTAGGTGTTTACCAATGTTGGGTGTAGCAGTAATAAATTAAACAATGGCTATTTTCTAAACCATACTTCTGCTATCTGCTTCTGCATTTTAAAATGTGGTGCAGAGTGTAGTTTTCATAAACCGTCGTATGGATTGTCAGAAGTGAACAATGTGTAAGGTACTCGTAGCTCCTTTGCTTCGCAAGGTTTCATTCTCAATCACTGTTGAAGTTCTGGTATAAGAAAGTTTGAAGATGCGTGCATATCCTAATGGATTACATCCATACCGACAAACCTCAGGGTATTTTGAAAATACCTCGGATCACGTATCTTTCTGGGAGAGTTAATTATCCTAATTAAACACAACACACGATAATCATGTTTTCAGAAACGTGAAATTTGTAGTTATTCGAATTCATGTTACTCCGAAACTTCTTTTTTTTTTAAAAAAAAGAAAAATTGCTTGGATCATCGGTTTATTGTTGATTGTGGAAGCTCCAAATGTTTTTTTTTTTCTATTACACAACAGGATTTTATTCCAGAACCCTGTTGTTTCATATATTCCTTAGCGGCTACCGGTATTTCTGATAATTCTTCCACACTTTCCGCTATTCTTTATTTGTATATGACTTCATGTTTTATATTTCCCTTCATTAATTTGTGTCCGAATATTCAGCAGAATTTTGTATTTTAATTACTACAAGTCTTTTACATTCAGGACGATTTCTTTTTTTTTTTTTTTATTAATACCAGAATAGTAAACAAAATTGTTCTTTAGTAAGGGACCCATTAGTTCAAATAATACGACATTTGACTGCGGGCTTCAGGGTTGGACTCTCGAAAATATCAGGCATTTATCCTTGATTTATTTCTTTCCCCGTAGGTCCTCTAATTCACTCAACCCTCTATCAATTGCAATATCAGGTTGAATTTCCAAGGTTAAGGCGAACGAACGTCAGACTGCCCTTTCTCTATCCACTGTATCGTCAGACTAGTGATAGCACGATCCTTTACCGTCTATGATCTATCTTAATTAAAATATACAATGCATATTTTAATTTTCTTTTTAATTTCAATTTCCAAGTTTAGCACATGGGATTTTTTTTTTTTTTCTAAATTAAATAAAACAAAAAAAGTAGTAAACTTTAATTAAGATAAATCACGTCCACTGCAACATCATTCAATCTGTCCTTTATAAATTAGACGTTAATTCGATTTAAAGTGGCTCTCTCAGCTGTAAGCATTTAATTGATGAAGACCAACTACAAGGCGAATTGCATTCCCATCACGAATGGGCGTTTATCCACTTGGGCGACGGGGGTGGATGTCGCTGCGCTGGTGACATCCATTTCGATTAAATTGTTTTGCTGTTTTAAACGACCCTCGACGAATCTGGTCATTTGGTCTCATTACATTGATGAAGTAATTGAGATGTACAATGCAAAGCTTTTGAACATTGCCTCCCAGTTGGTCAGAAATTAACTGCGCAAAGGGAAGGACTCGGCCATCTGTCATCCGCCGCGAATTTCGCCAAATACTTATTATTCGCTGATAGTCCGAGTGCGGTCGCTCACTGCTGCTTCTGTTGGGGCGCTCAGATAAATTTCACAATGCAGCAAAATGAAATTGCTATTTTAATTTCTGCAGACTACTTGACAGTAACAAATTTCATGGTTTATCGTTTCTTACAAATAAAAGAAAAATATTTTTATGCAAAAATTTAACGTGCGTGGAAACAATTACATGAGAAATAAAACAAAAATGCAGAAGACTAAGAGTTCACTGATCTGTTTGTGGAAATTGTGATACCGGGAATCCAAGATAACCTATTTCAGGTTTCCTGACCATCGTCAATTGGATCTACCCAGTATCTTACATATAATTTTTGCATTGTAAGTATTTCTTGTTTAACAATTAATCCTTTACATGCTAAGCGATCGCTAGCGGGGATTAAGTGATTGGCTTTCTCATTCTTTATTTAGGTTTTGATTTTTTTTTAATATGGAGGACCTTTGTGTTGTTTGCTTTTGTTTTTTTTATATGTTTTCTGAGTTCACTGAGATGTAAGATACTGGGCGGATCCGACTGACGATGGGCAGCAAACTTGAAATAAGCTATCTTGGACTCCCGGTATCACAATATCCAAAAGCGGATCAGTGAGCTCTTAGTCTTGTGCGTTTTTAATTTATTTCTCATGTAAAAAAAAAATATTATTTGTAGTTATTATTGTATTAGAACTTCGATTATCCGCTCGGTTAATCAGATATTTTGAATAACCAAACCTAACTGATTTCAATTTATATGAAATTAAGCCTGCAATTAAATTACTGCAAAGTTATTACTATTGTATTTTGATATCAGAAGTGAAGTGATTGATATAGGAAATAACTTTTAAATTTGAGAGATTGTTTCTATACGTTACATTGCATGTATCCTCTAATTCGACAGTGATTCGGATAATCGTTGTTCTAGTTCATTACTTTTCTTATTACTATAATATTATAACCTAGATATCTGGTGCGTTTGGAAATAAGGTAGATTTAAGTCAGATCTGGGGGGGGGGGGATCGGCAACTCCTGAAGTTATTAACGGTTAGGATTTTACCAAACGATTTAGTCCTTTAGCTGCTCTCGTCTAAGTAGACTTCGATTAGGAGTTCATTGGTGGATATAGTTAGGGTAATCTAATCTATTCATTATTTTGTTGTTGTGGTTGTTTTTTTAATTCTGTTTCGAAAGTTTTATCACTCTTTCCGTACACAGTACTTCCTAAAACTCAATTTTATAAACATCTTTTCTAAACAAAATTAATTTAGTGATTTTATTGAAAGATTAATCTGCAATAATTATCCAAATATAATAAAATAACAAGGTATGTTCAGTTTTTTAATTTATATTTCTATATACAATAGTAAACGTGTTAACAAAGTTTAGATAGGTATCAGTTTTATGAATAATCAATTTCGGAGAATACAGTATTTTTTTTTTTTTTCCTTCTACGACAAATGATGTCGAAATCGTGTTTAATTTTTTTTACACGGTTTTTATGTCAATGTTTTTGTGTTTCGTCATTGACTGAAATTGCGAAACCTCTTTCAATCGATTCTTGTCGACTTGGTCAAGCGACAGTAATTTTTCCCGCCATTTTATGTCAATCTAAGAAAAATGCCAATTTAGAATATTCTTTTAAATTCTATTTCGTACTATTGAATTAGTACAGAAGTACTGCAAGTAGTCACATTATTACAGATTATTAGAACATCCAAAGACCGTTGGATATTTTTCTCTACTCAGATGACTAACCTCCTGTTTCTCCGCCTCAGTAGTGAATCTGTTTCTTACACTGCATCTTAGCGAAAAAAGCTTTCTGCCAACGAACTATAGACAAAGGCCAATTCAGTTCACCGTTCTGTATTGTAACCAATTCAACACGATTTTGCTGGCATTGATCTAAGCTTTTAAGTTATGGGTATTCGGCTGATTTTGATCGATACTGAAAGATCGGCCATTCTACTGTTTTACAATAAAAGATTTCCTGCTATTATAATAAGAAAAAGACACAATAAATTAGGCTTTTGAAACCAATAGCCTTATCAACTAACGTAAATTGAAAACGATAAAAGATTATTCTACAACTGAAAATGTTACTATTCTGTAGAAGTAATGTAAAATGTATTTAATATAAATTCATTTATATTAAAATAATTATTCGTGATAAAAGTACCGAAATCTCAGTCAATACAGACAGACAGACAGACAGGAGAATCGTTAAGAGCTCGAATTCTTTTTTTGTTCTTTGGAAATGAAGTAATATCGTTGATGCTAACTACTTAATAATACTGTAATAAGGAGATTGGAAGTAAATATTCCTTGGCTTTGTTTCTTAATCCATTTGATTACTTTTAACGTAACTCTGAAGCATTCAATTCGTGGCTGTTTGAGTTTTTATTGCACTATTGTACTTACGGAAGAAGAAAAGATATCCAGCTTTAAGGATTCATTGCAACGATTATCTTAATTCCACAGTGCGTCTCTGATGCAATTTCATATTCGGTATGTTTGTAAATAAAAATAATAGTTAAATGCTTCTGCAATAAGCTACTAGGAACGTTGTTAAAACGAACGAGGAAATGTGGCTTATGATCTACGACAACCTCTTTCAACATTTTCAGTGCTCGAGAACTGCGATTTCCAACTCAGTGCGGTTATAGGATTGTTATTCTGTTTCCCAACGTGAAATTTCTAAACGAGAGGGTCTTTATTTTTTTTTTTTAAGCCATTTTTTAAAAATTTCAACAAAAATCCAAAATATGAAAGACCCCCATGTCCGTAATAATCAAAAAAAAAAAAAAAAACAACCGACACGATGAATATTTTCCAATTGTGAGAGAACAGCTCTGGCATCATTGTAAAGTCAGAAAAATACTTTTTTGACTGAGACTCCACAGCCCAACTTTCCATTATCCAGTAATGTTTCGTGCTGTAGTATAACATAAGTTTGAATTTTTGCACAGTTCCAAGTTACAACTCCGAAAAATATACAGCTAAACTCAGTTTCAGAAAAAGATCAGGAATGACGTCATTGAACCAAGTTACACAACATCCGTCAGCCCGAAACATAGTTCAATCTTTCTGTAAATATCGCTCTACAAGCAAAAGGTTTTGTCTGATAGGAAATTACTTTAAGTTTGTACTGATATGTAATAAAATACATAAAATTATTTTTGTGAAAATCTTCAAACTATTACAAATCAATCATGCTATTGATTATTATGTTGTCGAACTACTTGATATCATGGCTGCCTCCATTAGGTCGCACATGTCTTCTCAGATGTAGTCTACTTAATCGTAAAGGCCAGTCTTTGCGTAGTCCTGTGATTTGGCTGGTGAGAATAAAATTAAAATACGTGTAATTTAAACAGGATTAAATTACAAAGTAAAAAAACTAAAAAACTGGAGAGGAAAGAAGAAAAAAACAAAACAAAAAAGGCAGGTAGGAGAATCGATCCAGCGAACCTTAGCATAAAAGACGAATGACCATCTCCCCACCACAGAATAGAGATTCCTACGCCTGACGTCACTCCCGATCTTTTTCTGAAATTGGCTGTAGGAATAGCAAACTTTGCATTGTTTATTTATAACTTCTAAATTTATTCCGGTTAAATAAATTAAAGTTCGAAAGCAAACATTAAAAAAAAATGTCTTCCAGATATTTACTCGAAATTGTAAAAGGCCTTTTTTTTTTTTTTTTATCTAACTTAAAATTGTTACTTTTATTTATCAGTGAGTTTAGTCCTGGCAGGTTTATTCCCCATCTGATAAAAGAAATACTTCCCTTTGTATGACTGGAATTAAGCAATTGTAAAATTGACAGAGCAGAGAACAGTTTCTAAGAAATGCTGGCTGGCCTGCATGAATCCATCCACAGTCTGCTATAAATTTCTTATCAGTTCTAAAACCATCCTAAAGGAATTGTACTTAGTAAAAATTCTTTCTATCTCTTTATTTACTAATAATCAAGTATTTAATTTTTGAAGTTTTTATTTAGATTCAGATTCCAGTTCTATCGCACTTCTCGAATTTTGGCAAATACCAAATTTTAATAAATAAATAACACCTTAAGATCTGATTTTTTTTTTTTACTTTTTTATCTTTTCTTTTTGAAAAAAGTTCAATTTATTTTATTTTAAGATAAAGTTTCTACGTCAAGCTATGGGATTTGTTTCACGAATCTTAAGTGATGCATTACAAGCTATGTATCCCTGGATTTGTTAGGATAAGAAATTTATTACAACGGATAAGAAATTGATGATTTTTGAGCAGACTCTGTTGATGGATTTTAGGTCCTATTGTAGGTAGCTACTACATAGAGTTAAGTATATAATTACTATCTTAAGAATTCATCTGAATTCGTCTTTGTTCTTGATGAAAGTTAGGTATTTCAGCGCTTCACGAAAAGTGGAAGATTCAACATGGCGGCTATTGACGTCTTAATGAAGATAATCTTAAGTTACTTTACTCAGACACCAGTACAGTCGCGTCAAGTCTGAATGGGTGTCAGGTGATTTTTTTTTTTTCCGTTCCTCTTCTTTTTATTTGTCCTAAGCTCCCTTTAAGTCTTTTTCTGTTTGAAGTAACATCTGTCATGTTGTTATCTTTCGTTGAGATCTTCCAATTTGATTTGCTCCTTCAGTTTTGACGTTTCCCAAAAAATCAATGTAGAACAAATAGGCTGCGAAGTAGTGTTGGATCCGATCCAAATTTTATCGACACGGAGATTTGTGCTACAAAGAGTAGACGGTAATGAATGGAAGGCGGGTTTTTTTTTTTACTTCTTTTTTTTTTTTTTTGCTATATTTTATAAACCTTTTTCTTCCTTATTGATTTATTAACGAATACAATTACAGATAATTTGACATTTGTTTTTTTGAGGCAGTTTAATTAAATAGGCGATCTATTATTTCTTGTGGGTCGTCATTATTTTTCCTTTCCTCCTCCATTTCCACTTGGCCTAATCCAGTCCGTTTCCGTTGGATTTCCCTTCGTTATGGATTACTTTCGACAGATCGGTCTTGTCTTCGGCTGATGTTTTTATCTTTTGTGACAGCTATGATTTCGCCCGAAAAGTTTTGATGAATTCAATTACTATTCTTGGAACAATTTCAGAAGAGCATTCACATCCTAGAGCCTATCA
>JAFIDM010006943.1:54858764-54886511 GCA_023159025.1 Thereuonema tuberculata | reverse complement strand
GTATTTTCTGATGTATTTGAATAGCGCATTACCTTAGCACAATCTAAGCGAAATGTTTGGGTATTCGAGCCCTAATATCTTCGGTGATATCTAACCTAATTTTCCTCCTGGGACACACCCTGTAAATATATTTCTACATACACATATAAGTTATGTAGGCAAAAAAATGAAACCTTTTTTAAAAATGGTCCTACGTGGAAGAAGATTTGTTGAAAGAAAAGAAATTTTTAAAAATACTAATTTTGAATAAATTATGGGTGATTATTTCCTGATATTTAAAATTTCGATTTTATAATTTTTTCCTGTTATTTATAAAAAAAAATAAAAAAAAATACAAAAACGAAATTTTAAATATTAGGAATTGACTTTCCGAAGGAATGAAACAAAACTCTTAGTTGTTTTAGTTTTGTTTTTTTTTATTTGCTGATAGAAAAGTAGATGGAAAACCCTTCTGTGAATGTAAAGAAAAATTATTGGAGTTAGAAGGAACGCGCGAATTGCACCTGAGCTTGAATACAAATATTGACAAGTGTGAATCAGTCGAATCGTTCCTTGCAAATAGTTGTTCTGTTGGTTTTTTTTTTTTTACATTGCAACGTGACATTTCTTTTTTTCCTTATCGTAACATGAATAATCTTTTCAGGTTCTGATAAACTCCGGTCATTTAAGTCAGTATTAGTTTTAAGAGCAACGATTCATTCTTCCGTACTTGGTAACCAAACGTTTAGTGCTGAGGGCTAATAGAACTGACCTTTTGATTTATTGATTGCAAATAATAAACATAAAATATAAATATAATAAATAATTAATTATAATTAATATAAAACAAGTTTGCTTTTCTTGAAAGCGATTCTAAAATCGGAGGCTAATGTTAAACAAACAAAAAATACGTTGACGTTAAGTTAGGACACATTAATTGCAGGAATAGAAACCTCACATTTCTTCTGAAAAGAAGTAAACATTCTTATTGCTTTGTTTTGTTTTTAAACCTATTCTTGTTTTAAGATTGAGTGGATTTGGTCCCTTTTAGATTTGCCTTTCTTATCCGACGCTTTTGAGTCCTTTGCATTGATAGATCTCAACTAGCTCGAAACAACTGTTCTAGGAACCGTGTAGATAGAGACATCTTATTACACTTAGCGCTGCTTTAACTCGTTTTCTTCCTTAGTTTTCATCAAAATAAGCGTGACTTCTCTCGACGTCTACTTTACGTGATGAACTGTCTCTTGAAGCAGAGGTTTATGTAAAACTAATTTACTTTTTTCATTAAATGTAGTTGTAGAATACTTAGGTTTGAGCCAATAAGTATTGCATACAAGAGTGAATCAGCATAGATAAGCTTGTAGGAAGAAAACTCCGTACTACTCTGGTGTGGCAAAGTCTCTTCTAACAATCCTAGATGTAATTGGGATAATACTAAAATGCAAAGCATTAATAACAAGAGATAGAAATGGAAATGCTAGTAGTAAAATGTAAAACATGAAACTACAGAAATGAACAATTACATAGATGATAATGTAAAAGTCTATAAATAATATTATTGAAAAAATTATTATACAACAATGAAAGTATATTGGACAAATCATTTCAGATGTTATGTTAATGATTCTGTATTATTTATCACTGTGAAAGATTGGATGGTTTGTTTGAAATAAATGATTCCTTTGAGGATGTTCTACATAAAATTTACGAAAGATTAAAAATGTAATTTGTATGGGACAAATAAGTACGAGCTCATTACACGGTGAAGAAATGATTTGCGAGATTGAAATGATTACATATGGGATTTTTACAGATTTAAATATTGCTTATGGAATGTAAGTAAGCCTAATACTTGTTTAGTTCATTCAACTTTAGTTACATAAAACATTACATATAAGACTGTCTTTCCTAATATAGCGATCTTTGCCAAATAGTTTATCACCAGCACAATATAATTGTATAATAGAACCCTAGTATCATGTTAAAAGTTAAGTTAAACTAGGATCACGTCTTCTTTTCAGGATATCCTCAGCACTTGATGTTGTAGCAAGCTAGAATGCAGCAAATATGTAACAATTTATAACATTACAATTAAGGGTTATACATAATCAAATAGAATTAATACTTGAAAATTGTACAGTATTTCTTGTCGACCTAAGCGAAAAATTACAAGAACGTACTCCTCTCTGTCTGTTCGTCTGCACGTTTCCAAACTTTTGGAGGAAATGGATTTAATCTGCTCATACTTAATTAACAATTTCTACATAGTAATATTTGAATGGAGGTGACAACATTCCATTGTAAGATTTATTCGATATAAACCATTTTCTCTTCCTCTTAATTTAGTTTGGGAGACATTATCTTCGACTGTATCTTATAGCCCATAATAAATTTTATATTTAAATCAAAATGAAATATATTATTCTGCTAATATTTGAAAACTAGCTCTCTGTAATATCTCGCTCTTCTGCCTTCGCTGAATTGAAGCTGGAATTTTCAGTGTAAATGGAACTGGCAAACGATTTACATGCAAGCATTTTTGTAACATATTTTTCTAAATTCTCGTGTTTGCAGAAAGAAAATTTTCGTCTTTGTGTATTATTTTTTTTTTTTCGTTGCTATTACCAAAAATAAATTCGTGAAAGAGTAATAGAAACAAAAAAAAAAAAAATAAAACAGATTCAGTGCCTCGAAAATTTTGTTGGAGTGTTTTCATTTTAAAACTTTTATGTGAGAAAAATACAATTTATTCGTAGAATACACTAGCAAGTAGGAAGAGATTTGAGGAAAAGATCCTCCATCTTTGATCCAATTTCTTGTCGAGGAAGAATTGAATTTCAAATTCTGATGACGTTCCTGAATCATTTTATTAATTTAGGAGGGCTGTAGGCCAAATGGAGTTTTGGACCAATTCAATAAATATGTTTTGATGCGTGAGTTAATGAGTCACTGATGATGAATTGAATTGATTTATTCGAACTTCTCCCACGATTCTCTAAAGCAAAGGTGTTGATGATTGTACTTTAATCACCCCTAAGGGACAGAAAGGTCCCTAAAATCATCATCTACCCAATAATTTTATTTATGACTTTGGCTCCATTTCAGTGGGTTAATTTCCTTAGCCAGCAAAAGGAACATCTTCGACAACCAATAATGAGATAAAAGTAGTTTTGTAAAGGTTAGAAACAAGGTAAAAAAAAAATTACATTTTTAACCAATCTCGGCATTTATTTAGTCACCTCTTGAGAAAGAACTGCTAGGATGAAAGCAAGTTGCTGATTGGTTATAATGTTCCTGTGGTGATTCCTTTTTTAGCGAACTTTCTAGGAAGGAGAGACTCCTCAACTCAATCAATCGTTGAATGTGTTTGTGCCTTCCTTTTAATAACTTTTGACCACTGGTGGAGATCTTGAAACTTGGTGTACTTATTTATGGACTAGAGATGATCTAACTTTTATATTTGACATCTTTTCTAATTGGTTCATTGTCGAGAAATTAGCTTGAGAAGGCATTACAATTCCACGTAAAAACATTAGAACCATAAGTGGTGTTTTCCTGAAAAAAATAATAATAAAAGAAATTAATAGAATCTTTAGTTATTTTAAGGAAAGTAGATTTTAAGTTCTTTCAGGAATATCTTGTTATTTAGATTTTTCATTCTGTTGTTTCAGTAATGATAATAATTCACTAATGTACCAGGAAATTCCAAGTTCAAGTTATTAATAGTTACGAACAGTATTTTTTTTTCCCCTTTGTACTGTTACTAAAAATAAGGAAAGTAATTGTATTCTTATTGAAAAGGTATTTTCGTTACCAGACAAATAAAATATATTAGAGAAATCCTTAACTTATTAAATTTATGATAGTAGGGATACGTTTTACAGATAGACGATCTCATTTTTTTCCTCCCACGCAAGCGTCAGGCTAAAGAACACTTAATGAAGAGACACCCAAAAGTAAGACCGTGAAGATAATACTGTTGCTACGAATGGATCTGCTTTAAGTGAAGGTCATCACGAAACAGCTCTTAAGTTCATTCCGACTTGAAGATTTTTTTTTCCCTTTATTTTCTTTTTGCATTATATGTAAATGTTTTTGTAAAGATTAAATGTAATACTTTTCAACAAAACAGAAGCACGGAATAAAAACTTACAAGAGAAATGTCATTTTAAATTTATTATTTCGTTTTTTTTTATTTTAATGGCAAAAACTTAAGCCTGAACTTTCTTTTTATTTTTATTTAAATGTCTTGAAGGATGTTTGTTCAAGTAGTGTTGTTTAAGGGAATAGGGTTTATTTTAGAAGCTGTCATTTCTTAAATAGCTAATAAACTTACATGCAGATTTATCAGGAACCCCTTACGTAACTCAACAAAAAAAGTTACGACGAAAATTATGGAATGGATGACACATTTCTGAATCAAATTGCTGCCAGTTTTGTTGTTGTTTTTTGTTTCATGCATGTACAAAGAAAAAAAAAAACCCGATTTATTCTTTTTAACTAGAATCGTTTAGCAAAAGTTGTCTTCCTTGAGATAATGGAATTCCTATCTGTTAAAAATAGTAACGCCATAGGAAGGGCCGGGCTATCTTCACTGCCCTAGGTCACAGTTCGGTTGGCCGCAACCTTTTTTTTTTTTTTTTTTCAAACTTTTTTATTATTATTATTATTATTATTATTATGCAAAAGTTTCAAACCTTGGTTTCCCCAGCAAAGACAATACGGCGGGTCAAGGGTCCTCACCCAATCTAAAACTGCCTCTAGTATCACCTATTCCTCCCAATAAAAATGTTTAACTCCTAAACAAACTTAGAATATAATTGACTGACATACCTTAAGTCTTCCCATTTTACTATATCTGTGAATGCTAAATTTAATATTTACATTTAATGTAGTGTGGGTTGAGCTGTAGAAAAAGACATATTGGATTGAATTATAAAATTAATCGTAAAATTAATCTAAACAAAGTTTAATGTAATAAAATTTAGCTTATAGAAATTAGATCTAAAATTTCTATAGAAGGTTACAAATCAGTTGTTGTTTTTAAACGACTGAAGGTGAAATACTTTGGTCTTTTGTAAAGTGGGTATACAAGGCACTGGAACTTAACTACATCTAGACATTAAGATTAAGTTGCTAAACATGAAGTTTGATAAAATATATTAGCTTTTAGCTATCCTACCTACGTCATTCTATACAATAGATTTAAAATCCACTTATGTAAATATCCGTTGATATTGACGACCTAGATTTAAAAGTTTAAATATATTCTAGGAAACGGTAATTATAAATTACTGTTAAAATCAAAGCCTGAAAGCTTCACATAATTATTGCAAAGCAGTTTTTGCTGACTTAAATGTCATCTGCATAGGAACAATAGTTTCTCATTACTTTTTTTGGGAAAAAAAAAAGTAAATCAACTCAAGAAGCACTGGTAAAACTTACTGAAACGAAGCTTCGCTTTATCTAGTGCTCCTTTTAATTACCTGTCAACCAATGGTTTACACCTTTATTCCAGAAGACTTTAAGAAAAGAATAGGATAAAATATGATTTTCTTCTTTTATTATTATTGTTGATTCTCAGTATTCCTTTTTCCTTTCAGATTTGCTGATTGAGATGCTCGGCGTGTTGGCGAGTTACAGCATCACCGTCAAGGAACTGAAAACCCTGTTTGGTGCGATGAAGGCTGAGAAAGGCAAATGGGTAAGTTTCATCTTTAAAGCCACATGTTTTACATTCAGTTGTGCTGCTCTGAGAATGATATACAAAACGTATGTATATATAAAGTTTTGAAAAAAAAGTTAGTCGTATTTCCTTATTTACCACATTGCCTCGAAACAAAGGAGCTACTAATTAATCATTGTTCTTATCCAAATAACATTACCTAAAACTTTTATTGACTTTTTTTACATCTGCTTTTACATTTCAAAAGTCAACGTACGACATACGTCATGGACGTGCACCATTCTACGTTCAAAATTCTATCCTATTCTCAATGGAATGTTATACTGCCTTTCGTTTATCTTCTGAGAATCAAAACTGTCATCAGTTCTGGAAGGCTGGCCAGTTTCATTAGGAGCTCTGTAGCAAACATTGTTGAGTTTTTATTTATTTATTTTTAAGTGCTCCAAAATTAGTTCCCTGGATTTTCTCGCATCCTGCCTTAATTAGGATTTCATAAGCGAAGATTTCTTTCTTTGCCAAAAATAATAAACATCATTATTTAAAAAAAAGAAAAAAAAAAGTAAATAACAGTACACATTGCCATTCGAACAATTGAGCAAATAAAGAGAATTCAAGTACCTTGGAAACATCATTAACCCATGTTGGAAAGTAGATAACTACTTTTAAATAGAAAAGACAAAATTTTTTGAATTGGAATTATTAATCATGATTTTGAGTTGTTTGAAAGATGTTTTATTGAAATTATAGCAAATTTTCTCTAAACCAGCCATTTCTAAAAAATGGAAGCGAAACAAGGACTTGGGGAGAAAAGAATAAGAAAAAAAAAAGTTAAATTTGTAGACCTGCTGGACAGATAAGATTTAAAAAAAAAAAACAAAAAAAACTAATATTTTAAATTCCGTTAGAAATGAAATATAAATAGAGGATGTCTTGTAGCTTAAAAAGAAGATGGAAGAAGCATGTACAGCAAATGGATAAAGAAAGATTACTAGAGTCCAAGCCAAAAAGGTACAGTAAAAGAGGAGGGCCTTTAATGGGCTGAAGATTTTAAGATTGTTACTGAAATTCCAAGACCTACTCCGTGAAGCAAAGAAGATGATGAATTAGAAGCCATATATTACGAAACATCCATCAACGTATAGTTTGTTACTGGATAAATTAACTCTCGGGAATTTTCTCACTGCGGGGTGAGATATACTCAATATTTCGGTCCAGTACCTCGGGCCTTCTTCAGGAGATGTACGTATATTGTAACATTAAGTTTGGAGCATTTAATCTCCTGAAGAAGCCCTGAGATACCGGACCGAAATATTGAGTATATCTCACCCCTTAGTGCAAATTCTTCAGACATTGAATTTATCCAGTACCATGTCCCACTCTTCAAAAACAAACTGCATTTAGTTGTTGCGTGTGTTTTTTTTTTTTTTAAAAAAAAAAGATTATTTCTCGACCTTCTTCCTTTCCCCTTCTCCGCTTCAGAAGAAACAGTTTTGTATTATTATTATTTTTTCTTTTGGGGGGGGGGGGTATACGTTTATTCGAGGTAATATTATTCTCAAACCCTTCGGAAAGTGATATTAAACTTTCGTGTGTGTTGTGGCGTACACTCTGTAGTAAAAAATAAGATTTATTTTCCTTTTCTGATAAAGAATAGATGGAAAAACAAGATTGGAATATTCTAAGACATCTTATGATTCTTGAAAATGCGAGGATGAAACAGGATTGATGGTCTCTTGGGTATTTGCAGTCGTAATTTAAGTATCACTGAAGGATGATTTATCTTCTTATTTACGTCCGTTATCGTGAGGTGACTACGATTTCTGAATTGTAAAAAGCACATCTTGTCTTCAGTGAAAGGTCGGAGGAGAAAAACTGTCTAATATTAATACGTCGATTAATATTTATTTAATATATTAATATATCTAATTTCTAATTATTCTAAATTTTATTTACAAAACAACTGTATGATATTTAAGATAAGGTTAGATGCCATTTTACTTCTTACAAGGGAAGTGCGTGACCTCGAATGCTGAGAACCGCACGAAAATGTGCTTAGAATATAAATCGCTCATGCCAAAAACAGTGGTATGAGTCATTCGCATGCAGAACTGCACATCTTACCACGAGAGATATTTGAATGATCACCTATTGAAGGTCCAAGAGAGGAACTTTGGTAACGCGAAGAAACAAAATATCGGTGTAATAGGACCAAAAACACGCATATTTCAATGTCGTGACTATATTGCTATATTTCCCTCTGCTTAAAAATAATTACTATCTGAACAACAAACTTTTCCTACTAACCTGATAGTGCTGCACAGCTATTCAGTCTTCAAAGTGTAGGTGTGGATTTCAATGAAATGGTCAAAGCAAAGTGGGTACAGAACAGTATGCTCATCTGACTAAAGCCACTGTTTCACATTCAACATCACTTCCGCATTCAAGCAGTCCAATATCAAAAGCCACACTAATTACATTTTCAAACGATGATATTGGTATGCCAATGTCATAACTTGCCTTTTGCCAAGCCTATTGCAACTTAGGTTTGTACTTTGGTGCAGAAAGTTATATAGCACAGAGTGAAGTCTGATGATGAAATGAAGATCATGTAACTTGTTGTTTTTCGCATTGTAGTCTTACAAAATCAACGATCCTTCTTATGTAGAGCTTATATTGCCTAAAGAAGTACACATCAAGAGGTTGGCAATATTTTATTGTCTTCGGTGGCAATACCTTGAGATTAGTGCAAGTACAACATGCATCGTCGGATGGCGCTAGCATTCAACAGCTGAGTTTTGCATGGGAATGACTCATACCACTGTTTTTGGGATGAGCGATTTATATTCTACGCACATTTTGGTGCGGTTCGCAGCGTTCGAGGTGACGCACATCCCTTGTTAGTAGAGTCCGACCACGATAATGTGACTATTCGAGGTCAGCACTAGCCTCTCTCTCTAGAGGTTCCGAAGAATATTACGTTACAGCTATAAAACAAAACAAAAACAAAACTTTAGTTTTAGTCCTCCTTTTTCCAATTCCTTTCGGAAATAATCTTCAAGCTGTAAAATAATTTTTCGAGCACTGCTCTGTAAAATACTCTAGGGCGACATTTTGAGGGAAACTAATAGAGACCTGTGCTTTGGGACAGGTTTGTGATTGGCTGAAAAACAGATACGTCATAATCACATGGGGTTCCTTCCGATCGACTATAATGGAAAAAATACAGTAATCATGCAAGCGATATGCAAATAATCATTTTTTTCGAAAACTTTTCATTTTTTTTAAAACTGAAAACTTTTAATATAAAATAGAACATTTAATCGTATCCACATCCTGATTTTGGAGCCGTTTTTAAATGATAAATAATAATAATAGTATTCAATTTGCCGTCAATCCTAACGCTTTGAATTCGCTTCAAATTAGACGCTTTTCAACTTAGACGATCACGTAGGAAAAGGTTTTAGTGGGAGCTTTTTTTTTTAAAGAATTCTTGGACGCACTGACTCTTTTAAAGCAACTCGGAACAAGTCGTAATAACCTTCCTTTTTTACTTCCGGCAAGGCAAACGCGCAAAGAATTTATTAATCATCCTATGGCCTTTTTCTTTCTCTCACTTTTAAACTGACTTTGTTCTCTTTGATTGAAATAATTATGCGGTTAGGTTTCCCATTTCTTCTAAGAATTTAATTAATTTAAAAAAAAAACTTAATTTATTTAATAAAAAAAAAAAACAACAACATAATTTGAGCTGAATCGACAGAAGCCACAGTGGAAGGATTTACTCGTATCGGATGTTTGGCTCCCAAAGTAAATAAATAAAAGACTTTTGATTGGCCATCTCTTTCAAAAGTTAAAATGAATTAACTAGCCTATCGAAGCTCTAGAAAAAGTCTGCCTTGCATTATTCTGAAAACCTTACTGTGACAGATTATATATATATATATATATTAGCAAAAATACCC
The DNA here is from genome assembly GCA_023159025.1 of Thereuonema tuberculata. NCBI lineage: Eukaryota > Metazoa > Arthropoda > Chilopoda > Scutigeromorpha > Scutigeridae > Thereuonema > Thereuonema tuberculata. Next base: position 54,876,881 of record JAFIDM010006943.1, on the reverse strand, counting down.
GAGCTTCGCTCCGGATACAAAAAAAAAGAGTTGTCCTGATATGGATGACGAAGAAATTGTAATTGTGTGATCACTTTAAAACTTTTCTTGTTGGTAAAAAGGCACGTGGTATATCTTACAGACCTACTATCATCGCTTCGCTCCGGAAACCTTGCATACGTAACGTAAAAAAAAATCTTTTATTTCTTAAAAAAAAAAAAAAAGCAAAATGCATCAAGTAAACTAAAAACTTGAAGAACACTAATGTTCATGTTTGCAACTTTATGCTTGCCACCTTTTACACCCCTTAGGATCCGAATATCGCAAATTCGTCGAATACGTATATTTTAGATTTTGACAAAGAACACTCATGTGAAATTTTGTGTTTCCAACTAAAGCGGTTTCATAGATATGCGTACCCTTCAAGATAGTTTGGATATCATTATACAGTCAAACTTGGATAATTCGAAGTTGAAGGGACCAGAGAAAAAGTTCGAAATATCCAAAAATTCGAATTACATATATTCTCTCAAACAGAAGAGATAAATAAAAAAGATTAACTCCACGATAAAAGATTTAACACATAAACTTTATCTAAGAATACTGCTATATTTTTTTTCATTAAATCAAGCATTTTTTACTAGCTCTATTATTCATCACTTTAAAAAAAAAGGCAGATATTTTTAATTGCTTCATTGAATGCAATCTTTGAGTCATAGGAGAGGGTAACAATAGAGGGTGGACAGAAAAATCCTCGGAAATCCCCACATAGTGATATTCCAACCCTCGCTTTTGTTTTCCTTCGAAAGACCGTTAAAATAAATAATGTATCTTAGCTGAGAAAAGTCTCAGGAACAATTTTTGCCGTACTATTTTAAGGACAATCGTACGAAAAATTCGAATTATCCAAAATAAAATTCGAATTATCCATGATGTTTTAACATTATTTTAATACAGAATTCTAGGGACCGAGCAAAAAATTCGAATTATCCAGAATTTCGAATTATCCAAGCTTCACTGTATAAATATCTTTTCGTGACGCATTTGTTCTGCCTCTGCTCAGTTACAGTTTGCAATACCATTTAGCCTATTTTCTGCTCTGAATTTCAGAGGCGATTGTTCATAGCTGGAACTTTGTCAACTCAACAACCACTCTTCTCGTCTTTGCAGGTCCTCCTACAAATCCTAAAAATAACTGTTCCCTTTTTCCAAGTTTCTTTTATTATCTCGTTTTATTCGTAAACTATATATTGCTGCTATAAAGTATATTGCGGTCTCAAAAAAAAAAAATTTAAAAAAGTTGTGAAATATTTTTTAAGTGTAATTTACAAAAAAACCTTTATTAAATTCTTTAAAATTTATTTTGACTTCCTATTCAAAAGCTAGGATGTGAAGATCACTTAGCCGAATTTAGAATTTCTTTTAAAAAAATTATATTAGTATAACTTGGAGCTGAAAGAGGAGTGGGCCATGATAGCTGGATGTGCTCGTCTGTGAAGGATTTTTCCCACTCAGGTTGAGGTTGATTCAACATTGCGGCTCGGTTCCTTGAGCCTCCGTCGGGAGATATTGAGTGTTACATGCAGTTTAGCGCTGTTGTTTCGTCAGGTCTCGGGGAAGGAGACCATGGAATCAGCTTCTCCCAGACATCGACGAAAGAAAAGCGCCAAACTTCATGGAGCACTCAATATCTAATGAAGGAATCTAGTCCAAATATTGAGTGAACCTCACCCGGAAGTGGGAAAAAATCCCTCATAGACGAGTACAGTGGTACCTCGACATACGAATTTAATTCGTTCCGTGACGATATTCGTATATCAAAAAAATCAATTTTTCCCATAGAAATTAATGGAAATAGAATTAATTTGTTCCAGTGACAGGAATTTACCCCCGCAAAAAAATAATTAACGTGCTTTAAATACCAACCAAATATAGATTTAATATAAGATTAATACAATGTTTATTGTATGCATGATATAAATGTACTACAATTTTTTATTTTGATAAAAATTTTTATTAAATGTACTATTTTTTTACACTAAGACTAATCACTATCACTGCCCCTCTGACGTCTGGACCTTTTGGCCTCAGTTGCAGTTGGTGTATCGCCACTAAGACGTGGTCTTTTCCAAAGGAAATGATCAAGAGAGATCTGTTTCTGTCTCTTTTTTAGAATGTTTCTAAAATGCGCAAGGCACGTGTCATTGAACAACGCACTGGCTCTCCCTGTAGACAATTTTCTCCGGGTGTCTCTTTTCAACAAAATCGGACACTTCTTGCCACTTAGCAAGGATATCACGAATTTCACGTGAAGATAGCACCTCCTCTTTCTCGACCCTCTCCTCACTGCTGAGTTCCTGCATCACCTCTGAGTGCGTCATCTCTTGTAACTTCTTCAGCTCCTCCGTCGTGAGTTCTTCTGTATGCTTCTGCAGCAGATCCACAACATCTAGCTGAACTAGCTATTCGTATCTCAAAAATATCTTCGTATTTCGAGGCGTAAATTATATGAAAATTTTCTTCGTATATCAAAAAATTCGTATGTTGGGGCATTCGTATCTCAAGGTATTACTGTATATGCAACTTATATTAATGTCAAATATACTTATTTGACTTAATATTAATGTGAAATAAGACTTTGATTATTGTTAACTATTCGTTTTATTTCTTTTTTAAGGGACTCTCTCTTCAAGCATTCAGGAGTTGTGGTAATTGTGAGCTTCTATGTATTGCTGACTTCTGCATTTTCTGAAATAAGTTTTAGCTTGCTCTCTCTTGCCTAATGTTTAGTAAGGGATTGTTCTAATCTGCACTTGTTTGGAACAGATCTATTCATGGATTTATCATTTATTGATGTCTGTTAATCTACTTTGTTAAGTTAGTTTAAATACATTTGTGCTAATCAAAATATATATAGTTAATGTGGTAAAAGTTAAATTCTGAATTGGCGTTTCAAATTTTACAATTACTTCCAGGGGAAATTCGATAAATCGTTCATTTACAGTTTGTTTGGTGGCCTTTAAAGTTTCAAAGTTTAACAAAATTGTAGATTTAATTGATTTCCAGTATCCCTTCATCTTTGAAGTTTACCCTTTCAATGTATTTTTGTAAATTACGTGAAATTTGTTTCATTGTAATTTCTTTCAAGTTATCCTAATCTTGTCAACAGTTGCAGATAACTTTATTATTATTATTATTACTATCAACATTTGACACAGTACAAAGACAAAAAGAACACATCTTTGACTGGATTAATTATAATATTTTTTAGACAACAAGAAAAAAGCAATTTTTATTATTCCATCAAGATTTTAAACGCAACTTAGTTCTTAAAAGCAGCTAATACTTTTTCATTGTAATATGATGCAGTGGTTTCTAATCCTTTTTCCTTTGCGAACCCTACACCCTCCCTCAGTTACTGAGTTAATAATCAGGCCAGAAAAAAAAATTGTCAAGCTGATTACGGCTATATATCTGTATAAATAAATTTAATTCTGAAGAGTTTTGTTGTTTTTTGTTTGTTTTGTTTTTTTGCAGAACCATCTCTAACTGTGGAAATCGTGGTACATGTCGCCAACGCAACCAACCAGACAATAACTTTTTTTTTCTTTTTTTTTTTTGAACATTCTCTGCTGATGCATTCTTTTTCGCTTAATAACTGCTACTGTCTGCTTCGATATCTCTTTCCTTACTTGTTTTGTAAGTAAGGAAAACAGAGCAAAGGAATCCCAATGTTAGAAAGTTTTCCTCTTTGTTTTTATTCCATTACTGGGCTTGATTTCCAGCTACACATAAGAAATTCAGTTGAAACTCCAAGACGCGAAAGGCAACAGACGTGTTTTGCAATCGAATTGTTTGAAGGGCTTGAGTTACAGAAAAGAAAAAATATAATTTGTGTTTTCAACTTCTCAATTGAGAAATCTTCTGGTTTTCTCAGTTAGGATTGATGTATAATGTATACCTTAAATATATTCTAACATATATTTCGTTATTTTTTTGTTTTTGTTTTCCTAAGCACTTTAATCTGTAAGCTTTAAGAACAGCATTTGGAGTTAGAGCGTATTTGCGGGCAAATATCTTTTATGTAAAGTATAATACATAGTATTCAGTAGTCTTTTGGCGCCCATACACAATTGGTCTGGCCGGACAAGGTTCTGGCACTTTTCGTTCTTCCTAAAGTCGCCTGTCTTGTTCTGTAATTGTTTTGTAGCATCGGGTGGGACAATAAGTCTGAGACATCCACTGTTTTGGAGATCGAATAACGACTGTCCTACTCGTGCTAAAAATTTACTACTGAACAACAAAAGATAACTTTAGGAGAACGAAAAAAAAATGCCAAGAGCTTGTGTGCCCAGACCAAGTCAGTAATTATAGGTTAAGGCGATCCAGACAGGTTTAGTAAAGCAATAAGTGAACGTTTAAAATCGCTATTCAGTGGAATAATTGTAATTAAACAATTGACTTACATTCAACCTCATAATTAGTTTATGTGGTTTTAGTTAGTAACAGTATTTACAGAAGATCGATAATCAATCTCTGCCTATAAAATTAAAATGAGAGAATACTGAAAAAGATGGAAATATTTACAATAGTGATTTTTATTCTCTATTTAGTCTCCAGTATTTTCTTAATGGTAATAAATAGTTAATAGTTCTTAGAAGTTCTTGCATTGTTTATTAATTAAAATTAGGTCCACTTAATTAAGACAACGAAGAGTAATTATTTAATTATTAATTTTTAAAAAATTTTAATTAGAATTTTTAAATATTTTTTTTTTTTTATTTAGAAACAAAAAACAAGGAACTATTGGCTAACTTAAAAAAACATTATCGAGTGAACTTTTCTGGTGGAGAAAAAAATTTGTAGGACTTTCCGTTCCTTTTTTGTTTTTTTTTTGTTTTTTAGGAGTCATTCAGGGTCACTCTTAATTTAGGTTGTAAATTAAAATCATCGCGGCTTCATAGAAAAATGTTTATTGGGCGGGAAGTTTATTAAAAGGAGAGAGAGAGGGGCTAGGGAATTTGGAAGCTGTGGTTTTATAGCAGGCGCATTGTTTAATTCGGGAAGGGGATTTACAGGGTAAAGGCTGGTAGAGGTTTTGGTTAGGCTAAGCCGAAATGGAGGTGGGCAGTGAGTAGCTCGACTCAAAAAGATGGAACACTTCAACGGCAGGATCAGAAGAAGAGAGATGAGATGACATAAGCGCTGAGCCAGACTTAGAAGAAGTACCCAGAACAGAAGCAGATGGAAATGGGAAAGTCCTTTGTTCAACATTGGACGAATCAATACTGAAGAAGAAAGGTCCCTCTCATCCACCTTCGACTCAATCTATTAAAATGGGTTTTTTTCTATTTCTAAAGTCATCCTGATTTCCCTGCTCCTTAACAAACTTCAAAAATTTTAATTACTATTAGCCTGTTTTAGCTATCTTCATTACAAAAAAAAAATGCCTAATTTTCCATTTACAGTTTTATTCGTTTCTTAGTATGTTAATCAAACGTCAGTAGTTTAATGAATTGCGACAAAAATTCTGTACCCCAAAACTAAACATTTAGTGTAAAACTAATTAAAATTTGTTCAAAATGACTTCATTTACATTGTTATATCACAAATCTTTATTAAAACTCCAAATCACTGCACCACAAACCAATATTTCGTCTTATTTTTCAAAGACTTCCTCAAGGTTTTTTGATAACATAATAAACAAATAAATAAAATAAAAAAATAAAAATCAAAATGGAAAGAGAAATAACCTTCTGAAACCTTTACAAATCAATAAATAAATTCTATGCCAATAAGTAAACCAAATAATACTATTATCATATAACAATAAAACATTCAAAATATTTTGAAAACAATCAAAAGATTTGAAACTTATTATTAAATTAAATGCTACTAATATCAAATGCTACTAACTTACTGTTATTTAAAACAATACTAATTAAATTTTAAAATTTTACTTAATCTTTTGTTTTTTATCAAAGATTCTCTGAAAATGCTCAAAGACATGTTATTCACTTTCTGTGATTTGTCCCTGTTAAAACATATGCAGCAATTTATTAAACAAGATTTTGAATTGATTGAAAAATAAGATTGATTGATTGAAAAAAGATTGAAAAATAAGACGAAATATTGGTCTGTGGTGCAGTGATTTGGAGTTTTAATAAAGATTTGTGATATACTTATAGAAGATCCAAGATTTCATTCATTTACATTGTTGTTTATTGAAAACATCACCAAAAATCCTAAATAATCTTTTAAGATTACTAAAAAAATATTGTAGTTAATCATTAGTGTGTTGACATTTCTTCGAAATTGATCTAAGTGAAATCTTCGATCTATCGTGAGAAACTCACCAGATGTAAACAAAAGCATTTACTATTCTTCTGTCTAGCTGATTGGTTGTCAATTAATTCCCATCCTTTCATGGTCTTTACCGTTCGTGCGTAAAAGGTGTAAAATACTGCACAGACATTTAGAACTATTTGTTTATCACCACGCCTCAATGACCTCCTCTGCGATACCTTTTAATTTCTCAAGCATTTAGAATTTCAACCAAAGCTCTAAAGAGAAGGACAGCTGCCGCCATTTTCATCTGACTGAGGACAGAGGACACGTCTTAGCATCTGAAATGTACACCAACGGATTGTTTTCCCAAACTGAAAAGTTTTATAGAAGGGCTAACTTTAAGTAAACATTAAGCAATTATTTTAAGACATTTAATTTATTAGGCTAAAAAGTAACCATTTTGAAATGGAACTATTTTCTTTCATGCACCGTCAAGCGACTTTCTCTCTTAGCCAATCCTCGATGAACGATATGTTTTGTTTACATCAGCTATGTAAGGTATTTTGAAAATATTAAAGTCTCTTGCTAGTCTGATTCCATTCTTCCGTTTTATATTGAAGCAAAACTGGACGGTTACCTCTTAAAAACTTGACATGCCTTGAATGAATTTTACTCCTAGCTATTTTTCCTGGCATAAAAATGCGAAGAGAAAATAGTTCAGAGTTTCCCAAACTTAACAAGCCCGAAAACTTAAAAATACTTTTCGTAAGGCCTGGATCCTGTATAGGATATGTGAAGTTTATTTGGAAGATGAGGAAGGAGCCCTAAGGTCCTGCCTGCAATCTATGTATTACTAAAATCTTTTATTTCTCTGTCTGTCTGGCGCAGTTGTTAATTATTAGTTTCCCTTGCTGAGAAAGTCAGATTATAAAAGTTTCTTTCTTTGTTTTCACCTTGCACGGGATTCGAACAGAGGACCTTCGTCCTCGCGGTCAGGAACGCTAACCATTGGACTACTTCTGGTCCCCCAATATCCAATCCTACTTTTATTGTATTTGTTCGCGCGATATCAAATAATGAGTTCATTCAAAAAGGAATAAAATATCACTTTTTGTCATAGCCGCTTGGAATCGATTCTTCTTGGATTATCTCATATCTTACCAGGGGGAGACAAATGGGTGGCCTAGTTCGAATTTAAGAAGATCTGACAGAATCCAAAGCATTCCAATCAGGATCCTATTCCGACCATCTCTCCAAAAAAAAAAAAAAAAAATATCATGTCGATTTTATAATAAATTTTATGATTTGTCTACGTTATTAGGGAAAAATATTTTAAAATGAATAAATTTAATAAACATTTAATTTATTTTTATGACTCGCTATTTTAATTTCCGATATAAATAAATAAAACACCTGATGTTTGAAGAGGGTTTTCCCGCGTAGGGACCCGAAAAGCTCCAAGGTCATTGTTAAGTATTTTTTCATAAAATATTTTAATGTTCTTATTGTGTGTTTAATTTATTTATCTCAAATTAACTTTTAAAAACAAGTTAAATCTTTTAAAGTATTTTAATTTCCAACACTTCTGCTGGCCGGTGTTTCTTTTTCACGGAGCGGTACCACTCTGGTCACGGATCAAACTTTTAAAAACGATAGTTTAGATTAAACTAATTAAGAATGTTCTCTTGTCATGGAAGAGAGCGTGCGATAGGTGTAACATAACACCTCAAAATTATAGCTGATTTTCAGGTTTTTAATCCACTATCGGATTAACATATTAAATTGAGTGTTAACGTGAAAGTTTCTTTTTAATGAATAAATAAAACTATCAACAATTTTTTAATCCCCTAAAAAATATAGGCCTTTACTATGTTTGTTGTTTCAGGATTTGATCATCATTATAATCTTCAAAAATTAAATTGCATATTTACAAAAACGTAAGCACTAGCATAATATGCTGCGTAATCAAGTTTTGAAAGAAAATGTCAATGAAAAAAAGTTAATCAAAGGTAAAGTGAACAATTCATCAGAAATTAAAATCGCTTTGAATATTAATACTACAGTCTCTCCCTAACACAAGCGCAACTGACTGGGAAAACAAGCGAGTACTGACGCCTTTGGAAAGGGAGGGGCAGGGGTTGAATGAGGTCCGGCTACATTTTTGTTTGAAAGTACGATCCACTATTTTTTTTTTTGTTTTGGTTGGAGTCTGGTTCATTGTGCGGAATTTTCCTGATCTCTTCCCCAGAAACTAACTGCACCATCGCTTCGTGTAGATCAGTGCTTCTCAGTCTTTTTTGTTTCACGGCACACTTATGTATTTGAAAAAAATTCGGCGGCACAGAAACGTTGTGCTTAATATTCTACCCTGCATTGTACAAAAGTGAAGAAGCTCATATTTTTCATTGAATTATAAAAATAATGTAATTATGAATTCATTAATTTTAACCTTTCCAGTTTACATTACTTACAATTTACATTTTTTTCTTGGATTAATAAATAATGTGTTGAAAATATTTAACAGCTATTTTATATTTCTTCTTATTTTCCTGTTCTAATAAAAATACTTTTGTTGTTTTTCCTCGCGACACACACTTTGAGAATCGCTGCTGTAGATGAAGTGAGTTCCTGTTTGCTCGTTTTTACAGCCCAAACGTTTTATTTCTTAATAGCAATTTAAATTTGTTCTTTAGGTCAGATTTTTCTGGATGCCATTCAGGACACAACCATGTGGTCAAGGCAACGGCCTATCGTAAGGCTGATTCGTTTGAAACTAGGCTCAAATCTCGGAGCCGACATGACTGTAACTTTCTTCTTCTCTGTTTCGTCTGCTTCTATGGGTATAATGTGAGTTGCCTCCTATCGTTGGATTCTTCAGTTAATTAGATCCCAGTTCTCGCCCCTTGCCATGCGAAAGGCAAAAAGCGTCGTGAGCCCGGGAATTGAGAAAAAAGTTTTTCGGGATTTTGGCTCTCTGTACAAATCATCGGCCAATTCCAGATTATTTTTCCCCTCCTATCCACGGAATCTTTCAAATAAGCCAGTTGCTTGAAAAGCCATCATATTTACAGTAAATCCTCTTAAATCCGGCCTAATGTGGCGCCCAGTAGGCCGGATTTCAGAAAAACCGGACCACCGAGAGTGTTCTTAAAATAACTCAATAGCTCAATTTTTGGGAAGACATAATGCCAGGTTTAAATAATTTAATCCCATTTTCATAATTTTGCACACAAATGTTTATTAAAAACAACTGCTTTTTTTTTTATACGTATTAAAATCGTTAATGCCGTCCTTCCATCAATACCGGCAATTAACACTGTGAGCATTTTGCGACGATATTTACGTTTGAGGACTCCCTGGTCCATAGGTTGGCAAATTGAAGTTACATTAGATAGTAAAAATAAACGCGCCCGCCGAGTTGACTCAAAATAGGGAAACGAATTTAGTTATTAAAAAAAAAAAAAAATTTACTCGGGACCAAGCCGGATTACCGAGGGCCGGATTTGAGAGGTTTTACTGTATATGTTTACATTTTCTCCTCACTAGGTTTCACAGTTCACGGAATGGGCGAGTTCTGTTCTACCCACATTACAAATCAGCAGTCTCGATCTCTGATGTTCAAGTGTTTGCCTTCGAGCTTAAGACAAACCAGCGACCTCGCCAACTAGGCGTCTTAAGCGGAATCGTTAGCATTTAAAATGTTTGTCCGACTTCGATTGAAAGGACTTGGTTCTTTACGGTTACTCCTGTGGGGTTCACGTTCACTTGCGATGACTTAAAAATAGAGCCCTTGATGAATCGCTTCATTGAATCGACCCGACAACTACAATTTATCGTTACAGTTTAATAATAAACCCAGTGAATCGGAACTGAGGCACACCCAGGCAATAAATTTTAATCCCCTGTAGGGTGGTTGGACAGATTACTAATACTGTCATAATTAAATTAGCGCATTAAACTAGTTAAGAACTCGGAATCTGCCATTGTCACTTTCCACTAATAAATTGCACGTTGGCCATCTGTGTTTGGACGTCTCGGAGAGTTCAAGTTTCACTTGGTTTGACGGTGACCATTCATCGCTCTTTGTTATTTTTAATCCTTGGTCGGTGGATGTTCCGAATGCCATTTTCACTGGTCGATCTGTTGTTATTCTCGCACCGTGTTGACATTGCAGGCGAAAATCGATTATTTCAGCGAAAAAGCTTTTCATCGTTTGATGTTGGTCGCCAGATCGTGTCAGTGGATTTGTCTTGGTTCCACGAAGGAAGGAGCCGATTTAACGGCAGAGCAATTCACTCCCCAATATCTTTTTCTTCTTGAAGTCTTTGCAGATTTACAAAAAGTTAAGTTCAGTGTTTGACAGCTTCGAATTTTTTTCCCCCGCAAATATTTGCATACGTAATAACTACTTCCAGAAAATTAATTTGTTCCTGTTTTAGAAATCATTTTTTTAGCCTTAACTGAACAGTATCCCATTATAGACCAATACAGGCCCTTGTGATCGCGCGAGGTAAGGCTCCGGGCGATCGCCACCAAGGAGACCAAATTGAAATCGGGTGGTAAGCCCCACGTCCATCCGCTTCTTATCTCGTAAAATAAACCCGTTACCCACTATAGAGGGCTGGATGAACTCTAAGACCTGTCTGGAGGAGATTCAGTGTGAAAAATCACTGATTGATTGAACCCGACTTTTCAGACCACAGTTAAATGCCAATAAAAATATTCATCAATATATGTATATGTTTCTATCGCTGACAACTTTTGAACCCTTCGTGATTTTAAAACGTGAAAGATTAATTTGCTCTATTTTAATTTTTAATTCCTGTCTTCTTTATTTTTTTTTTTTAAATAAACGAAATGAAAACTTCAATAAAGACTGTAATGTCTTTAAATGTCAAGTCAGTTGTTGAATGCTTTGGGGAAGGAGAGGATGATGGAAAGTATGGTATAAAATATAAAAATTTCTTTGAAGCGTTTTTGATTAACAACAATTAACCTTACAAATATCAAAATTAACGTTATTTAGTAGGATAGTTGTTGTTTCTCAAAATTTGGTGTTACAGTTAATGGGGACGACCTGTAAGCGGTACTTCGAAGAGGAAAGGTTGAGAACTACGTACTGCCCTACAAGCGTCAAGTTTCAGATCCTCTAAGAATCCCAGGACAGAGCTGTTTTGAGGTTTCGCCCCTCAAAAGTTGAGCTAACTCAATAATCTCAAACAGTATATTTATTTGCTTAGTTTTTTTGTGTTTTTTAAAAGGAAAATTTATTCATTTCATTTTTTTTTTTTTATTGGTTTAATTTAAAAGTTTAAGTTTCACAGTAGAGTCACCGAAGCTTAAACAAACAATAAAAACTCACCAAAAAATAAAAGATACGTGAGAAAATTCATATACTGAAATTCGCCGGACTTTAAGTTAAATAAATACGAATTCTGTTTTAAAAAACGATTTTTTTTTTTTTTTAATTTTTATTTATTATTTTTTTTAAATTGATAATGTATCTTTTTAATGTGATTGTCAAAATTATTCTTTTAGTAACCATTATAAAAGAAAGGAAAGATTCATTCGATGTTTTAAGGAATTCGTGAGGACGCGGACAAAAGGGAATAAGTCACGATTTTGGCTAAATTGTAGTAAAGGTAATATCATGCCTTGGAATTCGCATCTCTAGGCTGTGGCAAAGGGATTCATTCCTATTACTCATATAAAGGGATTACTCATAGAAGGAACTTTATTTTCAAGTTCAGTTTGGCTAACTTAACCTTTTTTCCCTGCGCACCTATGAATTATCATGTTAAAAACTGACAGTATTAAAAATAAAAAAAAAAGACCTAAAATTGAAAATTTTACGGCCTTTTTAGATTTGATAGTGATCTCTCTTTTTAGTGTCTTTCTACATCCGTAGAGGAAAGCTACGAAATTTCATTCTCCTATTAAAAAAAAAAAAAGTGTTTTTTTACTTTAAGTTAACCGGGGACGGGGGTGATTTTACGCAGATGTTGAATAACCTAACTTTTATCCCTAAGAACGAGGAGATGATAGTTCCGGCAGTGAACTATAGATGGCGTTCCAGTGTTCGAGTCGCTGACTGATGGTTGGTATTAGCTGAGGTTAGTTGCAGCGATCCTACCTTAACGACCATCTCAACTCCAAAAACTATTTCGCTGTGAAGAGAATTAAAGAAGGAATTGGAGGAGAAAGAGATCCCTAATAGCTTCTGAATGAATAGGGCGTCCTTGAAGGAAATGGAACTTTCTCAAGAACCTAATCAGTTTCTGTCGGAGAGAGTCCTTCACATTGCTTTTCGTTATTAACTCTTGAAAGATTGAAGGGTTAATATTTGTTTCGGATATTCTTTTATTTTTATTGCGAGAATTGTACTTTGTAGAGCTATGTTTGGGATCGTTTCAGGAAAAGGTTCTATTTTTAACTCATTGGAACCGATTCATGTAAATGTTGTTGGTGGGAGAGTTCAGGTAGTCTGTTTCTTTTCAAGGCAAGAAGAAATGGTTTTCTCATGACGTCATTGACGATGTCGAGTGCTCATTCACACCAAATTCCTCATTAAAGCTTATCTTTACTGCAGTTATGTAATTTCTTCGTGGAAATGCTTTAGTGCTACCGTACTCTATCGTAGGTATGTGCCCTTGTTGAAAAGCATTTATGTCGAGTACTTCATTACCTTTTGGATATCGGAAGATACATTCATCAGGAAATGGCGTGAAATGCATTTTAAATTTATTTACAAAACAATTAGAGATTAAGATCAAGAATTTCTTCTGTTTGTTTTGAATTCCTTTTTTCTTGAAAAAAAGTGAAAAGTAAGCAACAAAAAATACTATAATATTAGAACTGAAACTTAATGAATTTTAGACCTAAGTTCATTATCATTTGTACCTATTCCTACCAAGTAGGAGATACATTGATAGGCTTTTTTTTTATTTTTATTTTATCGTGCTTAGACACGACTGAATGGGATCCCTACCTCAGTTCTGTATGTAATTACAGAAAAAATTTTTGTGTAATTATACAACAGTAAATTTGGGAAAAACATAATTACCTATAATTTTAGTGAAGTAAAAAACAATTTGATAGTGAAGAAAAACAAAAATTCTGAGTAGAGCCTGTGAGTATTAAGGCAAACTTAAGTCCCGCAAATTACAATTTCTAGGGCTTTAAGAAGCCAGGACGGCCCTGTCTTTAATCTACAAGTCTGTCTCTTTACATTTTTTTTAACAGTAGATTTCGTTAACTTTCCTCGTATTATGCGATACTTACGTTTTGGAAAACTTGGTGCTACAAACCAAAAAGGATAATTTTTTCTGTAAAAGTAATAGAAAATGGATGATTAAAGTTTCTTTGCAACGATACCATGTTTTTGTGTCTGGAATTTAGTTTTAAGGAAGATGCCAGCAAGTAAAGCGTCCAAAAGAAAATTAATTCGCAGTGTAAGCAAATTGATTGTTAATATGAACAAAAAAATTGAATTTTCAATTTACATCAAGTTACACTGCTCTAAGATTAAAGTTTCCATGTCAGTATCAGCGGCGCTATTTCGAGATTGGCCGCTTTATTTGAAGAATGTTCCCTGAAACGCATTACCTTCCTGGAATATCGGACATTCTTCATTCCTCGATGCAGTCAGGAACAGTTCTTGCCTTTCAGTCAAGTTTCCACCTCATTCCTATCAAAAATGATTTTTTTCTCTTTCTTTTTTTTCCTGCTGTTTTCTGCCGAACAGGAAGAAGTTTGGCAAGATTAAATAAATTCGTTTCTGAAGCTGAAAGGATATACAGAAGCCTGTTCTGTGATAAGCGTGGCAGGTATTCAGGTGTTGGAAATACAAGAAAACATAGACTATTCGTTGAGGCGATGTGCCTATTTGATCGATGCTCGTCAGTTCGGATAGAATGCAATTGAAGCCATTATAAGTATAACGGTTCAATTTCCAGAGTTACAAAGGTGTAATACATTTTGCTGATGCGCATCAGAAAATAGTCCTAAATTTAGTTTCAGTTATTACTGTCATATTAGTTTTATTAGCGTTAATATTAGTTTAAATTTTGTCTAGGATACAAAAATTTGTATCATCAAACAAAATTTATATTTGAAGTAATTTGAAATATCGGATTAGATAACGGCGAATAGTAGTCAATGATATTAATTCGGTGAAAGATGATAGTGTAAATATTGTGTTTTATAAGTTATTATTAATATTAGTATTGAAAATTTAAATAAAAAAGCCTCCACACAAATAATAGGATAAAAATTCATTTAGCACATTAAAAACGACATGTTTCGTCGCCTTCCTCTTCCAGATGGCGCGACAGTTCTGATCACCTGACGATCTTCACCCTATTGGTTTCTTGCAAAAAAAAAAAAAATCCATTTATTTAATCTCCGGCCACCTTGAGATTAGTTACTTGTAAAAGTTCAGCTTGGACTGTACGAAATATGTCTTTTTTAATGTGTTAAATGTTTTTAGCCTATTATTTATGCGTTGGTTTTTAATTAAATTCTAATTTAATTTTAATATGTCTAAAGTAATTTTAATTACTTTACACACATTAAATTTTGTTTAATAATATTGTAGTGTTTATTAAAAAAAAATGTTTAAATGATTAAGGATGTTTATCGATGGCAAAACATAGTATTCCCGTTAAGTCTGGTCGTGTTCTTGAGTTTATTGAGAGCCAATAACGTAGCAGTGCCCGGGAAGTTTCGAGATCTTCAATTAGTGAAACTGATGGGTAGGTATATCTCTCTCTCTCTCTCTCTCTCTCTCTCTCTCTCTCTCTCTCTCTCTCGCTCTCTCTCTCTCTCTCTCTCTGTTTTATTGCGCAACAAGTATCTTAATTTATAGACACACGGGACCCAGTTTAAAATGTTGCGTACATGACACATGATCTTTTTGAGTCTCTTCCTAGAATATGCTTCCCTGAAGAGCACATTGCACATGCGTGATTCTGTAACTTCACGTTGCAACAGCGAGACTACGGCGAGACTTTCAAATAACTGTGTAATCCTATAATTTGCATTTTACAG
Organism: Thereuonema tuberculata; assembly: GCA_023159025.1. NCBI lineage: Eukaryota > Metazoa > Arthropoda > Chilopoda > Scutigeromorpha > Scutigeridae > Thereuonema > Thereuonema tuberculata. The sequence goes on along the minus strand of JAFIDM010006943.1, from coordinate 54,861,566 downwards.
TAAGAGAATGTTAAAAAAGCAGTGATTGCCTGTTATTAAAACGGTAATTTTTTTACAGTGCAATCGCTTCCCTGGTGTTTTTAGGCAAAAAAAAATATCTTAAGTATTCGTATTTAAGTAATGTCTCATAATTAACAGTGACTTACCTTTGACTGAATTAATCCATTACGAAACTGTAATCAGGACTATAATTAAAAGAATACTTTGTATGTAGGGATGAATCTACTAAATTTCTACTTCATATTTATTTGCAAAATCTTGAGCAGAGTCAGGGATAAGAAAACGCCTACAGATCGATTGCGAGATCACATGACACCATTATTAGCCTAAGGATGGCACCGCGTAATTTTCATGTGGCACTTTAGTTAGATGAAGGCCGACCAGGTCACGTGACATGCTTTAAAAATGTCTTGCCGTTTTATTAGCGTTACTAAATATATTAGGCAAGACAGAAAGAAAAATCGAACGATTTACCGTGGAAACAACTTCTTTGTTGTTGTTTTTTTTGTTATTAAATTTTCCTTACAAACCAAATATATAGAAATCTGAGATACAAGTGCAGTAAAGGATAAATAAATTCAATATTTTGATTTATATTGAATTCCAATACCGTTGTGAAATTTATGATTTTTCAGTGTGACCTTCCGAGCTATTCGACAACAAAGTTATTTTCGTGTCCCTTCCTGCATTTCAATGAAATTCTATATGCTGGTGAAACCGGAAACGTAGTAGATTTGATTTTTTTTTAAAAAAAGCTTTCAATGATTTTTTTCCAAATTTTATTATTATTATTATTATTATTATTATTATTATTGTACATACGAAGAATTACTTCATTGTCTTTGCGTACTTCAAATTACTGGTTACTTACAAAAACTAAAATTGCTGTTAACAATTTATTTGTTTATTTTTTGAATTATTGAAGAATTTTAGGCCACCACACAGAAAATTTATGTGCAATTAAAATACACGAGTACTTTCGAAATGGTCTGCATTTCTTTGTCAAATCCTACATTTACTTGATAAAGAAATGTAGACCATTTCGAAAGTGCTTGTGTATTTTAATTGTATATAAATTTTATTTCTAATTGTTCTGTGTGGTGATCTAAAATTTTTCAATAATTCATTTTACATACGTTAATTACTTTAAATTTATTTTTGAATGTTACTTAAAACCATAGAGCTTTGAGTTTAAGCGCTTTCTGTTTTAAAATATAATCATTAAAATCCTGAAGTATCTATGGATTTTTAAACATTTTGTAAAAGTAAATTACACTTGTTTTAATGTGTTTTTAGTCCTTGATTTAAAGCTTTTTATTTTGTAAAGATGGATCGCAGTAATTCCAAGTAAAACTAGGCAATGTACGACAATTTCAAATCATAGCATGGTTGTTAATTATAAATTTTAGGACAGGATGTTTCTGATTTAATTAATCAATTCAGTTTGTTTTTGTTTTTGTGATATCCATTTTATACTTTACGCAATAAAGTAATGAAAAGGAAAAACAAAAATATTTAAGGAATTCAAATTAATTAATTCATTATAATTTTCGGTTATAAACAATAACTTAATCTAAAATTGCGAAGTTAGCTCATAATTTTGAATAAAATTGCTGAGTTTTGACAAGAGAGAGAGAAGGGAAAAAAAGGGAATTTGATATATAAAGTTTTTACTGTTGTTTCTCATTTAATAAAAATTAAAATCTTAAGTTAAATTTAAACATTAGATTGTTGGTTTAAGATTGTATAAAGTATAAAGAATTTTGAAATTTCATAACAACAATGACTTAATGATTGAAATCGATTCTATGACAAATAATTTATATTATTCCTCTGAAGGTTTCCGAAAGCTTTGATAGAAATCATTCCAAATTAAGAATTTTTATCTATAAAAATAGAATTAAAATTAAAATTTACAATTATTTTCTATCTCTAATTGATAAGAAATAATTGTAAATCTCTAGAAACTGAAGTAAAATATCAACCTCTTACAGTATATGATGAGCAAGTCATTGCTTCCATCACCAGAAATGTTTTGATATATGTAGAGTAAGATCGCCTAAATTGGACCACTTACATTCTAAATCATTTTGTCATCCAACTATTTGTTTAAATAAAGCAAACAATTTTGTAATTGTATAAGGAAGCTACAAAGAAGGTTTTTAAGTCAAGCATTTTTATTTAAGCAATTATACATATTGGAAAAAAAATATTTTAGAGAATTGCAAAATGGTCCAATTTAGGACAAGTAGTCCTAAATTGGACCTCTGTGTTGTAATTTGGATCATCACGAAAAATCATTTATCTGCCCTTTTTGTTCAGTCTCTCTCTTCAGAGCAGTCACTGCAATAAAAACAGTTTCATTCATATTATATACGGTAATCGGAGTTAATTTTATTTTCATCGACTAATCATGTCAAAATGTCGAAGAAGTGGTTTACTGTAAGAAGTCAAGGCCCGTTCCATGATCTCATGGAACTATTCGTATTTGCCTCTTTTTGGACATCTGAAAATTTAATTATCGAAGGTTTTTAGTTGTTTTGTACCATAGGAAACCATTTAAGGAGCATGGAAGTTAACTTCGAGACCCCAAAATTATTTCAAAAATGCCCCAAAACAAAACAAAAAAATGTGCTCATTTACTTATCGTTCGTCCTGTATAAGTCAAACTTTGTGAAGCAAATGTTTGTGACTCAATAGTTATATTTTCACTGCTAGAGAGTAACCCATACAGTTCCTAAGAATGAAGCGGTCCAACATAGGCGGTCTTACTATATATATAAATTTTTATTTTATGGTTGA
>JAFIDM010006943.1:54793836-54839111 GCA_023159025.1 Thereuonema tuberculata | reverse complement strand
TTTTTTTTCATGTCACATTTTGTTGTTCGTTTTTACAAACATCTGATTTTAAAAGATTATTAGAATAACATTACATTTAGAAAATGTTAGAACAGCAGTGCGTTCTTTTAGTTTTTCATAAAGAATGTCTTGTTTTTGTTTTGTTTTTTTACATTGTTAAACAGTGAAAGCAAGAGTGGTAAAACTTGAAAACAGAACCAAACTGTTTAACTAGTGCATAGTTCCTGTAATAATCTACGGAGCGGAAACATTGCCTATCTCAAAAAAAAAAATCGTAGGAAAAAAAAAAGAAAAATGAAGAGATCCTTATTACAAATTTACTTTTATTTGTAATAAAATGAGTCTAAATTCACTAATATAGGAGAAAAAATATTGAAGATGAAATGGCAATGGATAGGCCATGTATTTTTATTCATTTCGCAAGAATGGAAAATAATAGACCAAATTCATCACTGAGTGGAGATTCTATGAAGGAAAAAGAAAGCCAGGGAGACCAGAAAGAAGATGGTCAGATGATATAATTGAAATACAGCTAAAAACACTTGGCATCGAGTAGCTCAAGATAGGAAAAGATAAAGAGAGATTTGGGGGAGGCCTATAGCCAGAAATGGCTATAAAAAAGGCTGAAGAAACAGTGAAGTCCTCAATAATCTATGTTCCAACTCTGTTTCAGATGCAGTAACTACATATTTCTGGAAAAAAAAAACCGAATGATTTAGGATTTTTCAGTGTGCAATGACTGTAACGTTATGAATATGTGAAGAAATTCTGTACTGAATGTTATCAAAAACGCTGTATCTTGTTAGGAAAAGGCAATCCTTTCCATTAATAAGGAGAAGGTACTGAGATGTTACTTAGGAAATCCCACCCGTTATGAGATCAATTGGACTGCCTCCAATTTTTTACTCTTTTTTTTTTTTTTTTACGTAATTTTTAACTAATCTGTTCTGATTAGAAGGAAATATGAAGGACTTCTTCCCGTTTTGTCAAAGGAAAGGCAATTAATTCCTTATGGAAAGACCATATTTCCTAAACGTTAGTTTGCAAAAGCAGCTGTGTGACAGTTTTGGAGAGTTTTGTTGTCCTTCTTAATCCGTTTTGGAGGGAAAGCCAATTGCGGTAACTGGTAAGGAAAGCTGTTGGGATGTTATTTAATACCATAGAAATTGAAAGATTCTCAATGATTAAAAAAAGTGCCTTTAATTTGGAGAAACTGCAAAACAATAAACCAAAAACTGTTCTTGCCAAAACCTACAGATTTGAGCTTTCCTGGCCGACCGCTAACATTGAAAGAGAAGAGAAGCGACCTCTTCTCTTTCAATGTTAGCGGTCGGCCAGGAAAGCTCAATCTATAAGCTACGTTGCATTCTGGGAGGATCTTTATTCAGCGTAGGGACTATATGATTTCTTTTGGAGTTGATACATAATTGAGAGTTTACTTTCTGATTGCTATGGAAAACTTGAATGAGAATCTTTTGTATGCTATTGACTAAAATGAAGATTTGATTATTACATTGATTTGCTAACAACATCGACGTAATATTTTAATCCACAATCTATTATAGAACTCTGTCTAGTAGTAATTACATCTACTAGACGTCTTTTCTTTTAAAAATTGAGAAATCACTTTTGCATTTTGTAAAGTGCATACTTCAAACAAGCTCTGAAGAATTATGATACGGCATCGAGAAATCATATTCATCCAGCTTATTACCTGCCAATTGACTTTTTTGTGGAATATAGATAAATTGATGAAAGAACCGTGCAGAAGCTTAAAATATGTGGCAGGATTCCATCAATTAACCAAAATCCATGATCTCATAGCTTTTAGGCCTCCAACTTTTAACATTGTTTTTTTTTTTTAAAAAAAAAACTCAACAATATAGAGTAAATATAGAAATCTTAAGTTATGACTTACAAACACAATCTATGGTGGCAAAAAAACATCCATTCAGTTTCGGCCTGAATAATTCCTGTTCCGCATGAAAGTGTCTTAGCACCCGTTGTCAGCTAACGAGTAAGACGGACATTCTGTGAAATATTGCTGAGTAAATATACCATTTCTCCTTTCACAAATGATTGAACTATCGGTGACATTTCTTAAAAAGTTATCCCATGAAGATATATCCAAGAAGCGCTCCTACACATATAATGATAGCCCTTATGTATAATTGTATATTTTTGGTTTTCCCTAATTGAGGCATATTGTAAGTGTAAATAATCTGAAAAATATTGTGTGTCAGTAGGGTCTTGTTTTTTGTTATTCTTACATCTATTGAACTTCTAGTTAAACTTTCCTTTTCAATTGTTTAATTGAAATTAAATCGCCCTAACCACGAATAACTCCATAACTATTGATTCTGTGAATCGGAAATGTTATTAGACTGTTGGTAAATGTTGTTGGTAAACACCCAATGTGAGCTCACTAATAATATTAGTGCAAATTTGACCCGCAAGTGAAATCGTTGAACAAACTACGATTGAACGATGGTCTTTCGTGTGTTATTGTCACGATAAGTCAACAACTTATTATCCGAGAAAGTGGGACCTTTCATAGTTGACTTTAAGAATGTTGACTGTTGTTATTCTAAATGCCTATTTAATATATCAGAAAATAGTATTGCGTTGTATAACAACAATGATGTTTGGAACAATAGTTACGTGGAACTAATCGAAGGAATGACATTGAAATAAATTGTAACCACAGAGAGATGATGCAGTACACAGAGTGATGGAATTAATAAAATAAATATTTATTAATAAATAAATAAATAAAACCGTAGAATAAATAAAAATAGTTTTTCCTTTATTAATTACTAGACGGGTACCGTCGCTTCGCTCCGGAACCCTTGCATGTACAGCATTAAAAAAAAAAAAAACCTTTATTTATTTAGCAAATTAATATGGAGATCGGAGAATACACGACTTCTCAGCTCATTGTGGGCTTCTCCGCCCACACAGGTGTATTGCACGTTGGCACTCACTCGGGGGGGGGGGGGTTGCCGCAAAAACACTTCATTTTTGCATGTATCTTCCAAACGCAGAAACGTTTGTTAATGACTGATATATCGTTCGATAGAAATTTCATGTTACAACATTTTCTCAATATAATGTTCTCTTCCAACTTTTATACTATTCGTTTAAATTGAGAAAAAGTCAAAATTTGACCCTTTAAAAAGCGACATCTTGGAAACCAAAAGCTTTTTTCTAAATTTTATTGATTTACATGACCAATCTATCGCTAATAGTTTGATTACAAAATTGGAAAAAAAGTCTTATGACAATGACAGACAGAATAATGCTTTTATATAATATATAATAATTACATTAGTATTTATTTATTTTAATGTAGCAAATTTTTAAGCCCTTTTGTAAGGACCTGTCTTACTTCAAATAATTTATAGTTCAACTTAAAATATGTTTAACGTGTGCGAAAATAACTTAACTAAAAAATATAATAAAAAATAGTAGCCTTTAAAAAATTTTTTAAAAGAGATTTATAAAAACATTTAAAAAATACTTAGGAGCCTTTCGTGTTCCTCCGCGGAACTCCTCTTCAACACCAAGAGGAGTTCCGCGGCTCCTTAAGTATTTTTTAAATTGTTTTTATAAATTTCTTTAAAAAAAAATTTATGTGCTTTTTTTTTTTTATTATATTTTTTAGTTATAGTTCAACTATTGGACCATAATCTGGTTTGTTTTTTTATGGCTCTTTTTCTTTCACTTTTAATAGTTTGCTTTGGGTTTTTACATGTAACTTATTTTCTGGCTGAAAGAAAATGAAGTAAATAAATAAATAGCTGGAAGCTGTGCTTGGCTGTGTCGCATTGAAGGAAGCCTTTGAATTGTGCTCTTGCTGCTGCTGCTGGATTTCGGACAATAGCCCGGGATAGATTTCTCTTTTGGAGTGCTTTGGCTTTTAGCTGGATGTTTTCACTAAAAGAATTCCCGCGTCCCTCCCTTTATAGGAGTCTCGAAACACTCGCCTATGAGATCATTTCATCCCCAGAACCACTTTAAGGAATCGTCTGAAGAACATCAATAAAAGAGCCCCGCTTCTCCTTGCGAGGGGTTGTTTCAAATTAATTTGACTTTTGTTCAGTCAATTTCCGTAATTGTGGGCGATCAATCATCATCATCTTTCGTGAATGGCCTCTTTCTCGTTTTGAGATGAAGCAGCTTTCTTTTATACATATATTAATAAAGGGTGCGTGCTTAAAATGAGTTATTCATCAAGCGTACAGAGGCCAAATGTCTTCAGAATTGTAGCAGCTCGAATTTAAGGATATTTTGAGAATTCTTTCTTTTTTTTACATCTTTTGCGGTTTTTTTTTTTAATTCCTGTTATGAATATATTAAAAGCTATACTTCATTTGAATTGCCATCTGATTTTACAAATTAAATTAATTAATTAATTTTCTTGCTGTACAAAAATGGCTTTGAACCTTTAGAAGTTCATACTAAGCTTATTTTAATTCACTGCCTCTCCTTGAATTTTTCGCTTTTAATTATTGCGTAGGGGGGCCACTGTAAGGTGTAATACTCAGGTCAGTAAAGCCGTGCGAACACCATGCAACTTTGCTGCAATTTAGTCGCGCGATTTTGACGTCACGAGTTGATATAGAAAGTGCTTAGCACTTTTATATGCAATTTATTTGCAACTTTTGTCATCCGACTCGAGTTGCATTGACACCTGCAACTCTGAAAGTTGCATCGACGTCACTGGGGATTACCCAATCACAGGGCAGCGTTGGAACACGTCAGTTGTGAAACCACGCCCATGAAAAAAATGGCGTCGAAAATTATATCTGTCGATTCGTTTTGAAGACAGGCTCATACTCAATTAATATCAGAGGATTGCGAGTTTCTTTCATGCAGAAATAAAGTTTATACTGAAATGCAGTAATTGTATGCGGCAGAATTTATCAGAGAGGTCTCAAAACCTCGATTTTTTCGGATTTTCCACATCGGGTTTGGCAAACGATAAGGCTGCTGACGCAGTAATGCAAAAGTTATGACGTCATTGTTTCCAGGGGAGCATGGTTTCTTATTGGCTGTTGGTATTTCTATACTTTTCATTCGAAATAATAACACGAAATTAAATTCCATAGCGGCTAATAATTTTAAAAAAAATATTTATATGTTGCAAATCATTCACTCTTATATTATTTTTGAAACGACATAACCGAATTTTGCTTGACGTCACACGTGACGTATTTAAAATCTGCGTTGTCATGGGTCGGTTGCATTTTCGAGTTGCATGTGTTCGCGCTTGACAAAAGTTTATATCAACTCGTGACGTCAAAATCGCGCGACTAAATTGCAGCAAAGTTGCGTGGTGTTCGCACGGCTTAAGTTTCGATTGTCACCCGAATGGCTGATGGGAGTATTGTTAACTGTACTTGTTCTTCTTGAGATTCATTTCCATTCAGTTTTGATGTGGATGAATCACTAGAAGAAGAAATGAGGCAGTCATTTGTTAGTTGTTACATTTATAATTCAATTATAATAAATAACTCCTGCATCCAAATTGTTAGGGATAGATATAGTTAGGATAATTTGATAAAAGCGCAATATAAAACGAACACTAAAATTAAATGCATGCTTAATTTCAGTTTATTGTTTGTATATTTTCCCTTCACTTTAAAATAACATCACATTCTACGAACAGAATTTACGAGACAGCGCTTAAATAAACAGCCCTTTCTCTGGCCGAAGTTTTATGTTATCATTGACTTTTCCTGAATAAATCATCAATGTTTAAGTTTTGAAATTTAGTTTGTATAAACCAGTAACTGAATAGGAGATCGTTCGCACATATTTCGTGTGTCTTCGACCTTGGTTCTCCGATTTCAGAACACAGCGAAAGTAAACGATTTTGGAAATCTCATCTCTTCAAACAGTTAAATCCGCCGATCAAAAATGAGGAGGTACAGTCGGACCTCTATTGAACGAAGTCGCTAAATCCCGAAAAAAAGTTCGTTATATGGAAAATTCGTTAAATAGAGATTCACCTTTTAAAATTACTTTAAACTAAATAAAACAGATTTAAAATACATAAATAATAAATATTATTAAAAAAAGTAATAATTTGAATAGCATAAAGCATACATTACCACATGCGTACTTGAATTTTACTAATAAAATCTGTTAATTTTGTTTGAGTTTTTTTTTTTTTTTTTTGAGGAGTTGTCGCTCATAGTATACGTCTCGCATCTTTGCAATGCACCAAAAACCCCTTCAGTATTTTCTTCAAATTGTAATTCGCTTCGGATTGTTTCAAATGATTTTAGCATTTTTTTTTTATATATCTGCACCATGATCATTTCCATTTTCATCATCTTCATCTTCATCGCAATTCATAGCTGTATTGTTTTTATTTTTCACACTGTCCAAAATATCCGATTCACTTAGTGTTTCCGAGGTCTCAACTTCAAAATCAAGTGAATGATAATCATCAATCGTTAATTTCTTCTTGTTCCCTCAGCTGTATCCACATTTCTTTCATTTCCTCTAAGGAAATATTAATAATAAAAACATTTCAAGGAGAAAAAAAAAATAGATACCACGAAAAAGTTCGTTAAATAGAAAATGCACTTCGCTATTTGGAGGTTATTTTACGAAGAAATCGGCAAAATGTTCTTGGTTCCAAAGAAAAGTTCGCAAAATAGAGAAATTCGCAAAATAGAGGTTCGTTAAATAGAGGTCTGACTGTATTTCAGAAATTAGTCAATAAATTATTGAAACTTCAAATGTGAAAATTGTTACTGAGAGATTCTGATTAATTTCACTGGAATTATCCTTGAAATGGAATTAGGGTTTTCTTGATAGCATAAAACCAAAGGCTGACATCGATGGAAAAAATTCAAATGATGGATATTTCGTTAAAAAAAAAAAAAAAAAAAATCAAGATAAATACATCCATTTTCTTGAATTTAGCTCATAATTATTTTTTTTAAAAGAAATGGTAGCTGAACAAATAAGTTATTCAACAAAAGCTTTATTTAACTGATAACTGCATTTATTTTTTCTTGCCATATTCACTAACAGTGAAAAGAAACGTTATAACAGGAGAGGCTTACTACGAAAATCACATTGCGTTATTTTAGAAGGCAACTTTAAACCGAATTGATCAATTTTGTTCGTCGATATGTTTTGTAAAAATGAAAACTGTTTAAACCATGCATCCTCGGACGATTCTATTTTAATTTTAGTGGAGGAGACATCCCTTTTACGATAGAAAATAAGATATAAAACGAAAGAAGGAAAATCCAGCTCAATATGTTTGGTTAAAAGAGATGAAACATATATACATACATTGTGCGTGTTTTGAATCTATCCGCCAGGGACAGTTCGTGGAAGAGTCCGTTGCAGGTCTTTAGGAAAACTAATCATTAGGCGGAAAATGAGTTTTCATTACCAACGTTTCGTATCTAAGTATAAAACTCCGTTTGCGAATCAAAGTAGTTTTAGGAACTGTTTAGCCAAAGGTTCGATATTCTTTTGTTGCTGCAGCGCAGATGTTCCCTCTTATCTGGCAGATGCTTTATTCATTCCGTCCAGATCTTCGCTCCTAATCAAATTTATTCCTCCCTTTCTTCCTCTTTGTTTCCTTCGCTGTACACAAAAGCCTCTGTTCAGCCCCACCCCCACCCTTTTTTTCTGGGTGTCGATGGTTCTTTTCGATTACAATTAGGAATAATAATAAGCACATTTCTCGCCTCAGATTTTTTGTTTCCGCTGTTTTCTATTTTAGGTGTTTATTTTTTCCCTAACTAGCCGCGAGAGGTTTTCAGATAGAATTCACTACCGTAGCTAGATTGGATCATCGGAAAAATCTCAAAAGAAAAAAAATCAAGAAAAATCAAGAACATCTCCCCCAATGAATAGACGACATTCCTCTGTCATTAGTGTATTAAAATATATCTACTTTTATTTATTTATTTTTTAGCTAATTTTTTTAGCTAATATCACTATCATTGATAACAACGGTTTAATGTAATAAAAAAAATGTTGAAGAACTTAGAGCTTACTTTCCTAAAATGCTGTGGGGTTTTGCTTTACTTCGATTGTACTTTTTTTCCTTCGTTTTCAATATAAAGAAAAGTCTTGCTTATTTGTTAATTATATACCAGCTGCTTACAATATATCTTACTATTTTCCATCTGTTGAAAATTGTTTAAATCCGCAAATACTGTCTTGAGTGGTGGTTATTTCGTTCTGCGAAAAGCTTCTGGCAAGAATTCACTATCTCGTGTAATGCTGCAAATAAAATAGGCTCAAAAATAGTAACAAATTATACATGGATTTCAACATCCTGTAAACATCCATTCTTATCCTCCGTGAATGCCAATCTGTTTTTCTTTGCTTTTATGTCAGTAATGAAATTTTGAATTTGTTTTTCTCCAATCACACAATAGAATATTTGAGAACAACTTGAAGACTGAAGGTCATTTAAGTAATGCTCTTTTTTTCAGGAAGAAAAAAGCTAAGCAATCTATATAGCCATTGATTTTAATCATCTATGTAATTTAAATTTATGTAATCCAAGCATACATAAATTTTCGCATGAATTACGGCACATAGTTTGAAATGCAGTAGAAATCTCATTTGCCGTCAGGGAGAATTAATTGTATCGTTTCTCATACATTTCTACTGTTACCTTCACATGCAGATACCCCCCCCCCTCCTCCCACATGGATCCTCAAGGAGTAATCCTAACTACTACGATAAAAGCGAAAATTTCCAAGTTTGTCATTCTTTCACGCCTCAACGGTGCAATGGATCGGTATGAAATTTTGCATGCAGGGAGTCTAGGACACGGAGTAGGACATAGGCTGTTTTTCATCCCGGTCGATCAAGTAGTTCACAAGGGATGAATGAAAACTTTCCAAAACTGACCAAATGAAAAACTTTCATATCTGTCCATAGATGGCGTTAGCGCAGAGTGCGTTTAATACATTCCCAAAACTGCCGATAGATGGCGCATTTGTCGTTTTAAAACGCGCCACAGATCTGAATAAATGTACATCAATTAATACGTTGGATTTCAATGTTGTACTCAATGCATTGTTTCAAATTTAAACTTTAATTTAGTTTCAGTTCTACATTTCGGTTTTTACATGATGTAGTTTTTTTTTTTTCGAATAACTAATGCAAGGCTTCCGGAGCGAAGCGACGGTAGCTGGCTAGCTTTAGAATATAGATTGTTAGATCGTACCCATCAAAAAAAATAAACATGCCAGTTTTCAGGAAGATCCATTCACACACATTCTATAATTATTAGGGACACACAACACGAATCTAACACACACATACTAGGAACATACTCTTAATTAAAATCTATTAATTTGATCGTATCGCCTTACATCAAAATTTGCTTATATTTCAACTGAAGGAAAAAAAAAACAGTTAGCTCAGAATCATATGATGATAATAAATATATTCAGTTACTAAGATACGAAATTCATCAAATCATTCCGATCTAGAGATGAAGAACTCCAAGAAAAGGGGTACCAATTTCCTCGACTACTGCTTTTACGAATTGTTTTAGTGCTACTGCGTTTTTCTTCTGTAAGAGGCATTGTAATATTTTCTATAAATTTGTCAGATACTTAATTTGGTGTTTTGATTCTTGAATGACCCCCGCCCCCCTCTCTTCTCCCCTGTGTCCTTGACGGGGATCTTCTCCCTCGGAATTTAATTTGTAAATACCAAACATGATCACGAATAAAAATTACCGTCACTTACTGCAGACAGCATTGAAATTAATGAAGTGGTGGAGAAAATAAGGAGCTAATAAAAACTCACTGAAAAATCTAATTATGAAAAGTTCAAGAAATCTAAATTGGACGATTCTTTTTTTTTGTTTTGTTTTTTGTCTTTTTCTTTTTTTAATTATTTAATTAATTGAGTTTTGCTTGGCGCGTTTTGAGTAGTTTCTTTCGAGTAAGATTTCTTTAATTCAGTCAATGACACGACTGCATAAAAGTTCCACAATTTATCATTTCATATTCTATTTTCCTATCAAAGTAAAGCTAATCAAATCTTTGCATTAGGAATGTAACGTGACTGCTTGACAAATTTATTATTATTCCCTCTGATTTTTTCCGGCATTTCCGTTTATTTTCTGGTGAATTGTCTTGGGCCGGATGTGACCACGTTGAATAGAGATGACTCCTTTTATCAACATCTAGATAATTTTGGAAGCGTTCGTTGATCATGGGAATGGAATTGACTTGACACAGTTGGTTATACAGAAACAGCAAAAGGACTTGTAGCGAATTGAGAAGTAAAATGGCCTACCTAAGTTCAAAACAGTAATAAAGAAATGCTGTTTTAAAACTTTAAAAGCTAAGTTTCGGTTATAAATGACTCAGTATCTTTGAATCTATATTAATTCATTTTCAGTAGCCGAATTCCCTTGTAAGGAAAGCGTACTCCTCTCCATTGATACTTTCTAACACAAGATGGCATAGTCTTGCAAAAGAATATCCTTATTTTTCCATCTTTTTTTTTTTTTTTATTATAAATCTTTTTAATCTCAATCAAAAATATTTCCAAATTGTTCAGTCTTTGAATCATTCTTTTAAAAAAAAAAAAAAGTAATTTTTGTGTAGTTTATAAGCTTGCGTTGTAATATTATGTAAATGATTTCTCAGAAGCATTGTGATATTAATGCAGTCACGTTTTTGAAGCCTTTGAAGACAGGGAATCAAGTTCTAAACCAGTGCATCTTCAGCTTTTTTTTTATCTTGGTATCCCCCATCAGCAGTCAGTAATCGTATTTCTAAAATTTGCGCTAACTTTTTTTATTAATTAAAAATTAAAAAAATTAATAAGTTTTTTTTTTTTTAATAATTAAAGAAAGCCTTATACAAAAGCCTATTACAATTTTTATCAAAAAATAAAATTAAAATAAAGAAACAACTTTTTTTTAAAAATTTAATACTTGAATTATGGAAGATTATTAGACATTCAAAGTCATAATTCAAGTCTGCATTGGGTTATAATTCTTTAAAAAAAAAAAAAAGAAATTAAAATTCAGAAAATGTAAACAGGTTACAAAATGTAAATACAAATGAACGTTTATTGAATTTAATTATTTCTTGCTTTTAAAAAAGAAAACAAAATCTATATCTTTAATTACCGATCTTTTTTGGGTACCCCTGAAGAATTACTTGTGCCTTAGAGAATCACTGTTCGAAATGGATGCGCATTACTGGACATAGCCCTCTAAAGACATTGCTAAACAGAATAGCTATCGGATATTATCTTTGGAATCCCTACGTTATGAAAATAGGAAAAATTGAGAATGCAACATTTTCAATTTATTCTGTTGTCAACAGGAATTTGTGACAGCTGTTTCGTCATCGTCAGTCTCAGGATGATCAGGACTCGTAAATAGCCACATTTACCCACAGGGACGAAACAACTTTCCCAGGATCCCGTTGACGATAAGTCAAGGAATAAATGGAAAATTCGCATTCTCAATATTTCCCTATTTTTATATTTCATTTTGTGCATTTAAACTCCTCTGGACCGTTTTCGGAGGAAATGAAATTGCCTTTAGTCACAAGTAGAAGATGGATTTAAAATTCCTCCCAGAAAGTCCAGTTCCAGATTTGCGAAATACTAAACTACCCCTTTAATTCTTAAAAACAATTAATTAATAGCATCTACTATTACAAATGAAATAACCAGAAATTGATGAACATCATTAAATAACTAACCAGGCTATTATCATAATCTAGAAACTAGAATAAAACTAAAGACATTTACCTCGTAGGATTTATTTTCCATTTTATTTATGGGGAAAAATATATAAAGAAAACAAAATAAACAAAAAATATTCCTTTCCCAAAACTCGAGTTTCTTTTTAATTAACGCGTATGTAATGTAATGTGGGAAGCGTGGGTGGCTTGACAGCCGAGCATCGCGATCTGAAAGATGTATTATGCTATCCCATGGAAGAAGGACAGACGGAGAGAAAGACTGAGGTGTGAGAAATGCAGGGGAAATGGGAGAATCCCGGGAAAACCTGCCCAGCGCGGGTCGCCACCATCAACGAAACCCACATGAGAACCGAACCTCGGTATTCAGAGGTGAGAGGCCAGTGTCTTACCGACATCACCAACCGCGCGGCCAATTAACGCATATACTTAGATCGCTAGCGTAGTCTTAATCTAACAAGTTCAGTTTTCTGAAACCCGGGGGTTCTAATCTTCCCTTACTAAAATAAATGGAAATTATCTGCTGACTTCTGGGTAAAATTGGTTCGAATACGCAAAACTTCATCACTTGATATTGACCACTGAAGAATTGATGACGCTGATTGAAAAAAATACTATTACAGCTGCATGTAGTAGGCTTAATTTTATTGCAATAGAATCCACGTAAGAGAAATAAGCCTAAAGCGGTTGACTAAACACCACAACAGATTAATCCAAACTTATTTTGAAGTTCTCGTATTTACACTGTTGATGAGTCTCTTCGTCCTGTGCACGGATAAAACAAGATAGGATAGTTTTTTACGAAATCTCACCTGTGGAATTAGGGCTAATTTAAAGTTTTTTGGAAGAAAACGATTCGTTAATACGTATTAAGAATAAAAGTGATGGAAAACCCCGGGTTTTTTCATAGTTTTTACGAAAATTCGAGATTTTCTTGGAACTATTTCACGGGAGGCGGATGTGCACATTTTCAAGGCAAAAGCTTATAGCGCCGTTATGAAGCGGGCAAAAAAACACCTGGCGGAAAAGATTGTTCGTTTGTAAATAAAACAAAAAAAAACATTTCCCGTGCAGTTAAATGTAGGTTAAGTTAAGTACAGTACCCTGCAGGATGTTTCGTTTGGAAAAACGCCCGAAAAAAATTTACTTTCCGTTTTAGAATAACCCTCGCTTTTCCAAATGCTTCTAAGACCGCCATTTTCATTGTTTTATATGTCTGCTTCCGCAAAAGAGTCCAGATTTAAATTCAAATTTTCTTAAAAACTAACAAAAAAAACCCGAGGTTTTCCATCACTTTTATTTCTACGATGTCGTAAAGAATCATTTTCTTCCAAAAACAATTAAATTAGCTCTAATTCCACAGGTGAGATTTCGTAAAATATTACCCAAGATAGAGCTGTTCCGATGATCCGAACAGACCACAGTCCCAGTTAGTTCGGATTTCCGGTGTTCTACTGCATTCTTCTTTAGTCTATCCTTTTCGCTTTCGGGAAGGGAGCGCGTCGTACCTTTTTTACCACATCATCTCTTTATCTTCTTCTATTCGAATCGCGCGCTTCTTCTGCATGATCCGTACACAACAATCAAGGAATATACGGCACGCACTATTAAGTCTTTAGCACCAGAAGATTATCTCGCACGTTCTTTCGAATTACCAATTAATTAATTTAACTTTGCAATAACATCTGAATTTTCAGATATTTTCAATTTATTTGCTTATTATTATTATTAAGCAAATAAATATATTCCTAAAGTTTTACTAAAAGAGCAACATATTAGACATTTAAATTTAAAAAAAAAAATAATAACATACAGATAAAAGTACATTAAATAAAACAACTGAATCTTCCTGTTCTGGAAAGCTAAATTAAAACCGGATAGCAACAGAAAGGTTTCACTGTTCTTGATTTACGCTGATGTCTGTTTATCTCCAGAGACGGTCGAGTCATCTTTCCCGACGCGCACAGATCTATAGTACTTTCGGAAAATTACCGTTGGGTGTGTGAAATACGTTCTTTCGTGTGTTAAGCGCCGTTTGCACTCGTAATTTATACAAACTCTTAACAGACCTTACGTGGAAATGGGAAATTGCGGTTGTCGCGAATCAGAAAGTTTGATTGAGTCACTTCTGGTCTTGCCAGAAAAAAAAGTTTGTCGTTTGCGCAAACATCTGAATACAGAAACGAATTAACCCCAAACTTTACACATGCGCAGTATGTAATACTCGGAAGCTGCATTTTTTATTTTTGGCATTATTGAAAATCGAAAAATGTAACATATCCGACTGTAAAATAACTAAGCAAATAACACACTATCCATTATACGTCTGAAGGAAGGAGAAAATAGCTTTGGGATCCTTGAATTACGAAAATAGAGAATACAGAATTTCCATTCACGCTTTGAGCGTGAGTAATTGGAATATGAGACAGCTGTTTCGTCCTTGTTAGGACTCATCAGCCGGATTTACCCACAAGGACGAAACTGCTTTCGTAGAGTCCCGTTGACGATAGCTCTAGATTTTATTCCCGACATTGACTTGTTCCTGGCACATTCTCTTGTCTCTCTAACACCAAAAAATCATTCGCAGAAAAAGTGATATAAATGACGGGATTTGTTTCGACAAGTTAAAAAAAAAAGTGCGTTTTAACCAGTGTTGTGATACGCGACGTTAAAGTTTTTGTTCGAAGCTGCTTATCTGTTGGGATACTACAAAAACTTTGTTTGAAAATAAATGGTGATAGGTGGAAGTTCTATAAAAAAAAAAAAATACACTTTCGGAAAATTTCTATTGTGAATTTTTTTTTTTTTTAATTAAAGCATTTATCTTAATAATAATAATAATAATAATAAAAAACCAGAAGATTTTATTTGAAGCTCTGTCTGTTTGTAAGATCTGGAAGTAATTATGCAATTTTGGCGCGTACAGTGGGAGTTGATTATTCTTCTCTTCAAGCTTTGGAGGAAAAACGCGTAAGTCTAAGAAATCGAAAAATCAAGAAAATTAATTAAGCCAAGGCCGTCTCAGCGGAATTTATATCTTTTATTCTCATGATTATTCTGGAAGATAGAAAACCCAAACGCATTTTGATGAACATATACAATAAAAGAAAGAAAGGAATGAAGAAAAGAATGAAGGAATACGATGATGGAAGCCTCTAAAAAGAAAATGAGAATCCTCAGCGAAAGGCTGCTTATCAATATTGTTAAAAACAGTCATAGAAGAATGAATCATTGCTTAACAATGGTATAGAAATTGCCAGAAAACTTAAATTTTCTGTAAGCAAAAAATTGTTTTTTTTTTTGATAATCTTAAATTTTTAATGAAAATCAGGAAACAGTGGAAAAGTATGGTCAGAAAATCGTGAATTAGGATGACGTGGAACATGCCAGCCTCATCTGACACAACATAGGCGTGTTTCACATAATGATTGCAGATACGAGTACTTAGTTGCCTGCATCCATTAAGTAGTGTAAATTTTTTACTGAGTTTTTCTATTGAATTTTACATCTTCCTTATTTTAAGAACGATGAAATTTGGTAGCCTGATTTTTTCCAGTTGTTGTCCGTAGTTTATTTATTTGTTGTCTAGAAATGGCTTTTACTAACTAGCTGAACAGTAGTATCTTTTCTGTCTTTTCTAAGAACTTAAGTCCGTCTCCGATTTCTGGTACATTATTACGTGAGTAACAATGACGCTTCTATCTTTAGATCTCTGCTATTTAAAAGTCATTGTTAGGAGGATCTAACAGTAAGGCAACCAACTTCAATATGGCTAACAATCGTCTAGAGACAGACCCGTAGCACTAATTTTTGAAATAACATTTTCATTATTTGTTTTGAATGGCCTTTGTCTAAATAGCCCGCCCGCATCTCTATGGCTATTATCTGTTGGACAAGGCAGGATACTATGACGCTTTCCGTTGCCTTTCCACAAGTCCATAGTCTTACAGTTACAACAGAGGCTCTATTTATTCTAGACACTATAGAGCCATAAGAGAGACCGGGAGGGGGGGGGGGGGGGATAGAATTCTAGGGAAGACTGAAGAAGACTCCTCCAGGCGATTCCAAGCCTTTGGACGGACAGCGGAAGAGGAAAAGGCATTTAACGAGATTCATTTTGAATTAAAAGTGGATGATATGTTTGCTCTTAGGAACGGTTTTCTTTGTGACATTCCTTCCCCCCCCCCCCCCTTGCGAATTAATGCTTATTTTGGTCCCATATTATGAAAATTAACTGTTTAGGCCCGTAAATCTAAGAAGAATGTAATTTACAAACGATGTAGTAAGAATTTGTCTTATATAACAAATACACATTTATATTTCTACCCTCTACAGTATTCCACAGAAATAAAAATTACGAAAAACTTCGTATCAAGTAACACCTTTTTCGGAAAGCGATATTCAGAACGTGAATTTCCTCAACTGTTTCCATTTCCTCCTGAGAATGAAGGAGCATAAAAAAACTTCGGTTTTTTGTTTTTTTATTTTTTTTAACAAAACTTCAGGATTATTGAAATAAATAAATAAATAAATAAATACGGTAGTGTTACAGTCTTCTTTAAATATAGTTAGTAATTAAATGCGAAAGATGTTTAAAGTAACACGGTTTGAAATATATAAATTTTTCAAAACGAGAAACTACGATGAATACCCTTCAGATACAGTGGTGGTCAAAATTATAAGGACAAGGGAAAAAATCGCTAAACTTGGTTACAGTTGGCTGGAAAATTATGCAAATTTTATGGCTGGAAACCAACTATAAATGCAGCATTTTTTATTAGTTTTTATGGAAATATATGGGAAATTCACATTCATAAAATGTATTTTGGATTTAGACAGCACTGTGATACGGACAAAATTATAAGGACAATGCTATTTGTGTGTTCTAAAAAGCAAAATTTGCATGTTTTTTGTTCAGCACACGGCACTCCCAGACGATATAAATGCATAGTAAGAGTTTGCGAACGTCATATTCTATTTTTTCAGTCATGCCACTATGTACGAAACTTTCGGAGTTTTAGAAAGGGAAAGTGGTTGCTTTTAAAAGTTCAGGATTTACTGTACATCAAATTTCGACAAAGCTGAATAGATCGAGAACGGTTATTTATAATTTTCTTAAAAATCCCGAAAAATATGGACGGCAAAGACGTATAGGTAGGCCATCTTCTGTTTCTGTGCCTGTGAAAAGAATGATAATAAGGCGAGCTTGCTCCAAAAAACAAACATCAACGGAAATTAAACGGGAATTAAACTTACGATGCAGTGTTCGAACTGTTCGACATGTTTTACAAAAAGAGAAAAAGGTTGGTTAGGAAAACTTAGGTCACGACCACCTCTTACAAAAGTTCATAAGAGACTGAGGATGGAGTTTGTCAAAAAATGCATTACTATGGAAAAAGAAGTGCGATGATATTATCTTTTCTGATGAGAAAAAGCTTAATTTGGATGGACCAGATGGTTTTCGCTACTTCTGGTATGATCTCCGTAAAGAAAAAGAAATTTTCGCAAACCTTAGATTTAAAGGTGGCTCAGTGGCTGGTCTGAAGAGGTTTCGCAACTGGCGGAACCACTGCAGTAGTTTTTGTGCAGGGCAAAATGAAGTCTGAGAGTTATATTTACATATTGGGCAATAATCTTTTATCAGAAGCACCGTCAATTACAAATGGAGACTTTTTGTTCCAGCAGGACAATGCCTCAGTATATGTTTCTCAAACTTCGTAAGCATGGTTTGATGCTAATTTCGTGAAATTACTTGATTGGCCGGCCAGAAGCCCAGATCTAAATCCAATGGAAAACCTGTGGGGTATTCTGGCACACGAAGTATACAAAAATGGTGTTCAATATCAAAATAAGCAAGAACTCATGTCCTCCATCGAAAAAGCCCGGAAAAACATTTCTGAAAACGTTCTTAAGGAACTGTCAAACTCTATGACGTCAAGACTGATGAAAGTGATTGAGAAGAAGGGGGAGATTATTAATTATTAGTATGTTTTAGGCCAAAAACATTCATTGTCCTTATAATTTTGGCCAGGTTTTACAATGACATTTTTTGTTTAATACGGAAATCATTCATATTTTGCATTTTCCAATGTTTTGCATTCTACAATGATTTCTAGCATAAAAAAGCATTTTATGTATACATTTCACTTTATTTACTTCAGAAATAAATTTTTTCTGTGAAATTTTCAGTTGTCCTTATAATTCTGACCACCACTGTATTAACCGACAGGTGCATTCACTGCGTTTTATGGGAAAGGATTAATGAAGGGGTTTAAAAATTTAATTTATATTTCGACCACCATGTCCGTGAAAGAGATCTCAGTAACTAAAGGATCAGGGTTGACCATAAATATATTTTTGGTCACAAAACACGCATTAAAAATTGGCCAAAATATAAAAATCCAGAAATTTAAGATGGATTGATGAGCAGATCAGGTGAAGTTAAGCAGCTAGAATTTGCGTGTCAATAACTTCCATTAATTTTAGTAAGTAATAGAAAGATTTAGAAGAATATAGTTCCTCTTCTAAAATGTAGAATGCATTTCGATTAAACTTTGATTTTCAAGTGTACCTGAAATACAGCAACAAATGTATCAAAATAGTCTATTTTGGACAGTAAATACGTTAGCGAATAAAAAGTTACTTCTGCAATCCTACTTCATTTCCGTACGCAAATCAAAGGCTCTTGTGATCAGGTGCAATGTAGTATTGGCAGATCTGAAAAATAAGCAAGAATACAGCTTTTTTCGTATTGATGTTTTTTCCTAAAATTCCAAAAAATAAAAGAGGGAAAAAAACCCAAAAACATTAAGGTGGGTTTTTTTGAACTCTTGAAACTGCTTTCAGGTAATTTTTTATTTTTGTTGTAGTTCTCGGCTATACTAAACCGGCTCTTGAACTGTGATACCACTTATTCGATCATAATGGGGAAAAAATTGTTGAGCGGTTCTATGAAAATCAGCGACGAGTTAATCGGTAGGAACTCGTAAATAATAAAACTCCCAAGGAAGGTCAGATTAACAACCAGACTCTACTAAAATTCTCTAGGATGCAATAGCGGTTTTCTTACTTTCTTGTCAATGTTCTACTGTAATTTCTGATTTGCAATGCAGCTTCTTACATTTTTTGTTTGTACACTGCTTTTGTTTTTATTGTTTAACATTTCCTGGCGCAGCATAACCATCGTTGCTTTTGCGTCCATCCGACTAATCGTATGCTATCTTTAAATAAACAATCGTTTAAATTAAATAAATGATCGGCTCGCAAAGAAAGATTAAAATTTATGATAAAAAAATATCAAAATTTGGGGAAACCTCAAAGTAAGCATTACATTTCCCTAAATTTTGCTGACCAGTTTCACTACATTAATAAATTACAGTGAATCCGTGGTGATTCTTTCCCATCTCGTTCTTTCCTATAATAAATCTCTTACGTTAGTTTTTCTGTCTCGACATTGGCTTTAAGGTGACCTTTTGAATGAATCTCTTTTTTCCCCCTTTCCTAATTTCGTAACTGAATCAAAACATTACATTCCCTCCCCCTCTGATGATACCTTTGCGTCCAAAGAGATCTCTGGAGAGTTGTGTAGGCGTGGGAAGCAGATAAGCAGATTAAGAGATCCTAACTACATAATTTGGTTACATTGTAATTATTTTTTAAATTGATCACGTTACCCGCTGCTTGCTTTTCTCTCTTTCTTTTCCACCTTTTTTTTTTCCTTTAATTCTGAAAATACCTTATTCCGAAGTTTAACAGTTTTCGTTATTACATCTTTGCTTGAATGACTAGCAGTTAACCCGTCATTTCATGACTGGAAAAAATAATGCAAATAAACACAAAAAAATGCAATCGAGTTTAATATTTTGCGGAAGGATAAACATTCTATATCCGAGTGTCTTTTGTCTTTTATTATCTTTTTGTTTTTTGTTATCTTTTGTTACCTTTGTAGAGGAAAGGTTCTTAATATGAGAGAGACTTTTTGAAATTGATTTAAAAGCTAAAATCTGAAACAAATTTATTTCTGAAATGTATATAGTGTCTTTGATCGTTACATTTTATAATGCATTCATTGAATTTGCAGAATATTCAAAAACAGTAAGCTATAATTTTTAAGAAAACGCAAGCAAGTCAATTTTTGAAATGAGAAAAAGGTACCCTAATATGGGACAGTCAGAAAAGTTTCTAATATTAGTTAATATAAGAACTAAAAATAAGTGTTGTTACACTATTAATTATTTATCTCTGTACTAGTCAGCATTTTCTACTATTTGCGGCGCAGTTTAGTATTCTCAGAACACACAAAATTTTCTTCTTCAATACCATAATTTTATTGAACTCACCGAAAACATTTCGTGCATTGTGCCAATATCTCTCCATGTTTATCTTCGGAAAAGCGACCTGCATCTGAATCGTCGCTCTCAACAAGATGAATGTCAGAATCAGAATCACTCTTTTATTTTTCTTTTTAAAGGTTTTCGTGTCTCTTCATGAACGTTTCACCACTGTCGTCTTTGAATCGACTGCAGCTCTCTTCGCTTTGGATTGCTGCAACTGTTTCATGTAAGGAGATGTTACCAGCTTAGCGGAATCTGAACACAAAAGTCTTCCTACATCTGCTTAATCTCGAGATGACTTTCCGATTTGAGCAATGGGTCCGATGTCTTCTAGTCTCACAGCTTGTCCAATATCGATCAGGCCTATTTGATGTGCCGCTATTGTTTGAAGGATGTAATGCTTCGAGATGTAATGCGAAGTCATGGTCTCTTAAAGGTGAGCCTATTTCAAGGTTCACCATGTTATCGCACTTCAGGAGCTAACCATCTTCCACGAAAAATCTCATGGTTACCACGTTCGGTTTGAAATAAAACCAATGATAATCGTGATTTATTGATAATTTTACAGCAAACAAGAACAGTTAAATATCGATATAATAGCGACATCCACTCGCCTTTAGGCAGAAAACTCCACTTAGAACAAATAGTGAAAGACATTTGAAATTGAAATATTTTAAAAATAATATCAGCTTCGTAAAGGTCTCTTTTGTTATCGCTGTAGTCTTTGAACCTGCTGAAGACATATTTCGGATAATCTCCAGTAGAGGTCACCACTTACTCTTGCCAGAATCGCGGTATCGCATATTAGGCACCTTTCCTCTATCTTGTAGATAAGTGAAGTTCAAATTTTCATTATTTAATTTTTTGTCAGACCACCACCACCTTTCTTTCTTTATTTCTTAAATCATTTCAATAGCTGTACTACGGAAATTTTTCAAAAACATTGTAAAAAATAGGACAATTTTGAATCTTACTGTATGATTTTTTTTTTTATGAAATTTTGTTTGGTAGAATAAGTATGTTTTGGGGGGGAGGGGAGAGAGGGTATAGAACATTTATCTTATATTAATTATTTAGTTAATTAAAAAGGAAGTCATTTAACTCCTCGCGGGTCTTCAGTTTCACTAATAGAAAACGCCATCTGCTGCAAATTCAAGCGAAGGACGATAAGAAGTGTTCAGCAAATTTCTTCAGAAAGTACAATCTATTTTTTTTTTTTAGATCTTTGATCTAATAATATCATGGGACAATGATTGTAGCTTGTGTTGTATTGATTAATATAATGCTTATAACTTTTTTTTTTCCCACTGAAACATTATTCATTTAAAATGGATTATAGAAATGGCAACCAACATATCAAATTAGTTATGTCATTTTTTTATAGTTATAGTTAATTAGTTTGCTATTTACTTAGAATATATTATTGGCATTAAGTTTTAGATAAATTCAAGACACATATTTAATGATCTTTTCAATTTTTTTATTATTATTAAATTTACTCAACCTTTATACAAATACTGTTATGAAATTAAGAAGACTTGTGGTAAATACTGTTATTTAAGTTATAAATTTACACTTTGATCTGAAGTGTTGAAGTAAGTGAATGAAGAAACGTCGAAATTAAATTTTACATCTTCGTAAATATCGTGCTCGGAAATATTTTAAAAATTTCAAATTTTTAAAGAGCAAAACAAAATTATAAAATTCAATACTGGCTTACTTTTGATAGTCCAGTAACAGCAATGTGACATAAGACATAATTATAAAATTTATATAAAATCAGAATCTAAAAAATTGTAGATGATTTTGTAAGTTATTCCAGTAATATTCGAAAATGAAATAAAAAAGTTATTTATTTAATCTTTCATTTCTAGTGATTTGCCCTGTAAATGCTGTAATAAAGTTTCCTTAATCTTTAGGGTGAAGGTGGTGATGAAATGAAAGCTAATTTGTGGTTTGTTTTGATCCTTACAAGAAGGTTAAACTATTAGCAGATTGTGCTCATCTGTCTTACGAAGCGCTTTCTTCTTTAAGTGATTGGAACGATACCGCAATGTTGACTGTTGCTTTCCGTGAGGTCTGGAGGTTCAGAGGAGGTGAGATCTGAAGTGAGGTGAGAGGCAGAGGAGGAGGCCTGTCTTATCCTAGATTTCAATCAAGACCGACGAACAAATATGACTTTTTACATGTTCTTCGGATTACGTGGTCATGGTTTAAATTAAATAATATATCCGGTGCAGAAATGGCATAAAGTAATCTGTACTTTAAAAATTCGTTACACCTATCTAATATGTATCAATACTTATAAAGCTCGACCAATATTCAAAATATATTCAACATATCTTTGTTCTTATGGATTAATTTGTATGAATAAGTAGAATGTTGTCTCGTCATCTGACGACAATACGGTGAGAGAGAGTTTCGTAAGCTTGGTATTATGTAAGACCTAAAACCGCTTATTGAGATTTTTTATTGTTTTCTTTTTCTAGAACTTTCTGCTGCCATGATTTGTTGATTCATACGATTCCGTTCATAGATTTCCTGGTATGTTCTGAGGAATCTTGAGGGAAAAAAATAGCTGATGAATAAATTTATATTTATACTCGTGTATTTTTCACCTTCTCTAGAATGTGTCTTACAAGAGGAGAACTGCGAACAAAAAAAAAAAAAATTCCGTTTATAGTGGACAGATGAATACCACTCAAAAAAAAAAAAAAAAAAAAGAACAAAACCGATGAATATTTTGATGAAATTTGAAAACTAAGATAGTTTGTTTTCAGAAATCGGAACGTACCGAGTCAGTGATCTGATTGATCCATCACATGCGTCCCCTTGACACTTTCTCCGTCGAGAATATATGTCGCTATGATCGCCCTGCTTCTGTTCATTCATAACCTACTCTTGTTCGATTTGGCTACTGTAAACGTACCCTAAAACTACGCGAATAAAAACTATAGTTTAAAGCGCTTTTGAATAAAAGCGGTTGTTATTTTAAGTCATTGAAGCATCTCACTTTTGTTCGGTTTCATGATAATGTGCATTTGTCAGCTACAGTCATATTCAAAATCATATAATATAGCATTAGATGAACGCCACTCTTTCTTTCATGTCTTACCAGATATTATGGGAAAAGAAGGGCAATCGAGTGGCCACTTATATCCTTAAATATAAAGAGTAAATATAGAATTATAGAAATTCAGTAATATTATATAATAGAAATGTCAAAAAGGAAATAAATGTTAGGTTAAAAAAATAAAGTTAAATTATCAATTTTTCCATAAACCTTTAATTCTCATGGGCCCAACAATAACGATGTTGTGGGTGGTGATAGTTGGTAGAAAAGAAAAAGGAAAGAATATAAAAAACAAGCTAAGCCAAAATTTTCTTTAGATCTATGCCTTATATAAAGTGGAATTTTTGAAGAATTCGACTATTTTGTTTTTGAGATATTATGTCTGTAAAGTGTAAGCCCTTCATAAATGCTATCCTTTATCTTTGGAGAAGGACTCTAGTACAGGCATACCCTGCTTATTCGACAGCAAAGCACCGCCGATTAGCGAAATCGTCGAATAGTGAAGCGTAGCCTTTCTTTAGTTCTCAAATGCGTTTTGGCCGCCGAGAAATGTAAATAATGCACTAAATAATGGAGAAAGTAATAAACAATTGTCATCTAAATTCAAGAGTGACATTTTTGCGTTATTCTAAAGAAACAGGTTTATATAAATTTACAAAAGAAGATTTGTCATGAGGACGTGTGTGTGTTCAAATTCGGCTTGGTATTGACAAATGGTAATTTCCCAGAGTTTACAAGATTTGGTTTCTGAAAACTGAATGCGAACATATTTGTTGAAATGTTCCAGAAAACGAGCGATTTCAAAGGACTTTCTCGATTACTGAAGCCACAAATGGAATCGAGATTTCTAATTCCGTTGGATGCTGCATGGATACAGGGTTCGAAATATTCCCTAGCAAATCAGCAGTGATTAAGAGTCAAAGATAAATGTTGTCATTGGAAAGTGATTTGATCAATGCAAAGTTAAATCTAGAATCAGACGTGGCTCAAATGATTTCCCGTCCTCTGGAAACCGTTCGAGACATCGCGGATCGGCTGGAAGATATTGGATAAACCTTTGACTTCCGCTTCAGATTTACATTAATATTGTAATGGTGTTTGTGGGAGAGTCATTTAAATGGAAAAACAACGAGTCAAGTTCTGGAACTGAACTGAATTAATTTATTAAATGAAAACATGGATTTTTATAGATTGCACATTGAAGAATTTGATTGGAAGATTAATTAAAAATGTACAAAATGATTGGATAAAACCATAACGAACTTAAATTAATTAACTAATTAAACGGCTGTAACGGAAAAGAATTTAAAAATAAACAGAACAGCAATAATTAGGAAATAGAAAACGAATGATTTAAAATAAATAACGGTTAACGATTAAAATGAATAAAATACATAAACATGATTTCTACAAAAATACAAGTAAATGATTTCTAAAAATATTTACATACTAGCTGTTACAATATTCTATTTCCAGATATTCCGCTTTTAGCCGTTCGCTGGTAAAGCCGTTGCTCCCCTGGCAGCCGAACTTGGGACTGAATTTTTTACAATACAAAATACTTAGCTATTTTGTTTTATTGGTGTTAAATTGGGGGGAGGAGCGTTGGATAATTTGGGGACGGTCAAAACTTGTAGTTTTCGGGTGTTAAAATTCTGACATGGGAGGCCTTTCTAAGTCATTCCATATTTCGTTTTATTGTATTTCGCTATTCTTCCATTTATGATTCCTTGTACATATTCTATTACGGCTTTTATCTTTCATTCGGTTCTTATCCTATCTTTTACTGCCTTTCAATGATTGAAAAATTTCAATTCAGTCGATTGTATTTCAATCTTTCTATCAGAACCACGTAAAAAAAATGCTACAATTGTCATTGTTTTATAGTTTTCACTTACGTTCCTTTTCTTTTACCTTTGCGAAGCAGGCAACCTTTATAAACCTTCGTATAGCCGCGTGACTTTATAAATTGCTTATCTCGCTTTTTTTTCTTTTTTCTTTTTGATGATTTTTTTCTTTTTTCTTAATTTTGTGGAACTGTTCTTTCTACAATCGAAATCTGTCCAGTATCAACTAAGTTAGTTATTGATTGGAGAGAGAATTTCAAAAGAGCAGAAGGATCCTTAATTGTGACCATTTCATGGAAATTTGGGATTGGTCTATAAGTTATGGTGGTTCTGGCTACAAACCAAGATCCATAGAAATTGACTTAGTAGAGGTAATTTTTGTTTAATGGTATGAATAGATTCGAATTTAGTAGGTTTAAACGCAGCTCACTTTGAAATTGTAAGTTATATATTTGAAAAAGAAAAGCATTGATCAAAAAGTGAAAAAAAAAAAAAAAAATAGAAATAAATAAAAACAGTGATTGAAAGGAAAACATAGCGACGTTAAAAGAAAGAATAAACAAATTCAAAAAACAAATAAACCAATAAAATAAAAAAAGAAAGAAAAATTATAAAAGCAGAGTAAAAAGAAACATAAAGTGTATGAATGAACACTAGGAAGAAAAAAAAATGTGAAATTAAAGATGGCGTGAAGTAAATTTAAACACATCAGGTGTTTTCATGGTTAAAAGAAGAACTACGGAAACGAAGAATCTAAAAATGTTAAAGCAATAAAAATAGATTACCATGTTTTTATCTCAGACGAATTATCTCCTAAGATGCAGCAGAAAAACTAAAAATTGTCGAACGAAGAAAGCCTACCTTACAAAAAAATTCTGTTCAGAGAATAAAAAAAATTAAAGGCCATTTTCTAGCAGAGTCAAAATTTGAATAACTATAATAATTTGAATAGGAATACGTAATATGTAAATTGCCATATTATAATCTTTGAAGGTGCCGAAATATTCTTGTAAGCTATGTTTATTCTTTTCCACGTTGAAGTTTTTGAAGGATAAAAACATTGTTTGTAAGACATGTCTAATCCTTTCAAAATGTAAATAGTATTGCAATAAAGATTCTAGACTTTGTGCCAAAGTGGCTGTCCATTTTTTTTTTTTTTTATTTTTTTTTTTTTCAATCGAGAAATAACACAACGGGAAACTTGAAATTTGGTTGGGGCAGATTTTCCTGCGCATAAATGAATCCAGAGATATGGGTTCATCCGTCCCTGGTCGTTTGAAATCTCTGAAACGAATGAGAGGCTTGAGATTTGGTAGGCAGACAGAACTCCCGGAGGTCTTCCTCTTTATGGTTAATAATTATTTTAATTATTTGAATTTCGCTTGTCAGAGCAGTGTGTTGCTTTTAAGAAATAGTTAATGCCATTGATTAAAAAAAAAAAAAATTAATCTTACGACATCTAATATAGAAATTCATGTGGGAGTTTCGCGATCAGTTTCTGCAGTGTCTTTTACTAAATCATTTGTTTTATCCTATCAGAAAATTTATTATCTTTTGTATTATTATTATTATTATTATTATTGTTGTTGTAAGAAAATTTCATAAATTTCCTGATAGTGTCAATTACCTAAAACTTTTTAACGTTTTCGATGAAATAATAGCAATAAATTAACTAGTAGCCTTTTAACATTTTTTTATTATTGGTATGTGTATTTTTAGAAGATTCTTAGAGGAAAGATTGAATGCATTTAGCTCAACAACTATTCAGATAGTGATTTATAAATAACTATATCTTTTGATTTCACTGCTACGAAGGAACCTTCTAAGGTCAGGCACGTGAAATTCACAGTCCAGTATCTGAATCCTGCCCATAACGTTGTCGCCTACTAAAGATTTATAAGCAAATTTATCCAGCGAGTGAAAATGAAATTCCTTTATATATTTTTGATATTCTCTGCATTACGTAAAACCGCAGCGATGTATTAATTACTAAATAAAATCGCTTAATTAGGTTTCACGATGACATACAATTTTCCAGTAAAATTTTATGACTGATTACTTTTAATTAAATATTTAATTGGACTTGATTACTATCTAACGTTAATTAGATTTTAAATGACAGATGATTGCTTTGCATATTGAAGTGAATATTTTTATTTTTTATTTATTTTTATATACATACACGAAATATTTATTGTAAGCACTTCGTTCGTAAGTAATTTTCACAGCTCAGAAGCGAACTCTTGCGAGCTTACTAATTCACACGTTGACGGAGTTTTCCTACAATGTCTATTAAAGCTTTTTAAAATCAAGTGTTAATTAAAACCCGGCAAAGTGGGCGGCAGATAAAGAACATTTTTAGATGAAATTCTTATGTCCTCTCTCTTGGAACTCTCATAACTTAACTAGTTATGCTTTTTTTTTTTTATTTTGGTTGGATGTTTAAGCTTCATTTTTTTTTTTTTTTTTTTTTTTTCCTCTGCATTTTCTTATGATAGCATTTATGATAAGTCGCTCCGTGAATGGAATAAGTTGTAATTTTGATCTTTATTATTATTAATGAAAAGGATTTTTTTATTAATTGCAGTTTAAAACATATTCTTATAACAATAAGGAAATCTTGTGATTTAACTGATAAAAAGAAGAAGAAAAAAAAAATCAAGGACGGCTTTAAGTCTTTTTAATATTGCACGTAATTTTGTCAACTTGTTACTCGTTTTTCAACGTAAGAGAGAAAGATAATTAACATATAAAGGCGTGCATATACTGTTCGGTTTTGTTTACGAGAGGCTTCAACGCTTTTGCGGATGCGTCAGCTCTCCTTCGATTTCTTCAAAATCGGGGTGAGAAGAAATGAAGAGGGGATGTTTACTTTTTATCGGTGTTAGTTTGCTAGTAGCTGCGTTCTATTTGCGCTTTTCGGGAAAGAATTATGGAAAGAATAAATACTATTGCTAAAATAACAGGTACTAAAAAAACCCACAGATCTTAGGAAAGTGCCCATCTCAGTGTATCACACCTTTGCGGGGTAGAATCGTCCGCCAGTGCTGATTCTCGCTTTTGAAAACGAACAGTAACTCATTTCTAAACATATTTTGATAAGTTTAAAATTGCTATTAAACTCGGTATTAAAAGATAAATAATTTTAAAATATTGAAAAATTTTAAAATATTTGAAAAATAATGTATTTTTTCAAATTGAAAAATTGAAGTTAATTGCATGTTATTTTAAAATATTTATTTAGTAATATCTTATTACTTAATTATATTGTGAAATAATTTTATATCAATATTTATCTCTCTTTATCTTATTATTATTATAATTATTTAAAATTGCTAGAACGATAAAATTAAATTTTTTCTCAATACGATAAAATTAAAAATTTGCCTAAAATTGTAATTCTTAACAAATCAGTGATTTTATGCGATGAAATGGTTGATCACCTTGATTTTATTTAATCATATTTTCTTTAAAATTGTACCACACTTTCAGATTATGTCTGGCATTTATTTTTGTTTTTGTTTTCTTTAAGTCAAATTATTCATATTTCGAAAAGTGAATGACTGACTGTGTGAACTCCGTTATTGTTTAGCATGGAATGCTCTGCCTCCATTAACGATATGGCAAAGTCCACACTGGCCAAGTCAGAATCAAAACCCATTTGAATAATTGATTGGATTCATTCTATTCCAAACTGACACATTTTCATGGTGAGAATTGCTAAGGACAACAGCTAGACCTGCTGCGTCAGCTTTAAGGTTGCTATTAAAGGTGTCAACAGTTCTTAGAAAATAAATGCCTATTTTTTTGTATTGAATTTCTTGCATTGATTTTGTTTCTTTTATAAATGGAAGATGCTTGCTAATGATTAGATAGTATGATGAAGAAATTTTGCCACGCATGAGTTTATTTTGAAATATTAGTGGGATTTATTTTATCGGGGGAATGTAAATACTAGTATACTTGTTTGTCAGTTAGTCTGTTAATAGTCAATAAATGTTTGTATCATGAAATAAAATTAAGAGTAGAATAGAGCATTTCTTTTTCTTTCAGTAAGGAAATCTCTTCTAATGCTATATTTCTTTGAATCAGTATTAGCTTTTTCCGTTGCAAGGTATTATGTTAGCTAAATCACACAACTTTCTAAAATTAAATTATTCATAACTGAAAAGAGAGACCTGACCGAAATCAAATTAAAGAAATGATTGAATGTGATTCCTGAATTTATCGAATATTAAACGCTTTCAAATTAATCGGATGTTTTCGTACTTCTATTTGTTATTTCATCACTTTATACAACAATACATCATTAGTTATACATGTAGCATAACCATCTCAGATTTTCATGACTCATATTTAGGAGTTAGCAGGTAATATTTATATATATGCTTTCTTCCTGATACTTTGCTGAATCAGTGAGAAATGCTAAATTAATAAAATTCTTTGTTTGTTTAAACAAAAGGAAGGTAACATTTTCATAAATATTGTCACTACAGTCATTCTCAGAATCTACGACGAAGTTTTAAGAATTAAAACTTACTTTTTTTTTAATTGCTAAATCCATCTAAATAAATAAATTATAAAGCTACACTAAAAAGAAATCGTAACAGATACTATAAGATTCAACCAATATCATATATAGGATCTATTTGGATAGTGCAGGGTTTGAGCAGAGTTAATTTCAAAAAGAAAAAAAAAAAAGATACATTACATTTTTAAATGTGATACATATCATTGTTTAAGCTGAACTCTATTAAATTCTATATTTTTTTTTTTAATTTTTTTTTTTTAATTTTTAAACAAATATTTTCACATATCGACTATTGTAAAAACAATTAAATTTCATGTTGTGATGCACAAACAATATTCAATACAATATTATTCTTGTAATTTTAGTCTGACGTTTAATTTGTTAGTATGAAATTATTTGTTAACAGTCATCTTTTTTGTTTTGAATATCTGCTTTGATTTATTATATTTAATAATGTTTATGACGTATATCTTTGGAACATTATATATTTTATTTTACAAAAATTCGTCAGAAGAGAAAAAAATTATTGTGAGTAAATTACACATCTTTTAATTTGTATTAGTGATTTGTAGATTGGATTCGGAGAGAATTTTATTCCGAACCTCCTCCTAAATTTTGCCAGTGATTTCAGTAACTTGGAAGAAAACATTCTTAGATTATGCGCTGAATTAAAACAAATGCATGTAAAATTAATAATCATTCTTAGATTATTTTGAAAATTTCAAAAAAAAAAAAAAAAAAAAAGCAACATAATAAAATTAAAAAAAAATAACTTCAGTCATCACATATTCTTTCCATTTTTTTTTCTTTTTAATCGAAGCTGTCACAGATATCGTCGATTTATTTATTTATTTACTATTTATTTAAGTCATTTTCATCTTTTTGTAATGAAGAGAGGGATTTGTCGTTTGAAATGTATAAACAACAAAGGCGCCATCTTCTGGGATTTTTGATCAGTCAGGAACTTTATAACATACCTTTTTTTTTTCAGTTTTTTTATCTTTTCGTTAGATAAATGAAATGTAAGAAACTCTGAATAAACAAATAAATCTACCAATATGTAAAAACAATTTGATTTAATTTTGGTTAACTTCTTACATATAATTAGTTTCCTTTGTTTTAAATAGTTCTAAATAGTTCTATAAAGATATATGTGATTTAAAGTGTCCTAATTTTTTTTTTTAGTTTATGTACATTTTTAGAATTTATACCAATTGAATGCTGATAACGTAGCTGGTTTTTTTTTTTAGTAGTTAATGTTTAAATAATGCATTTTGTGTTAAGTTCTTTAACTTCAAGTAAAACTGTGATAAGTTGCTCTTAATAAAGAAGTGTTGGATTTTTTTAAAGACATTTTCATTCTATGTTTTTTGTTTCATTATTAACTATAATTAATTATTATTTTTTTTTCTCTCTCTCTAGCCCCGGCACTCGGCTAAATTATTGACTGTTTTACATCAAATGCCCCAGCGCCAGGGTCCCGATGTTTTCTTCAGCTTTCCTGGCAAGAAAGGAGCAGTAAGTCTCTAATGTTTGTTTTATAGTTTCAAATTGTAGAAATCTCCTTATTCTTTCGTTAATGATTTTTTATTACTACGTGTTTGCAAATAAAAATTTGAATTTTTTTTTTTTTTTTTAATAAAATAAAATTTGATAAAAAAAACTGTAAATTTAATTTTGTATTAAAAATAATAGGCTTTAAAGTTGACCTTTAGATAAATGCATAATTATAAAGAAAGACATCAAAAAAAAAATAAGAATTGTGGTAATATTGCTCATTTTCAGAAAAATTTTGAATTAATCACCGTTAGTCAGTGTTGGTTCGAAATTTATTCTTCTTTTTTTTTTTTTTTTCTTTCTTTATAATTATACATCTCCTTTTTCATGTTATCATGAATAATCAAATGAAACATGCTTAATAAAATCGAAATTTTAGGAAATTATAATGTCTTGTTTTAATGGATTTAAAATTTTAGATAACCAAGATTGTAAAAGGAAAAAAATCCCTTTTTGTAAATATTAAATATTATTTTCCAAAAGGTAGCATTATACTTCTTGTTTTTCTTATATTTTTTACAGTATGTTTATTTTATCTTCATTATTAATATGCTTTCTTTTACATTTTTGCAGGCTATTGTTTTGCCCCCACTGGCACGGTGGCCGTATGAAAACGGCTTCACATTCAGTACTTGGTTCCGCTTGGACCCAATCAATAGTGTCAACATTGAGAGGGAGAAGCCGTATCTCTACTGGTCAGCATTATTTTTCCATCTTAAATATTTATGGAAATTGCTGAAAGTCAGAGTTAGATACAAATTCAAATAATCTCTTCCCATTTATTGTTTTAGGAGGAAGGGGGAAAGCTGAGATTGATTCAGTGTAATTTAAAATATTTCTCAAAGCTTAAGAATCCTTTTTTTCAAAATAATTGGACATGGAATTATTTGAAGAAATTGTTTGAATGAAAAGCAACTGACTTTCTAAAGCAATAAAAAAAACTTAGTTTCCTAATTTCCTAATAGAAAATTTTGATTGTCATTGCATTGAAATTTTTTGTTCAAATTTTTTTTAGTTTCCGTACTAGCAAGGGCATAGGCTATTCAGCGCATTTTGTGGGTAACTGCTTAGTTCTCACATCAATGAAGGTCAAAGGAAAGGGTTATCAACATTGTGTTAAATATGAATTTCATCCACGAAAGGTTAGTTGAACTAAAATGAAAAGTTTAAATGAATTTCTTATTCTTGCCAGATTCCTTTGGAGTTAATATAAAAAAAAATTAGTAATACAATTGAAATTTATGTACTATTATTATTATTAATTATTTAAGTAGGTGTTTACAACATAAACTACACAGAACAATGTTATTCTGAAAATATTTTCTTAACAATAGATTTGTAGGATATAAATAACAAGATAAATTAATGCTTTTAGACAGTGTCAAAAGCAAAGCGGCCCCATAATATGCACAATTTTTTAAACAAAATGTGTTCCGAAGGGTCAATATTGGGGGGACGTCTATCGCCGTTTTCCTCTTTATCGGAAGCGATCACTTTTGACCGCCCCCCCCCCAATATCCTGTCAGGGATGGGCCCGGTAGCCGAGTGGGTAAGGCGCTTGGCTGCAGGTTGGAGGATGCAGGTTTGATTCCCAGTCTCGGCGGAGAGCGGGAATTTTTCCACGCTCCATTCTCCTCCAAACGGGACCTAGGGCCTACCCAGCCCTCTGTAGAATGGGTACCGGGTTTCTTTCCCGGGAGTTAAAGGCGGGCGGGCATCGGGCTGACCTCCCGACCTCAACCTAGTCTCGTTGGTCAAGTAACGCCGAGAGCTTTACCTCCCGCGAGCCCTTGGGCCTGCATAGGCCTGTCGTGGCATGCTTTAACTTAACTTAATATCCTGTCAGGGAGTGTTCCTAGAGGTCTAATTTTTTTTACGTGTGCACCTACTTTTTGATGCTGAACACATTGGTGAAGATTTCATTCTAATATATCTAACCGTTTGGCCACTACAGAGTATGACATCCAGCAAGCATAAAAGCAAGAGCGGTCCCCTACGTTTTACAGGCAAGCTGTAACCTAGGGGCCGCTAAAAAGTATTAGATAATCATTAAGTAATAAATGCAGATATCTTTAAACAAAATCTTTATCAAACTGAGCCCTATATAAACAAATATAAAATATACCAAACTGTTTTATTCCTAATTCAAATCTTACAACTAAAGTATTAATAAAAATAAATGTTCGTGAGAGAATTAAGACCTGTTTACATTAAAATATTGCATAGAGAAAGCATGATTTTCTGTTATCTTCCATCATTTATTGGTGAATAAAAAGTCCTTCATTGAAATAGTATTATTTAAGCAAAGAAACCCCTTAAGTAAGTCTAAACTCATTTCCAGTATCAAATACTTGCAGCAAAAACACTATTTCCTTTTTAATTTCGGTTGATTGCTTTACAATTCGTTACATACTTTCCAAGACCCTAACGGGAGTGCAAAAAAAAAAACTATGCCAACACTTAATTTTACTCAGCACTTATTATTTAATCCAATTTTTACATGCACATTAATGTTGATTCATTATATTTCAAGAGAAAAGAAATACTTGCTGTTGTTTTGCACTTATACCAGCATATAAAGTATCATGTATTCACTTCCCTTATTGTTTTCACGTTCTTCCACATTCTTAACATTCTTTGACTATCAGCTGGATGCAGTTCTTCAGAAAAAAATCTTTCATACATTCATAGAATATGACTTAGTTTTAGAATTAAAGATTTTTTAACCTTTTAGTATTAAACTGTTTTTAACTATGAAAGTAAAAAGTCTTTTGTCTTAAAAGAGAAATTCCTATTGTTGAGTAAGTGGATAACAGAAACATAATCTTTGGTAGATAAAAATATGTTTCTCTGTGAGTTATATTATTGAATCTTGAGTTAAATTAGCTCTTGAGAAGTTTTACTTCCGTAAATCATCTATAAATTTACTAAAACATCAAACAAAACATCATCTCTAGCCACTGCATTGTGAAGTGAGAAATATATAACTAAGCCTCTTCACCAGTGGCGATGCTAGGAAAACTGATAGGGAGGTAAGACAGGGCACAGCATTCTTTTAGGAGGCATCAGACTTAACTATTAGAAAAAATGAATAAAGTTGATAACACACTATACCATTATCACAGATTTTATATCCCCCCCTCCCCCAACCCAATTGCTTTTTCCACCAGGTTCTGTTCTAGGATGTTGCATTATTTTAAATAATGTCATTTCACTTATGGTCGTATGGAATTCATATAAAGTTACAATGCTACACATTGCTCATTGCTTTCTTCCCACAGCAAGAGGAAGGAGGTGCAACTGCAAAGTCAAACAACATTGCTGTTAAGTGCTCTTGGAAACGGGGGTGTGGGAGCATAAGAATCTTGTCAGCTTTCAACATATATTATTCTTATATGACTTTAAATTATTAGTAGCATTTTTCAAAATATGTGCGTAAAGATATCCATCGGTAAACTGAAGAATCCTTGTTTATTTCACCAGATAGGGAATACTAAAAGCTTCAAAATTTTCCAGGGGGTCACCTTGGGGACATTTTCACCCTTGATCACAGTAGTGTTGCCGCTGCCCTTCATTGAATTGCTGCAGATTGCAGGGACAACAAAGAGTACAAAAGCAAAATCATGATAATCGAAGTCATAAAATATATTTACATTAAAATTAGTATTTTCCTATTTTTATTTTCTGAAATAATTAAGGAAAAATTCTAAATAATAATTTAGTTTTATTTATTTATCTTTGGATTTTTGATTTATGTTTTTACTGAAATCAAAGAAAATGACTTATTCACACACTAATCAAATATACTGTAATTTCTTTTATTAGGTATTTCTCAAAACATTTAGTTCATAGATTTAACACACTTGCCTTACTTAAGTAAATCTACCTTTATTTTTGGCAGTACGAAAATCTAATTTTGTTTTTGTTTTTAATTATTTATTTTCAGTGGTATATGGTAGCTATTGTATATATTTATAATCGGTGGAGTAAATCTGAAATCAAGTGTTTTGTAAATGGACAGTTGGCATCAACAACAGACATGAGTTGGGTTGTCTACGCCAGTGATGTAAGCTTTTGTCTTTTACACTAAAAATAGTAATCTGCCTACATAGCTTCTGTTTGAGATTTTTAATTTTTAAACTAGTCAGTTAAAAATTGCTTTCTTTTGAGCTTAATATTATTTTGAAAAAGCAGTAAATCTTCTCACTAAACATCACATTTTTCAGAATCCTTGTAATAAAAGTAAAAAGTTGAAAGTTATAATAGTCTTAACAGTACAATTTGGTATCTAATAATTAAATACTTCTGTATTATAAATATTTCTATAAATGTATTTGTTTAAAATTAAAATAGCATAGAAAAAATAAAAACATATAATAAAATTATATTTCATTTTCTGCATTGTATTCAAAACGAATTAATTCTTTCTCTTACAGCCATTTGATAAGTGTTACATCGGAGCCACTGCTGAATTGGACGAAGAGCATGTTTTTTGTGGCCAAATGTCTGCCATTTACTTATTTGGTGAAGCACTGACCACTCATCAAATCTGTGCCATGCATCGTTTGGGACCAAGTTATAAGGTATGTAACAATAGTTTTAATAGTAAAGAATTATTATGTCAGTATAATTAACAGTTTATTCATATAATGAGGCATAAAGTGTGTAACAAATAGAATCGTTGTGTAGGAGTTCCTTTTAGTTTTTTGCACAGCAGAGGTCAGCTGGTATCTACAAATAGTCTAACTAAAATGCAGTGGGAATAACATCTTTATTATTTATTATTTAAAAAAAATTACAGTTCAGTTAGCTGAATCCATAATTTAAATTCTGCTTATAATAAAAAATAGAAAACCATTAAAAGTTGAAATTTGATGTTGTCTTTAGAGTCCTTTAGAACTATTTATTAATTTTATATATTGCTGTTTTATATATATTTTTAAGTGATGTTGTTGCTGAAAGCTTCCATATCAATTATCATTTTTGTTTATCTTTTAACAGAGCGTATTTAGGTTTGAAAATGAAAGCAATATGCAACTTCCAGAAAATCATAAGAAGGTAAATACAAAATATTTATGTACTTTATAAATTTTCATCTATTGTACATCAGAAAATATTTTAATTGCTATATGTGCACTTCCTAAGTCATAAACTGTATGTAGTTGTTTAAACAGATGTAGGAGTCTGTTTTTTTAACTTTTAGTCTCATTTTGTTTACATACTTTTCAAGAAATGTTTGAGAATCAGCTTCTTCAGACAGAAAACTGTACACAAAAGTTAAATTTTAAATTACAATGAACAGCTCATATAACTTTGTATATGTATGCCATACATAAATCGAAAGCCCAACAATAATGTTACAATTATAAACAAAATTTAATTTAACATATATTAGCTATTAATAATATGTATGTGGCTATTGTTGTAGACAAATATTGTAATTCACTATGGGGGCATTATTTATAAAAAATTAAAACTGTTATGAAAGTAAATACTGCCAAAATTTAAATTAACCTCAAACATTTTTCATTCTACCTATTGTTAAATTTTGATCTAGTTCTGTAGTTGAGGACAGAACAAGTTAACGTTCCATGTAAAGCAGATTCTGAACATACTATTTGTATCTTCCTGATCCCATTTTCTATTCTTCAATAAATATAAGCGTGAAATTCCTGTAATGGTGGATAATGGAAAAAAAGTATTGTAGCTTTATAACAAGGCTCTTAGAGAACAGGGACTCTTCAGAGAATAATTTAAATTTAAATTCTTCCATCAAATATTCCTTATAAATGGAATCCAAAAAGAAACATTAATTTTAATATTTAAAATTAGTATTTTTTTTATTACGGTGAAAATTCGTTTTTTTTTAATTGTCTTTTTAATTTTTTTTATTTTTTTTTCAATAGTTTTATATTAATTTTCTCCCAACATTTATTGTATTACAGGTTTTGTATGATGGGAAGTTATCCAGTTCCCTAGTCTTCATGTACAATCCAGTGGCCACAGATGGCCAATTGTGCCTGCAGTCAGCCCCTAAAGGAAGTAGCAGTTATTTTGTACATACCCCTCACGCTTTGATGCTGCAGGTTTGCTTTTTATTTCTTCATTTTATTTTATTTTTAAAAGTTGATCTCACAATTAGGTTTCTTAACGTCTTGACAAGTAATTTATGGGCCTTTTCTTTATTTCTTTTTGTAGGAAGTCAAGGCAATTATCACACATTCCATCCATTCAACTTTAAATTCAGTTGGAGGAATTCAGGTACTGTATTTTTGTTTTTTAAACTGAAAAAAAAAAATAATAAGGAATACATAAATACGAAAGCAAAACAGAAAAAAGAATTAAGTACAGTGCAACTTGGATAATTCGAATGTCTTTAATTCGAAATCGTGGTAAATTTGAAGATTTCTCTTAGTCCCTTGAATTTCTTATTAAATCAATGTTAAAAAATCGTGGATAATTCGAAGTTCAACTTCCTTAATTCGAAGTTTTTTATAAAAAATTTCGAACCATAATGACTTTTCAGCGTTTCATCGTTAAGAAATTCGACACGTGACAATTGAAATCCCCTTCCCGCCACTGTTCGACACGTGACGCCATTCGAACTTCTTGCTGTCAGTGTCACGTCTTTCAGTAAACCATGCGTGTACAAGAATTTAACGTTTGCTGAAAAGGTCGCCGTCATTCGCGAGGTGGGAAAGGGTGTGAAGAAGAAATGCTAATCCCTTCATCATCGGAGGCGCTTTTTCATTTGGACGAATTTCGTCGGTACATTGAAGGACAAACCAACGTAAGTGAAGCTGTTTTCCGATCACTAAACATGCTTGATGATTTTGCTAACCTTAAGCGACTGAATTCTATAAAACAATCAGACATTGCACAATTTTTTGAAAAACTATAATTTTCTGTATTAAATGTAATATATACTGTAGCTTACATAATATAAATCTTATTTTGTTTACATACATATAGTGTTTAAGTCTTTCATACCATGATCTTTCTGAATAAATATTTACTTATTGACAGAATAATCTTTTCAAGCATTCAGTGGACCTGAAATTAAAGTTAAAAGATGTAACTTGTTTAATTCGAAGTCTTGGATAATTCGAAGTTTTATAGTGGTCCCTTCAGCTTCGAATTA
Source organism: Thereuonema tuberculata (assembly GCA_023159025.1). Classification (NCBI taxonomy): domain Eukaryota; kingdom Metazoa; phylum Arthropoda; class Chilopoda; order Scutigeromorpha; family Scutigeridae; genus Thereuonema; species Thereuonema tuberculata. Next base: position 54,800,897 of record JAFIDM010006943.1, on the reverse strand, counting down.
TCCAAGTTGCACTGTATTTCCTTGCATTTCTTTTGTCAGGAAGTTTAATTTTATCTGAAAGAAAAATATGTCTTTAAACAATTCATATTTTTGGCTACTTTCCCACTAGTTCTTTTCAACTGCAGCATATTGTAGCATATAACACTTCCTAGTCAATGACTTTGGAAAAAGTTGCCTTTATAATTAATTATTACCTTACAAATCTTCAAAATCTTCAAAACATTTTCTGTCAGTTTTCTTCACCTTCATGATTTTCTTATTTTTTTAAGATTCTTTTTAAGATTCTACAAAAAAGTTTTAAACTACATTTTAAAGCTTCTTGGGTTTAATAAGTCTTGAAGAACTTAGACATTGAAATTTGACAGTTACATGTACTGAGTAGAAGACTCCAGTCTTTGGTTTTTCAGTGTCACTGTTGTTGCTGGTTTGTCAGACATTGGACGCAATATTTGTTATATTAATCTTTGAAGTATTGTATTCTGAATACTTTTCTTACATTTGAACCCTGAAATTATTCTAGCTTTAGAAGGCTTAAATGAATGTATTAAGAATATAACATTTATTGTTAAACAAAAAATAATAATAAATTTTAATAAATGAAGTGAATCATATTTACGCATTTTCTTTTTTTCTTTTTTTTTTTTTTGCAGGTTTTATTTCCTTTATTTGGACAGTTAGATTTACCCCATGATGCTGTACCAGGTCCTCCAGATAAACGAGATCCAAAATTATGGTAGGTATTGAACTCTTGTTTTATAATAAATAAAAAGAAGAATTAGTATTTCTAAGGTTTGACTGTCCGTTCATATACTCTTTGACAAAAAAGTCGATGCACCAAGAAAGAATTATCCAATTGAGACAAAAGTTGGTATGTTAAATGTACATGTACAGAAAATGAAATGATTAGAATTTTAGAACAATTGGATGATTTATTGGACAGAAAGAGCTGCACAAATTGAGCAGGTCAGTATGGCGTTGGTCTATCTCTGGCCTGGATACAAGCTGTTACCCGATTTGGCATGGATTGATACAGTTGACGGATGGTGTTCTGTAGGATTTCTTGTCAAACAGCCTTCAATTGGTGGGCTAATTTGTCAATGTTCTGGGATGGTCGCAGGTGAAGCCCCATCACATCCCAAATGTGCTTAATAGGAGAGATCTGGTTGGCCAAGGAAGTGTGTTACAACTATGAAGACAATCAATGGAGCGGCATGCCATGGAGGACTATCTAGGGGTTCTTGCTTTCAAATGAAAATGCACCCCAGATCTTAACTCCCTGTTGTCGGGCTGTGGGGCATGCGACAGTAAGAGTGGGATCCTGTTGATGTCCGGCCCGTCTCCAGACACGTCGGGTCATCAGGGCTCAGTTCAAAACGGGAGTCATCACTAAAGACAATTCATCCACATTCAGCACAATACCACATTGATCGTGCTTGACACCACTTAAATCACTCTTGGTGGTATGTACAGGTCAGTGGTAGGCATTGTAATCGGCGCCCTGAGTGTAGATTCTGCTCCCTTAATGATCCAGGTGGTCACATGTTGAATGGTTGATTGTGACGAATCTGGTGCTGTAACAGCTGCTATGACAATTGCTCTATCTTCTCCTTTTGTTGTCATCCTAGGTTGTCTGCTCTCTCTTGTCGCTGAAATCTGCCATTCAGGACCCATTCCTGCCAGCATCGTCTAATTGCCACATCACTTCTACCCAAATACCGAGCAATTCATCAGTTTGTCCATCCAGCCTTATGTAGTCCGACGGAATGTCCTCTTTCAAATGCCATCATATGGTCGTAGTGGATGCGAATGCTCCAGCAAGGCATTGTTGCAGTCAGTGTAGGAAAATGCAGTCACAATCCACTGGAAGTTTTGTTCTTGAAAGCGAAATTCGCTCTTTAAATACACCATTATGATTCTCAGTCTAATGCGCTGTAGCTATGGCTATTTATTCATTGGGTGCGGATTTTTGGTCATTTGCATATTCAGTTGAAAGGTTTTTGCAGGTGAAGTTTCATTCTTATCGGATTATTTTTTTCGGAGTACATCGATTTTTTTGTCAGAGTATATTACCATTGGAAATATAGATCTTCCCCCAGATAGATTATCTTGAATATATATAGAGCAAATAAACGTTAACACTTTCACAGGGATTGTAATTTGGCCTTACTAAATGTCGTCGTAACAATTTTTCAACCTAAATAGGGTTTGTTCTTCCCTTCTTTCTATTATTTCTATCTATTCCATTTCTCTCTACCTTTTCCCATTTCTAATAGACTCGTCCTGTATGCTTATCTATCAACTTCCTCTGATTTTTGTGGCCAGCATTTTTTTTTTGGGGGGGAGGGGGTGTCATAGTTAATCAGAACTTTCTGGTAAATGAAAGGATTGACTTTTGTCTTTGTTTTCCTGCTGTTTCTTGGTATTTTCCTTCCCCTCTTTAAATTTCTTATCACACTTGCCATGATATTGATATCCTTGTTGCATGTTCTGCTTCATTCATTTCTAGAAAACTTATCCCCTATTACTTTATTATTTCTGCTTTGAAAGCCTCCATGGCATCTGCTCCCTCTCTTATTCCTTGTGCTTTTAAGGTCCACTTTTGGACCATCCAGTTTGTTTTATGAATTCATTATTTTTTCTTGTTTCCCTACCTTGTTTTTTCTCCCTATGACATCAGAAGACTCCTTAATGGTTTAGTGATGGATTCACACTGTCTATAGTGCCAATGCTTGTGCAGCAGTGTAGTCAGACATTCAAATACTTCGTCAGATGATTGCAGTGTTCATTTGTCTCATACTGGATTTTGTATCTGAAGTTGACATTTGCACAGTTATTTGTTCTTGACTGAAGACCACCTGACAACATGAATGGAGCTAACTTCAATGCAGAAGTAGAAATGAGTTACTGATTGATAAAACAAAATTTTTTATATAGTACTCATGAGAAGCAATTTTTTTTTTATAAATACTGGCTCTTCAGTATTTAGTTCTTTGAGCAGCCTTCCAAATAAGCTGTATGGAACGTTGTTTTAACCATCCAATACATTTTAGTCATATGTAAAGCTTTTAATCATCATCGTCATCAATGTTTTTCATTCTCTTTTTAAACATAACATTCTTATTACAAAATTCTGAGTTATTTCCTTTCTTTTAAATAACTTGGTTCTTTTATCAGTTTCAACTGTTTGTAACTTTCTTCATCTGCCAGTTCAAATATTTATAAATCACTGTATTTTATGTGACTATTCTAGTCTGTGTTTTCTTTTAATTTTTGTTTTTTGTTTTCCTTTTATCTTTCAGCTCTTGTTTTGTTTTTTTCCTCTCTTTGAATATTTTCTCTCAAATTTTTAACATGTTTACTAGTTTTTTCTTTTACAACAATATTTTCTATTTTTTATCTTTAGCTTTCTTGTAATTTTTATCTCAATTTTTTTTAGTGTGTTAATTTTCTGAATTTTATATCACTATTACATTAGTTTTTATTATTTCAAATTACACACAAGAAATAATAATTTAATCCAAATCTCATGCCGATATTTCGTCTTAACTTAACATTAAGACTTACTCATGGTTCTATATACAAAATACAAATGAAAAGACTCCAATCAACCAAGCAACCAATCTATTTAGCAGTAAAGACTTGCTAATAGATATTATTTCCTCTCATTTCTCATTCTGAAGGTAAAACAAAGTTTATGAAGGCTTAGTTTAGGAATTATTAATTATTTTGATGCACAACTCTAGATAAGGAACCTGAAAATTTAAGTTTTTTTGTTTAATTTTTTAAAGAAACAAGTATTCAAAAGTATTCTAAAGTAAAACATTAAAAAGCAAAAAATTTCTCCAAAAAAAAAAAAAAAAAAAAAAATTCAAAAGTGAGAGGAAAAAATGATTAATCTTGATCTTCATAATTCTTTATTCTTCTTGATAGCTTCATATTTACATATAAGCTTAATTTTTTAATGATCTTTGATTTGATTTTTTTTTATTCTCTTTTTTTTCTCCAGTTCGGCACTATTGGGTTTCATCTGTGATCTAGTGGAGACATCTTCAACCGTCCAACAACATATGATTCAGAACAAAGGGTTTTTGGTTATTAGTTTCATGTTGCAGAAAGTAAGTTTGGAAATTATTTATCAATTTTCTTAACTATCCATTCAGTGTAATTTCTTCATTCATGTACCTTACTGCCTTGCCTCTTACCATTATCATTTATTTCATATTAACGAATTCACTAAAGCATGACAAAATAGAAGAAACCAGTTTAGCTTTCTAAATATTCTTAAAAAAAAAAAAAAAAAAAAAAAAAAAAAATAGAATAAAAATGAAAAATGCACATTTGAAGTGATGGCTTAGTTTTAATTTGGGGAAATACAGCAAGTTTTATGAAAAAACAGTCAAATTAAAAAAAAAAAGTGCTTGATGCAGTTTTTTCAGTGATCAATGAATGTTTTCTTTTGGATCCATTCAAATTAATGTTGTAATTTTCAGAATTCCATTTTCAGTTGGTTAATGTAAAATAAGCTATAACACTGTCAGCTGTAGTGTCATTTGCAGTGGCATTATTTGCTGTTATGGTAGTAGAACAAACAAGATCTCTGCTTACTTCATTATCTTAACTTTAAGTCATATTGTATTTATTTAAGCCAAAAATAATTTTTCTTTTTTGAAAAACCCTTCAGTGGTAACATTAAGGATATTTGCTGTTTCTTGCATTTGTTTGGTTTCAAACTCAAGCTGTTCCATTATCAGTTACACTGCTAACTTCCTGTCAATGCAATTTGCTCTTTTTTTTTTTTATTTATCTTTATTTGCCTTCTCTAATAAAATAAGTTAATTCAATTTAAAAAAATGTATATCTAAGAAAGGATTAAAAGAAGGTCAAATTTTTATATCTTTTTATGTATATTATTCTTATTATTAATTGAATAGGGATTATATATTAGCCGTTTTGAGCTTGTTGTACTCCCATCAACTAGAATTACCCTTTGACAGCAATATTTAAGCACATATCCAAGACCAAGTCTATCTGCTCTCAGCTTAAAGATATAATGTTTAGGCTTAATGTGTTAAATAAAGAAGTGTGGAAGTGCAGGAAAAATATACATACTTATATGACAGTAAGGAAATGATCTAGCAGTTTTCTGATTGTTAAGCACACTTTCTCTTCAGGATATAAAGTAGGAACAGACGGACAACCAAATTCCTATCACTGCACACTACTCACCCACTGCCTTCTAGCAGAAACATTCCATAGAGAGGGTTATTCGTAATTCCTTGACACATTTCAGATGTTCGCAGCTTGGCAGTGAAAAAAGGGATGTTTGTCCCCAAGATATCAAATAAAAGACAAGCTCACCAAGTTTTTTTTTTGTTTTTTTTCCAGCAGAACACTGCACCCTAGTTCCAGCAGCTGTCGCTAGGGCACAGTTCAAACAAAATGGCAGTTTTGCATCTTGGAATATGCGAAAATGACTTCAGTGGTGACACGTACCACAATCTGGTCTGGATATCTGAAAGACAAGTTGCCACAATGTTGGATAAGATACACAACAGGGGATGACCAAACCTTACTCTGCTGGTCATCTGGTCAGATCACCAGATCGGACTCCTTCAGATTTTTTGGGGGGAGGTACGTGAACGACAAAGTGTTCGTTCCCCAACTTCTGCTGATCTCATCAAACTGCAACATCATATCATCAACGCAATTATCAACAGTGATATGCTGCACCATGTATGGTCAGAAATGGATTACTGCCTGGATGTCTGCTGCATCAAGGAAAGTGGGCACAGAACATTTATGAAAAAAAAAAAAAAGCTTTTTTAGCCACCGAGCTGTGAGCCTCTGAAATGTTTCAAGGAATTATGAATAATCCTGTAGAATGTAATGATTTAGAACTTATAATCCCATCACCAGTGGACAAAATTCCCAGCATTACTGTTAAACTCTTTCTCCTGTTCTCGTGTTTTAAGTTGCCCTCCATGCAGGGCAATAATTTATTGTAAATCACGGAAATCCATTATCCTGGTTCCTGTCAGTGATTGTTGAAAATAAATTTCATTTTACAATTACAAAAGGTAAAAATTAATATGGGAATACATTTTTTTAGCATCAACAAATTTTGATCCATGTGTCATTCATTGCAGAAATGCCGCTTATCTGTCCTAATTTGTGCATCATTTTCCTGGCTGGGTTTAATTATCTAGAAAACTCTTATATGGCAGTTGAAAATAGTTAATTACCTCAATAGCAAAAAAACAAAAAAAATAAAAACAGTTACTAGGCTTGTTTTAAGAAAAATAAGTTTGTGATTGTTCATTCAGATATTACCTTCAATTGAATAATTAGCAAAAGACATTAATTATGCGTTTTAGTCATCATTATCTTAAGCTTCATAATTGTGCATTCAAGTTAAATATAGGAGTAAATACAGTGTATTTCAGAGTAGTGATTCTGCACATAATGAATTTTATGAGTCTTTTAACTTTCAAAGGGAATGATTTAAAATAAATTGTCATCACTAGGCTGGTATCTTCTCAGTTTGTCAGATTAGTGGAAATTGCCCATATGATTACTATTTATTAGCAAGTTTAAGTAGCAAAAACAAATAATCATAATTTTTGAATCTTTTAGTCATCAAGAGATCATATAACAGAGGAAGTTTTGGATTCATTTTTATCACTGACTAAATACTTGGTCACATGTCCCAATAACAACAGTGATCAGCTGCTGAAGCAACTGCTCGATCATATTCTCTTCAATCCTGCCCTTTGGATATATACCCCTGTGGCTGTAAGTCCTGTACCTTCATTACTTTATTTTAAATTAATAGTCATTTTAACAAAACAAAACAAAAAAAAACAAAAAAGATAAGGAAAAAGCCAAAGAGTTAAAACATATTAATTAATATAGTTTTCTATAGGGTGGCTGTAAAGTCTGGACACATTGGCAAATACACAAATATAAGCAAATAGATGTGCTTCTACTTGTTTTTAATACAGAAAAAAAATATGAAAAAAAAAACAAAAACCAAACAGTTACTAGGGCTTGTTTTAAGAAAA
>JAFIDM010006943.1:54755418-54793436 GCA_023159025.1 Thereuonema tuberculata | reverse complement strand
TATTATTATTATTATTATTATTATTATATGACATGTTCAATGTGCTATACCTCAATAACAATGCAAAGTTCAACATGATCATCAAAATAATAACGAACCCCATCATGCATTGCTTCATATGATCCAAGTCTTTGATTTTCACTTAATACATTTGTGCCTTCAACATGCCCAGAAAGAGAAAAGAATATGTGCTTGTGCCAATGTGTCCAAACTTTTATGCCAATCATGAATGTAGATTTATTATATTGACAGTTTTATATTAAATTAGTAAATAACTCAAACTTATTGAATGCTCATAAATAATATTGAATAATTAAGAATAAAAACAGAAGAATACAATAATACTTAGTGCTAAAAATATTTTACTTGCATGAATGAAAAAAAGAAAGATATCATGGCCTTAGCCTCTTAAGCAGTGTTTTTCAGTCTTTTTCCTTCACGACACACTTAGGTATTTGGAAAAATCCAGTAGCACACTAAACATTATTCCTAAAATTCCACAGAACTCCAAACTTTTTCTTTGTATTACTACATATTCTACCTCGTATTAAACAATTTTTGCAAATGTAAACAAGCCCATATTTCTCATTGAATTATAAAAATCATGTAATTATCGACTCATTAATTTTAACCATGCAAGTTTGTATTACAGTAAAACCTCATTAAGTCGTCACCCGGATAAGTCGTCACTCCGTTTAAGTCGTCGTTTTCCTTTGGTCCCGACAAGGTCTCATACACAATAATGTAAAATAACCCTCCTTTACCCATCACCAAATTTAATTCTACTCCGGATAACTCGTCACCCTCAAAAATGGCTAAAAGCATCTTTCTTCTCCATTTTGCATGCCATCGTTTTGTTTTTTCAACCCCGCCCCTTCACTTTAAGAAAGCTAAGCCTTTACAGGGAATTTTCGACCATGCCTGTCACTTCATTCCTTTCCTACCCCTTCGGGGGATTTGGGTTCTTGGAATTTCGCTGCTAATCATTCAAAGCACACTTCTCCCTGCGACTCTGTCGAGTGTAAATGTTTTTCTTGACCGCTCCTGAATGTGGCTTCATTTCATAGCGAGTAAACCCCACTATAAGGGCCATTTTTTCTCTTGCAATTTCGTGGTTCGATTACGTTATTAACATGCCAGGGAAACGAAAACTTACCTCGTTATCTTTTAAAGAAAAAGAAGACTTAATTGCACTTTTTGAAAAATCAAATGTTTCGAAAACAGCTTTTGCCAAAGAACACCATATTCCAAGGACTACATTAAATGATATTCTTTCATCGAAACAAGTAATTCAAGACGCTGACTGCAAAAACAAAAGAAAGAGAATGAGGAAATCGAAGTTTAATGAGATTGAGGAGGTTTTAGTTCGATGGCTAAAACATGGCAGATCGCAAAATGTGCCGATTTCTGCCGTGATTCTCAAGAAAAAGCCATGGAAATTGCTAAGGAGTTAAACATTGAAGATTTCAGCGGCAGCAATGGTTGGCTAGAACGTTTCAAAGACAGAAATTTCCTTTCTTTTAAAACGATTAAAATATGGTAACTATAAAAAGTGTTTTTATTTTTTTTTATTTTCCACTCATTCATTTGCATGTATTGATTTCTGAAAATCTCGTTTTTCTCTCTGAATCCTACAGTAATTCATGAAAATACTGTATTTCAGTGGTTTTCTGTTGGTTTTTTTTTTTTTCAAAAATGCCCACTTGCCTAAGTCATCAAAAAAGTTTGGTACCTTGAGTAACGACTTAATGCGGTTTTACTGTACTTACAATTTACTTGTTACTCTTGTGTTAATAAATAACATTGTTAGATATTTAATACTATTTTATATTTTATCTTAATTTCCCATTTTAATAAAAATACTTTTAGTTGTTTTTTCTTGTGGCACATCCTTTGAGAATCACTGCTCCAAAATCTACTTATAAGAGATAGTTAAAGATATAGTTTATCTAGTTAAAGATAAGCCTCGTTTATTTTCTTGACAGTTTATGGTGGGTAACAAAACAGATTAACCAGCTTCTTAAATATATATGCTAAAATGCAAATTTCATTGCTGTAATTAAAGTAAGAATTTCACTTAGTAAATAGTGTATGTATTATTCTTTTAATAACATTCTCTTAAGCTTTCTTTGTTTCAGTTTACTATATGTTGTTGTTATTCCTAGGTACAGACCAAGCTTTATACATATTTGGCCACAGAGTTTCTCGCTGACACTCAAATATATACAAATGTCCGAAGAGTTAGTACAGTTTTGCAAACAATGCACACTTTAAAATATTATTATTGGGTTGTTAATCCACGGGACAAAAGTGGCATTACTCCCAAGGGTATAGGTAATAACTTTTTATCTCCTACTTTTTTACAGAAGATGTAGTCATTATTATTTGAACAATTTATTTTAATTGTGAAAAAATTAATTTAATAGTATTTTTTTAATTCAAAGTTTACTAAATTTTACTCAATAAATAATATTTGGTTAATAGTATTAGTAGTAAAACATTTTATAAGTATAGCTAATAAAATTAATATTTACATGCACAATTTCCTCTTACATTATGAAATGATGAGTTTAAATTGACTATATGAGTTCAAAATATCCTCACTAGGGTTCTTTCTAAAATCCCTGGCAGTGGCTGGCTCATCTTTGCCAGCAATCTAACTGGTCGTACATCTCAAATTAAGTACAAATAAAACATTTTGAGATGTATAATTTCTTGTATATTCTCATTGTTGCAGAAATGCAGTGGGATTACTTGTAAATTTAATTCTTGAGTATTGTATATTTACTTAATAATTATATTATCCCACAGAGTAGGTTTGTTAATATCTCCACTTTGAGAAGATGAAAGTTTACTAGTCTTAACTCTTGTTTCATTTTATATGTCAAGCAATTTCTTTAAATTTCTTTTAAGTTCTCATTGATGCAAAATAATTTTATTTGGTTAGAAATTTATCTTTTTCATTTTTTTTTTCTAATAATTTAGATGGTCCTCGACCAAATCGAGAGGAAGTGATGTCAATTCGTGCCTACATTTTGCTGTTCCTTAAGCAGCTGATCATGAAAGGAAATGGGATTAAAGAAGATGAACTTCAAAGCATTCTGAACTATTTAACCACAATGCATGAAGTATGTTATTGAAATGCTAATTGTAATATTCCAATTTATTTAACAGTAATTAATTTCAGACTTTAAATTTTAATATCAGGACATCTATCATTTAAAGCCTTTTTGCTATTTGAAGTTATTAATAAAATTTAAAAGTCTGGATAAAGGAGAGCATTCTTGAGAGAAAGAATGTTAGAATTATTGATAAAACTAGGATGACTGGAGAAGAATAGGAGCACATGTTACGAAGCAGAAAATGTGTTATAAGATCTGACAATGGGTTTGGGTAAAAAAATTTCATTGAATAGTTATTCAGAAAAGAAGGATTAAGTATTTTTTTTCCCCTAAACATGATTTCTTTTTTTTTTATGCTGCCAGTTGCTGCTGTTGTGAAATATTACATTGGTTGAAGCAGAATATAAATGATAATTTCAGGGACAATGAAAACTCTCCAGAAACATTTCAATTTTTAGATTGCTGTTGATAGTTGCAGAAGACTGGAAGGCTTATGCAAAAAAAAAAAAAAAAATCAGATTTGAATTAAAGGAATTACATTTACAAAATTTTTTGGAGTAAATTGTAACAGTTAATCACACAATTTCTTGTCGCACACAAGCCAATTCAGTGAGCAAAAGACTTGCATTTTTTTAGTAAATCATCTAAAATCTTGAAGACTCAAGATCTGTATCAAGAATTTGCTTCTGTATCAAGAAGCAAAGAGTTAATTAAAGCAACCTTTCAGGGAATCTTTGCTGTCAGGCACTACATCACTCATATTTACAATCCCATGTAAAAATTAATGAAAGTAGCAAATCCAGGCTTTTATGTTCCCAATATATTTACAGAAGTGCATGTAGTAACCATCGCATACATTCTTTCTTTACAATACCAAGTTCTCACAAAGCATACCCATGAACTGTTAACAGTCGCATGCCAATGCTTAGTTGATACCCCATTAATATCAGTGTCTTGACCACAGGATTTATAATTTATAATTGTATGATCAGATTATTACCATCTTTCATGGCCCAATGGAATTTCCCTCTTTCAACTGTCATGAGAATAGATAATGTAACACTACATATAAATAGGAGAGCTGTAGATATTTTCACAACAGTGTGATGATACACACATTAAAACTGGGAAAGCTGGTGATTTAACAGATTTCAAAAATGGGATGAGTAAATTATCATATGCTGCTGCCTGAAAGGTCCCAATATTTCCAAGACAGCACGACTGATGATCTTATTCCAAATGTCACTGTTTTTAAGGTTTACAATACATAGTACTATGGTGAAATGGAAACTGCTCAAGCCAAATGAAGACATCTAAGTGCCATTGATCAGTGAGGGTGTCGTTATCTGTTAGGAATGGTTCCCACTAACAGTGATATGAATATCAAACAAATAATTAAGGAATAAAACAGGGCCCAGATCTAGTGTGTTACAGATCACCATGCACAGAACCCTTCTCTTTATGTGCCACTGGACCAATATCCACGTCCAGTTCTCATATTGACTGGCACCCATCTGCAAAAGCAACTTGCATTTGCACAGGATTGTGCAAGTTTGGCAGAAAGCTACCTTCTCTGATGAGTCTTGGTTCTAGCTATTCTGAGTGTATGGACGGTACAGGATCAGACAGACCTGTGCAACGCATTTTAGTTCCAACACAGTCCTGAGCAAAGAGGTCGACTGTGAGTTGTCACGGTCTTGGGCAGATGCTGTCGTGGGATAGTTTGGGGCCTCTAATATGGATTTCCTTGATACAACTAGCTATTTGTCCATTGTTGTAGATCAAGTGCATACCTTTATGCTAATGGTGTGCTTCAACAGAATAATGCACCATGTCATGTACAAGCAGTTCATGGATTGACCTTACGGAATCTCATCAAGTCAATGCTTCGACGTATATGTGTTTTATTGGCTGTGCCTGTAGTTGGATTGGTGGTCATAATAATTAGATTGGACAGCGTACTCACTGTAGATAAATTAGACAAACTATATATTTTTTATCATTATCATAAAAACACTTGAAATACAAAGTCCTCATTAACTAATTGTGATGTCATAAAATTTTTGAGTAAATTTTGTTATAGCAAGATACCTGTACTTGTTTGTATTTTAGGGTAGTATTTACAGTGCACTTATTTGCATCTGATTCACAATAATATCTAGTTGTGCTAGATATTATTGCACTAGTTTTTAAATGCATTGGTAGGTTCCTCAAAAAGAAATCTAAGGTTTTTAAGAAATCTGTTATTTTCTTTTCTAAATACTAATAATTACATAGAAAAAAACCTTTTCGAAATTACAAAACTTATAAATAGTTTTAAAGTGAGTAATAACTATAAGTGAATAATAAGAATAAAAAAAAACTATTAAAAAAATATAGCAAGGCTAGGCAAGCAAGGTTTAGATTCAGACAGTGATTTATCATTATCTGCAGTGCCGGATCTAGGAAATTTATCAGAGGGGGGCAAGTCAGCCCCATGCCGCCCCCGTAGCTTTTTTCACTATTTAATGCAATAATAAATAACTGTTTCAATCCCATTTTGCCGCCCCCCCCCCCCCCCGCCCCACCCCGTCGCCCTTTTTCTTTTTTTCCCCCCCCCCCCCTTCTTAATCCAGTACTGATTATCTGGCAAAGTAAACAACTTGCTTAGAATGAGCAAATGAGATAGAAGGAGTGCCAATTTGAGAGGATAAAAGAGAGAAGATAGCAACAGATCTTGCTTGTATTCATCTCAAAATAAGTGAACAACAAATGTAAATTGGAATTGTCTAGAAAAGGGTTGAACTTATTCATTCTTTTTCCATTCTCTCAATATCACTTCTCAATAAATGTTTTACGTATTACAGTTTATTGCAAGAATTAACAAAGTTGCAGTAAAAAAAATCATCATGGGATCAGTCATAGGCCTCCTACTCCCCTTTAGTATGCAATATTTAAAGAAGAATCTATCCATAAAAATCAAAATGTCAATCCTTATCATACTAATCAATCTTCCCCAAAATTCTCATTCATAACAACATTCTGTAAGACACGGCAGTTTCTCCGTTAAAAATCCATTAAATTCTCAGATGTCTTTTGGTCATTTGGAAGCTGTTTTTTTCGTTTTGTGAAATGAGAAGCTCATAAACTTTTTGTTTGCTTGTTTATTAGTACTTTCAAGAGCAAATTAAGAAAATTCAAACTAAAATGTTGATACTTCTGACAATGATTTTTGAATGAAACAGAGTAACATAGAATGTTGATAACTATCTCTACATGTCCCTTTTTAACAGTGCAAGTAAGGTTTATACTTCTAAACATTTACTTGTTAAATGATCAAAATATTTTAATTTGAGTGTTTCCAAAAGGCAGTTGAACTTTATATGCAAGATGTCACATATATTGCATAGCATGCTAAAATAATTTTATTTTTTTTAAGTTAAAAGGAAGATGGATCCCACAAGCGTGTGATAAAGACCCAAGGGGGCATTGGAAATACAGGCTCCCAATATATGCAGCCACGCAACAGTGTGGAGGTCAAGAGGCAAGTCTATTACTGCCTGTCTTTAATCCCAGGAAAGAACCCATTGTATGTTTCAGAAAGGGTTGACTGAACCCTACTTGTTTCTGAAAAAGAAGCACATACCATAGACAGTCCTATACCACTCAAATTACCTGGCCACTTTTAACTTACCTACGCAGAATGTACACTACCACATACAAAAATTCCTGCCCTTTTAGGAAAACCAAATCATTACCATACACACTACATGAGGCTGAATGTAATAGATGAAAATTATAGGATAAAATTACTGGAAGCAATAACATAAATAGCATTAATCAGTCACACGGCTCTTAAGAAAAGTAGTAATAGGCAACAGGGAAGTCATTCCTTCTCATCTATTGAGAAGAGATTTTCAGTACCCCAAGGTGTTGCATAAAAAGATATCAGCAGCAGCTGAACCAGTTTGAACTGGCTAGCATTTAGATTTTGAACAGCAGTGTGTATGCATCAATGGTAGAAGAAAAATTTGTGGACTGCCAATTGTATCTTAAAATTAGAAGTGGCTCTTCAAAACAAAATAATCATTGATGGGACTCCTAGTCTAATCTATATTCAAGTTCCAGTTTAAAAAGACAATTTTGTGCTTTGCTCACCTAAAGTTGTGAAGGTATTTGAAATGAGTCTTCTCTTGATTTTCTTTGTATGTTTCCTGTCTTTATCTGTGACCCCCACCTCTTTTCTTATCTTTTAGGTTTTGTGGATGGCATTGAGTTTTTTTTATAGAAAAATCATGAAACATAACAGTAACCTTAGGTTGAGACTCGCAAATAACTGAAAAATTTAAAAAGAAATCAGAAAATCGATATTATGTGGATGTCAGTAACTCTTACCTAAGCATGTTTTAAGTTCAATTAATTATTCAGTTTATTTAATTAACCTCTTGCAGATGAACCTTTTTACTAATTAAAGTTAAGGTTTTTAAAGATTTGTTTTTGTGTGTGTTTTTGTGTATGTGTGCTTGTGTTTAAAAAAAAATAAATAAAAGAAAGAATAAGCTCTGACAGTGTTAATTTCTGTTTCTTTTAGGATGACAATTTGCAGGATGTTCTTCAAATGCTTATGGCACTTATGGCAGAACATCCTGCATCCATGGTTCCAGCTTTTGATACTAAGCATGGAATCAGGTAAGATAAGTTAGATTAATTATATGTAACGAGATCTGATAATATGAATGAAACCGTTTTGTATTAATTTTGATTTGCCGATGCAGATCTAACTTTAAAAATATATGGAAAAGCATATATAAACATTTTATATTATAAATTGTACAAAAATGATCACTTAAGGATGTAGAAAATGTTAAAAACCTTGTCTACTATTAAGCTTGCAGAATTTTCTGCATGTATTAAAGAGTTTTGCAAAACCTGAAGATTTGGCAAAAGGGGAATAAGATAAGAGAAATATGTATAAGTCAATCATTAATTGCAGCCTGTAGACATTTGACTCCAGCTGTTTTTCTATGAAATTTTTGGTGTCCTGAGAATAGATAAAGAACAGTGCTACGACTGTGTAATTTCACCATATAATTTTCACAATATATGGTTTACAGTAAAATTACAACCCAAGCTATAACAAGCACAGTAAAACCAAACTTAAAAAACAAATTTTGTTTGCGATCTAGAATGTTATAAACAAAGCTAGAAACAATGGGTTTGCTGCATAACATGCTGCTTAAATCGTGACAGAACAGATGAAGGGAAAGAAGAAGGTCAAGCCAGCTGATTTGATCTGGTAAACCAGTCTTTATTTCTTTCTTAGGAATATTTGGGAAGTTTTCAAAAAAAAAAAAAAAAAATGGATGTTCTGTCTGCAGTGACCCAGTAATACTTAAGGATATTCTTGATCTTACTCCAGAAACTTACTGAAGTAATGTAGTATTCTTAATGACGAGGAGTACTTCTTGTGATCTAGGCTACATTTCGTTGTGCAATTATAAAATCTTCACTTACTTCAAAATAGCCTAATGATCTATGCATAACCTCAATTTATTGAAATTGCAAGCATTTGGCAGGAATTTGGCTTGCAAGAATGGAATTTGCTGTATAAAGTGTGATGATTTCTGTATTTAAAAAGAGAAACTAGAAATTGTCTCAGTTTTGTAATATGTGAGTATGTCTCTTTGTATATACCAGGTCTGTAAATATGAAACCGGAATTTTTGTATAGAAAATACATGTTTATTGTACGAAAATGATAAAAAATATTTTATTCGAATTATTGCCCATCGCTAGCTACACATTTTTCCCACCTGTCTGACAATTTGTGGATGCCACGCCGAAAAAACTGTTGCGGCAAACCATTCATCAAGCCATTTTCTTACATTTTCGTAAGAAGTGAAGCGCTGCTCAGCAAGTGCCTGTCCCATCGATGCAAATAAGTAGTAATCGGACGGAGCCAAGTCTGGTGAGTAATAAGTAGTAATCGGACGGAGCCAAGTCTGGTGAGTAAGCCGCATGTGAAAGTATTTCCCAACTAAATGCCTCAATCGTTTCCTTGACCAGTTTCGCTGAGTGTGATAGTGCATTATCATGAAGCAAAATCTCTTTGTGTTGCCTTTTTTGATATTCTGGTCATTTTTCACGCAAATCTTGATTCAAATGGATCATTTGTTGTCGATAGCTTTCAGTATTAACGGTTTCGCCAGGTTTTAGCAGCTCATAATAGATCACACCCTTCTGATCCCACCAAACACAGAGCATTGTCTTCTGTCCATAGAGATTTGGCCTTGCAGTCGATGTCGATGGTTCGCCTGGATCAACCCATGATCTTTTATGTTTTGGATTCCGAAAATATATCCACTTTTCATCGCCAGTCACAATTCAATGGAGAAATGACTTTCTTTTGTACCTGGCGAGCAGCATTTCGCAAGTGGTTTTTCGGTTTTCCTACTGTCTTTCATTCAGTTCATGTGGAACCCATTTTCCCATCTTCTGGATCTTTCCCATGGCTTTCAAATGTATGGAGATGGCTTCTCGTGTCACGTTTAATTGATCTGCGAGTTGTTGTTGCGTTTGAGCGTCATCCACATCCAACAATGCTTGCAATTCGCTGTCTTCAAACTTTTTCGGTGGTCTTCCACGTTCTTCGTTTCTCACGCCACTTTTAAATTTTTTTAAACCCCTCAAAGCATTGTGATTTACCAAAAGCATGCTCACTGTAAGCTTCGACAAGCATTCAATGCGATTCTGTAGTAGTTTTCTTCTAATGGTAACAGAAAATCAATGCTGTCTGCAAATCGTAGGTTCCAGGCACAAAATTCGATATGTTCAATGCTACTACAAATTATGCTGTTGTATGAAACTTGTATAATTGTGAGTTGAAAATGAATTTTCAGATGTCGATAAAACAATGGCGCCAATGACGCGGTTTGATGATAACTACATTGACAGCTAGTGCCATCTATGGGCAAATTCTGGTTTCATATTTGCAGACCTGGTAAGGGTCACTCAGATAAAAATGAGAACAAAAAATCATTCCCGATTAATGTAATTTAGGTATATAATTATCAGGTATTGTAGTAGTGTCTAACACTCGACTGTAGTGCCATTATTCAGAATAGTATAAGGGTCATTCAAATGAAAACGAGCCAAAGGAGACGTAGTAAAATGCCGATTGGGATTATTGCAAGATTTTCGACACCTAACATATGGTGGTGCCACTGTAGTGTTATAACGGTGACAGGTGTGCTGCTACATATGACTTATAGTAGCAGTATGCTTTTGTGCTAGTAAACAGACAGTCAGTATTGAAGCAACGAACATTGAACAGTGAGTGGTTATCTATTTTTTAACTGCATAAGGTGTTGGGAGTACAGAAATTCATTCACTGCTTAAGGAATGTAAATCAAAAATGCATGTCTTTGTCCCAAAGAATGGAGTAAGGAAAACCAAGAGGGACAGTCATCATTGACTGATGATACGTGGCCAGATCAAGCAAACTGTGCGATCAACGATGCTTCTGTAGTAGAAGTTGACAGTCTTATATGGAAAGATAGAAGAGTCACAGTGGAAGCACTTACTGACAAGTTGATAGTCTTATATGGAAAGATAGAAGAGTCACAGTGGAAGCACTTACCGACAAAGTTGGAGTTAGTGTTGAGAGTGTGCACATCATTATCAAGGATCGTCTGCGATACTGGAAGATTTGCAGGCAATGGGTGCCACACAACTCGGATTCTGTGCAGAAAGATATTCACATGGGTGTTTCCCTTGAACATTTGCTCTGATATCAAAAGGAAGGTCGCCATTTCATCGACAGAATCATTGCATGGAGATGAAATGTGTCTTGCTAAGAATCCCTTTGGTGCGTTTTCATTTGAGTGATCCTTATATTTCAAAGTAAATATTTGTTGGATTCAACATTAATTTGATGAATCGAAATTATTTATAAATTCTTCTATAGTTGGTTTAAAGGCTTACAAATTCTGATGCATAGAACAATTTCATTTCATTTCAGTAGAAATAATATTTTTTTTCTAAGGATAAATCTCTTGAGCAAGGATTAAAAAAAATACATTAATAATCTTATTTTATAAAATTAAAAAATATTGGAAGTATGTATTGAAAAAAAAAATTGCAAGCCACAGCCGGCATCTTAGAAAGTTGGTCTGAATTCCATTGGCTTTGTTTCTAACTGTGACACTTCATTTGTAATAACTTTGGATTCACAGTTGAGGTTCATCTTTGTTTGCTGTAATGTCACAACTCTGATCCCATGATTGGTGTTCACTAATGATTCTTTCACTAAAATTCACTGAAATATAGAGCAAGTTCTAAAGACACTTCAATGATGAAACTGGAGATAAAATAATGACAGAAGCAAATCACATGATCAAAGACTGCTACTGGTTGTGTCAGTGATTAAAAGTATGACGAAAACTTTGTCCATATGATTTGGCCATAAGTATTACTGTCCTGATAATTAAAGAGATAAGCAACATAACCGTATTATAAGTGCAAGAACTGTTTTAACAGAGAAACACAATGTTTGCCATTAGCGAAACTTAAATCTGTTTTGTTTTGTTTTTTTCATTTTGAAATAAATGCCTTTTGGGTTAAGTCGAGACCCTGAGACAGCTATTTTGAGCTTTTTGAACTCTCATCAGCCAGGGATACTCATTTTTTTTTCATTTGAAATGTATACCAAGACATAATATGTGAAAGCTGTGAACAAAAATAATGATGATTTTGGATGTATAATTCTTGAAATGTCTGGAAACTTGCCTACTATGTTCTCTTGGGCCTGGTCAGGCTTGTTGTGGGATACTTTAACAGTGATCTAAACTTAAAGAAGTTATCGTTGTTAAAACTGCATGATCTTCAAAATCAGAATTAAACTGACCTGAATTATCACTGAAATCTTTACTTCAAGAGTTTCTTGATAATGTGAAATAAAAAAACTATTAACAGCTGATTGAGAAAAATTCAAAAAGAATGCCTTTTTGAGTCGAGCTGATACTCTGGGACGGCCATTTTGAGCTTGTTGGGCTCTCCTCAGCCAGAGCTAATCAGTCGGTGCAAGACTCAAAAGGCGTACACTATCAAAAATGTAGTATTTCTATTGTGAAGTTTTGTCTGAGAATGTGATTCCTTCTTGATGCTTAGAAATGCATTAAGACTGAACTTCAACGTTAATAATAGGAACGTCTACGAAACGATGTATTTTGAATACAAATGTAAATATTAAAAAAAAAATTAAATGTTCGAAAAAATTAAATTTTTCATTATCAGCATATATTGTTTAGTATAGAATTTATTTTATTCATGTATTAGAAAAAAGCTAAAGCTTGTTGATGTATTAACTTAGTAATGTAAATTGCTTATTATTTTTACCTCAGGACGTAGTATTTTATTACATCCTTGATATTAAATAAGAAAAAGATATTTCCTTATTTAAGAAAACATAAAAAGATTAATAGTTCAATACTTATAGAGAATAATTTTGTTTTATGGCTTTTCAGGAGTGTCTTCAAACTATTAGCATCACAGAATGAAGAAATTCGACTTCAAGCCCTCAAATTACTGGGTTACTTCCTCAGTCGTAGCACCCATAAGTAAGCATTTATATTTTATTATTAATGGAATGATCCTTCCATTGAAGCTCTTTTTTTTTTTTTTCTTTTAGTTGATTAATCATATAATAATAATATCCAAAGAGACCATTAAGGAAACACTATGAAAATTCAACATTCATTAATTTATCAATTGCTTATAAATAAATGCTATTCCTATAGTTATGTTTAAAGATCAGTATCCTTCATTTTATATTTAAACAAAGCTCTTTCATAAAAATATTATTAACTTCTTTTGATGTAGATTTATGCAGAGTTTAAAAAATTGCTTTATTCTACTTCATCTTTTCTAAAAAAACTTAATTTTGGTTTTACAAGATTTTATTTTTCCTTGACAACATGAACAAAGTGGTGTTACCTTAATTTGATTTGCTTAAATTTTACCTTAATTTGATATATATACTGTCCGGCTACTTTATTAAGTACACCTACCAAGTAGCGTGTTGGGCCTCCTTTAGCCCTCAAAACAGCCTGAATTTGTCGAGGCATGGATTCCACAAGATGCCGAAGTATTGTGTACCATGCAGACATGAGTGTGTCACACAGTTCCTGAAGATTTGATGGAGGTGTAGGCCTGGAGCGAACAGCCTGTTCCAGCTCATCCCACAAATTTTCAATCGGGCTGAAATCCGGGGACTCAGCAGGCCATTGCAGCAAGGAAAAGTCATCGTCTTGTTCCTCAAATCATCTCATAGTGATGTGGGCTTTGTGCACCGGTGCATTACCCTGCTGAAAGTAGTCATCTGCATGAGGATAAACTGTTAACATGTACGTTTGCATTTGGTCAGATACGATGTTTAGGTATGCTCTAGCATCTTGACATGCCTCCAGAATTATCAATGGACCCAACTTGCGCCAGAAAACATCCCCCACCATGATCCTGCCCCCACTGGCTTGAAGAGTTGTTGTGAGAGACAGCATTTGTGCGCACAGCATGGGTGTACCTAAGAAAGTGTCCAGACAGTATATATATGTAATTATAATAAAAGTTAAAAATTATAAGTATGTAATGACTCTCTTTAAAATTTAGTCTTTTTTTTTTTTTTAATAATATCTTATCCTTTCTTATCAAGAGAAAGTGAAAATAAATAAAACGCACTTACTTGCAAACATGAAATATCATTATTCTTTTTATTCTCTTTATTACCATCTTTTTTATTCTCATTTCATGTTTGCAAGTAAGTGCGTTTCATTTATTTTCACTTTCTCTTTATTTTAATACACGCACGTTAAGCTTTCTTGTTTATCCTTCTTATCGTTATAGGAGGAAGCACGATGTAATGATGCCCCATAATCTTTACACATTACTTGCGGAACGACTATTATTAAATACAGATTGTTTTAATATTGCAACTTACAATGTTCTTTATGAGGTAGGAGTTCTTACTTACGTACTTATTTACTCCTAAGCTTTACAGCCCCATGGTAGGCTTCGCCTCCTTTACGACAGTTGCCCACTCATTACGATTTCCATCGTTTTGCCTCCACCTTTCACTTTCAATTCACCATAATCTTTTTTCATGTCTTGTAGCCATCTCATCCGTGGTCTTCCAACATTCTTCTTACTCCTCCTGGTTTACATCCAAAACTTTTTTAACCAATTTTCCTTCATCCATCCTAATTACATGACCCATCCATTACAGCCTTTTCCTTTTAATATTCCACTACTAAATCAAAATTTTTATATAACGTTGGTAATGTCTATTTGGTTCTTATTCTTCATTTGCCATTCTCAGCTATGGGTCCATATATATTTCTCAGTGTTTTCTTTCCAATGAGTTAATTCTCATCATATCTCTCTCAGACATGGGCCACGCTTCAGTCCCATAAGTCACAATTAGCTTAATCACAGTTTTATATATCTTAATTTTAATATTTTCGCAATTAGCTTTGAACTTAAAAACTTGCCTTAAACTATAAAAGCATCTGTTGCCTGCAGAAATCCTATCTTTTATTTCTTCTTCAACTTCATTCTTTGAAGTTGAATGAGAAGAGTAGTGGAACCTCCAAAACTAAAAACTAAAAACATAAAAACACATTAAAAATAAAGAAAAAGAAAATCCAAGTGCTGGGCTCTGCCAGCCTCAAATAAATTTCTTATGGCATCAAACTAAAGAAAAAGTGTCTAAAAAATATATAAACGCATTATAATTTGAGACCAATGTTCATCTGACACCTCAAGACAAGCCTGTTTCACGCTGATTAGGCGATCATCAGTTGAGGGTAGTCCTGATGATCGCCTAATAAGCGTGAAACAGGCTTGTCTTGAAGTGTCAGATGAACATTGGTCTCAAATTTTAATTCATTCTTTGAAGTTATCATAAACCCTAAGCATTTAAAATTGCTCACTTCCTCAAAACATAAATTCTCTTAAAACATGGAAGTGTCTCTTTTTATCTTCATGTACTTCTTCTTGTTTTCATTTATTAGTAAACTGGTTTTATACGCAGCTTCATGTAATTGTGTTGCAGCTTTTTCGATTGCTCTCATCATCTGTCGAAGTTTCATCACATTGTATGCATATGCAAAATTCTACCTTGTCCTAGTTAAAACAGTTCCCTTTGGGTTAATGTTGCTGTTTCTTATGGCTTTTCCATAATTACATTAAAAAGAACACTTGACAATGCTTCTCCCTGCTTTAAGCCTGTAAATCTTGTGGAATGTAGCAGATAATTGCCTTTGGATTTTAACTGTGCACTTAGAATTCTCTAATAAAATTTTAATCAAATTATCTTGGGATACCAAATTCATTCAAAATTTCATAAAAATAGCTTCTATTCACAGAGTAACATTTGTCTGTTGAAATCTATAAACCATAAATGCAGGTCGATATTATATTCATAAAATTTCTCAAGAATAATTCTCAATATAAATAGAATATCAATTGTTGAACGTCGTTTTCTGAAGTCATTTTGATAATCCTCTAGAATTTCTTCTGTGAATGGAACTTGTCTTTTATAAGTAAATTGCTGAAGATGTTATAGCATGCATTCAGTAGGGATATTCATCTGTAATTAATACATTGTAGTTTATCTCCTTGTGTATAGAACTAATTATTGAAGTATTCCAATCATCCGGTATTCTCTCTTGTTACCCATATAAATTCAATTAAGTCATGGATTTGTTCCCACAATTTTATGTGACCATATTTAATCAACTCAACACAACTATTATCCTGACCTGGTGATTTTTTATTCTTTAATATTTTAATAGTTTCAAACACTTCATCTCTAGTAGGCAGTTTCTATAAATTCGATCCTTACATAAATTTGCTGTTCTTCCATTTGTATGGTGCAATTACTATTGAGGAGTTCTTCAAAATATTGTTTCCATCTATCCATAACTTCTTGATCATTTCCGATTAAATTACTGTCCTTACTTTTGCACATAGAAGTTCTTGATTGGAATCCCATTCATAATTCTCTAGTTAAATAACAGAACCTTCTCATCTCAATTCTTCTGTTAGCTTCTTCCATGAATTCCAGTATTTTCCGTTTAGGTTCTTTTTTCTTTCTTTTACACATATTCTTGGTTTCTCTCCTTTTATTTGAATGACCCATCCACACTTAATCTTGTTTTCCTATTCAACATTTTAAGTCTCGCTCTATTCCTCTCTTCTCTTTTATTTAGCATTCTTTGTCAAACTAATCATTTCCCTTTACTTTTTCCTCAAATCTAATCACTTCTTTAGCTGTGCTAATAATAATTTCCTTCAGATATTTCTACTTCTCTTCACAATTGTTCATTTATAGTTTATTTTCTTTTGTACACAACTTACTATATACCTTTCTGATTTCTGTGTCATTCAATTTCTTTTACATTATATTTCTTTTTTCTTTCACCTCTTATATTTCCAAATCTTGAGATTCTGTGTCGATATTTTATTCGAAGAAAATAATGATGAGAATCACAATCTGCACCTGTAAAACTCCTAATATCCATCACATTTGAGGCATGTCTTCTGTCAGCCATTATGGAAAGATCGAAAGTAAAGAGTGACAAAACAGCGAGTGGCCATTAAACTGTACAAGAGTGTATTTTTGACATTTAACTGCTAATTAATCAGGAGAAGCTGTTGGTTTATTTTCCTCACTTTTGTCCAATTTATATTTTTATTGCTCCCAAGTTCTGATCCATTGATAATAATCATTTGTTTGCAATTTATAATCCAACCATTTATGTTTTGTGTGCCTTGTGCAGACATTTTTAAAAATGAAGAAGCTGCTTTTGTGAGATCCATTCAATAATTAAAATTAATAGAATCAGTTTGTTAAGTCCTTAGCATCTCCAGGATATTTTCCAGTGGAGGCTCGAATAATAATTTAATAGTAGCAATTCCGTCTGATTTTTGTAAAAGTCAGTATAGATCATCTATTTAGACTTCTGCAACTTTGGTTACACAAAAAAATCTTCTAACAGTCAATTAAGTCTGTATGCTGAGTTTTTATCTAGATTGTTTCATCTTACAAAAACTGTTCGCTAATAAACGAAATGACCGATTGTTGAGTAATTCATTAATAAGTAATTGAAAAAATATTTTAATTTCTTAAGCATTTCTCTTTTTCAATTTCTTTCAATTCCAGTAATTTTTTTTTTCTTATGTTATTTTAGATCTTAACAGAACACGTAAATAGTCAGATTCTTAGGACTAAACATCCAGAACCTGAATCCCACTACCGATTAGAAAATCCAAGTAAGAGTTTTCGTTGTTAAATACCCTTGTCAGTAACTTTTCATTTACGAAATAAATATTTCTCTTTGCAACTAAATAAATTCCAGGCTTTTTAATAATAACTTTTGGCATTTCTGCTTTCATTGCAGTCATTAAGCTTTATTGTGAAGATACATTAATAGTAGATGCATAACGACAATAATAATAATACATTTTTGAAAGTATATCTCTTACATCAGATTAGTACAATTAATCTCGTTCTCTCAGATTTTGTTCAAATTTATAATAACTACTTATTATTGTAAGTCATGGAAGCTATTTCTCATTTGATTTTTGTTTTTAAAGTTTGAGACATAGAATTTTTGTTTTTTGTGTTAAAATTCTAAGATTGTATTTCATTTATGAAATACTCAAAATTTTGTATTTAAAACTTTTTAAGTTTAAGCTTTGTACTATGTACGAGATCTCTAAATGGCTGAGATGCAATATGGCTAATCAAATTGTAAAAACTTGTTAACTATATCCAATCCCATTGTTAAATTTGATATTTAGGTTTCCAATTCAGGATTTTAGATTTTTTTTCTATTAGCAAAATAAAAAAAAAAAAAAAAAAATTGTACAGTAGATACACGCTAATCCGGCACGTTCGGGACTTCGACAGTGCCGGATTACTGAGCGCCATCTAAAACTAGCCGTTATTGCGAGGATAGCTAAAATACCGCTAAAATAGAGAGTCAAAGGGCTATTAATAGGTATCAGGCCATTTTTCCGTGTTTTATTGTGATTCCTCTGATTTCGGTAGTGATGGAAAATGTTAAAACAACAAAATATATTTTTATGTAGTATTATATTTTAATATAGTACATACAGTACAGTATAGTTACTTTATTAGATTTGTCATCACTGACGAGTACGCCCAACCTCAGGCAATTGCCCGTGTACTCTGCCGAACGCGCCCGGAAGGCTTATTCAGTGTAAAAAAAAACCTTAGACTGATGCCGGATTATCGGATGCCGGATTAACGGGGTTTTACTGTACTCGGATTTTTCTCTAAAGCAAAATTACTAAACATATGATATTGATTATGGAAATCCTGGATATCCTGTTTAAAGCTGTGAATTTGATTTTAATCCTGGTATCTTAAAAATATATTGGAAGCAGTGGCGTAGCTAGAGTTAGTGCCGCCCGTGGCAGTCCCTGTGTTTGCCGTCCCTCTCAATACACATCAAACAGACAGAAAGTCAAAACGACATATAAGACATTCCCCGACCACTGCTAGAGACCAAACGTGCTAGCCAAAAAAAAGTGCTGCCCGGGGCAGAGACCCCCCCCCCCCCAACTTACGCTAGTGACTGAAAGTGATAAAATGTCCTGTAATTTGATGTCAAATTAAATGAAACAGATGGCTGTATATGTAATTTTAAAAAAAAAAAAAAACATTTAAAAAGGCATTGTTAAAAATCTAAATATGAACAAACTGAGAAAGATAAAATTTTACTGGCTAATTTTAGAAATGGATTAAAAATAAACACACGTAAAGAGTCAGAATAAGACCTGTGTTATTTTTTGTTATTCTTGACAATTTGGTCCTGTAGCAGGCATATGCCTTCATCAGAATGGAATAGGAGGGTTAAAAGATTGGTAATTATTTCAGTTTGCTTCAATAAATATTTAAGTTTCAACCTAATCTGATAAAACAAATTACTGGAGATTAATCATT
This sequence comes from Thereuonema tuberculata, assembly GCA_023159025.1. NCBI lineage: Eukaryota > Metazoa > Arthropoda > Chilopoda > Scutigeromorpha > Scutigeridae > Thereuonema > Thereuonema tuberculata. Next base: position 54,774,309 of record JAFIDM010006943.1, on the reverse strand, counting down.
CAGTCTTTTGTGATAGCAGAAAGCATGATTGACTCCATTTGAGTTTTTAACAATAAATGAATAAAGGAATTAAATTTTAATTTTTAAATTTTATATTACTTTTTGTAATTTATTGTGAATTTTTTTTTTTTATTACAGTGATTTTGAAAGTGATGGCTACATTGATTCGTCAGTCAAAACCTAGTGAGGTTTTACTTGAAGTAAAGAAGCTTTTTTTGTCAGATATGACATTACTGTGCAATAATAATCGAGAAAATCGAAGGTTTGATGATAATTTAGTTCTAAATTTATATTTTAATAAAATTATATAAATTTCACATTAGTTTATATTTCTTGTGAAAAATAGACGAATGTTTCATAAGATGCAATGCATTGTTGGTGCAATTACTATAATTTATCATTGTTCATATAAGTAAACAATAAAATAAATTCACAAATTTTATTGAGAGAAATTAAGGTTCAATCATGTCTTGGGAGCTGATGTTTCTTTATAAAAACCGTATGATGAATCTGATATTGCTTTGAAGAGCATTAAATAACTAGGTAATTCAGCGATATCAAAGTGCCAAGGCTTGAAAATGCTCTGATTAACATGAAAAGAGGTTGTAAATTGTTGACATGCTCATAGTAAATGGACTGTTATTTCACAAGTATGATCATGACATTATTCTTAGAACTATTTTTAGTCAGTAAAAGAAATTAATAAATTCTGCCTGTTGTGAACCATTAATCCTGCATGGTCATTTTCTGCTGATTTATTACTTCCTCCTGCTACTTTTACTTTATTGTTTTAAACTCAACTGGCCTCTAACAGAGTTTATCCTAGAAAATCTCACCAAGTTCAATTATTCCTATCTAGACTCTTTATTTACTGCTTGAGCATTACATGTTCTGAAGAAAGCACTTACCCTAATAACAGTTTATGAACCATTAAATGGATTGCATGATATGGCTGTTTTATAAAACCAAATGATTATCTAACCTCTAGTAATTGAGAGAGCAACAGTGATGTGAAATAAGTAAACATGATTTGGCAAAGTGAGCAGCACCCCTCTTTGGGAACAGAATATATCATATATAATTATAACTTAAATATTTGACTGACTACCTGCTAGATCTAGAAGAATTTGAGTAAGTTCATTGCTATTTAAGTACATCATACTATTAATCTTAAACATACATGGTTGTTAATAATTTGTTTTTTGTTTTTTTTAGAACTGTTCTTCAGATGTCTGTGTGGCAAGAATGGCTTATAGCTCTGGCATACATCCATCCAAAGAATCAAGAAGAGCAAAAGATTTCTGATATGGTTTATTCGCTGTTCCGAATGTTGTTGCATCATGCTATTAAATATGAGTATGGTGGCTGGAGAGTTTGGGTGGATACACTTGCAATTGTTCATTCCAAGGTAATCAAAATTTGAATTAACTGTAGCTCTTCATCTGGGGAATTTTATTTTTTTCCATGATAAAAAATTGTATGAAATATATGATGAAAAATTCCCTCTTTTAGTCCTATTCAGTGAAAATAAGAATTCTTTTTATTTTAAGTTTGAAAATAGCTTCAGTTTCTTGGGTTAGCCACTTGTCAGCTAATAGTTCCCAAATTTGAAATTACACCTTCTAAATGAAGTAGAAATTGTAAGTCAATAAATGTTTGGATAATTTATATAGAATGGAATTTAGTGAGGGTCTTTTTCCTAACATATTGCTGACAATTAAAATTCAAATAAGAAAGTATTCATTCAAAATATTCGATGGGAATAAAGTGTTATAGCGTTGAATAACCAAATATGTGATTTGTTGAAATTGTCAGCTTATCTTATCAAAAATAAGGCTGACAATAAATTTCTATAGATGTGAAATTACTTTTGTATTAGTTATTATTTTTAATTTTTAATATATTAATTTTAATCAGTAAAATTATTAGTGTTTACTGATCACAGTGCAAATTGCCATTTCAATCCTCACAATAAATTAGTCCTCAGTAATTCTTGTTTTCACATCCCATTTTAAATATTCAAGAATATGATAATCTAAATAAAATAAATATTTTCATATCAATATTCCATCTATAAAAGTTGCTGGAAACAATATATTGATGAGAAACCTGCTAGGAACATATAGGTCCTCCTTTTGATCTGATTACCTTAGTAATACAATGGGACTCCACAAGCTCTTTGAAGTACTGTGTCAATAGTGTACACCATTCTTCCTCAGTAGAGGCCCACAGTTCCCTAATATTTGCCAATGGTGGAACCCAGGCATTGGTTCCACATTAAATCACATCCCATTTGTATTCTGTTGAATTTAAAATCCCGCGAACAACTGGGTCAACTCATGACGCAAAACTCAAAGGAGTGTTCTTCCAGCCATAATTTCATAACTGTGGTGACTCATTGTCCTTGTGAAACAGCCTGACCCCCATCTGAATGAAGGCATTACCGGCGTAAATGATCTGCAAGGATGGTTATGTGCCATCCAACAGTTAATGAAGTCTGCAGATGTATTACAGATCCTGATGCATGCCAGCGAAAACATCTCAAACCATAGCAGAACCACCACTGCCTTGGACTTTCCTTGTTGTCATGCAGAATCTCTTGCCTAATAGGGTTTTCTCCAAATGCCTGACAAGTCTTCATGCCCGGTCATACTACTGACCAGACTATATGTTGCCAGTCGTCTTGAGTCCAATGGTCAAGTTCAAAAGATGACAAAGAATTCTATTACGAAGCGATTGACAGATGTGGGCAATGATCTCCATGGACTGATGAAATGATTAGGAAAAAAATATAAAATATAGTGATGATTATCAGTAAACATGGCTACTTTAAATCAGTGGTTTCAGGATTTTCTACTTTTCATAAATTCTTTTGATATTACAGAAGATGTCATAGCTCTTCTGCACTACTTCTTTTTTTTCTTTTTTTTTTAATTAACACAGTGAAATTGTCTACAGACTTTATTTTTCCTAATTTTTGATTACAAACTTTCAATAAATCTATCTATTATAAGAATAGATGGGATGGTATTTAATAAATTGACTGCCAAGTAAATATTTAGTGATGCTTGCTGCACTGCCTAATGATATTGATGGTAAGAGACTAAAAAGTCAATGAAAGTAAGAATCTCGGTTAATTCTGAATAACAGTTTAATGGCATAGATTCGTGATTCAATGATAATATCAAGGAACCCAGAATCTTCTGATTCTTTTGATAAGCATTTTGTTTGATGGGCTGAGTCAGAGATCACAGATATAAATGATAAGTTCCAACTTTGAAAGGTTCGTATGTATTGTTTAAATGATGGAAAAAGGGCATTTCTATCATTGTTATAATATTGTGCTATAATATGTTTATTATGTTTTTATATTTGTTCTGCATTTTTTTTAATCCTTGCATTGATTTACAATCTGCAGAAATTGGTTTCAAACTGATTAATATAATTATTTCTTTGAGTTGTATACTTTTCGTATAGTAAAGGTTTGTTGATTATTATGAAAAATGATTTCTTCATTAATGAATTTTTACCTCATTTATTAGGTTTCATTTGAAGAATTCAAGTTGCAGTTTTCTCAAATGTATGAGCAGTATGAAAGGCATCGTGCTGACTATATAACAGATCCAGAAATTCGACAGCAGCGACCTATCAGTACAATTTCTGGTTGGGATCAGACTACCTACTCTGATCTTCGACAGGTGGAAAATACCAGTGTTTCTGAAGTTGACATCTCTAACAAATCTGATCCCTCAAATTCTAGAATAGGCTTGATGGAGGATAATGAATTAGTTGCTGAAAATTCTGATTTAGTGTCAAATACTATAAATGCTGGGCATTTAAGAAATGGCGAAACAGATATGGACGAAACAGCTGCATCACCTCTTCCTCCCGTTGAAACTACAATTGCTGTAATTGAACACAGGCAAGACCCCAAACCCCCTGTGTTGAACGAAGGTAGCAATACCATTCAGTTATCTGAAAAAGCTTCGGGTGATTCTCCTCCATCAAATGTGATTGAAGATTATTGTACTGTAAAGAAAAATTTAACTGAATCCAATTCTAAGGAAATGGCAGTTAATGCTTTGAATATAGAAAACAAAAAAGATATTTCATTAAATAATAATTCTAGTGAAAATTTACAAAATTCTTTTAATAGTAAATATGACGACACAGAAGTGGTGACACCCTGCGATAGCGATGCAACTTCTCCAAAAGCGGCTGATTCTGGCTTTACAGAGCCTCAGAGTCCCGAGCTAGATCAAGTCACTGAAATTGAAGAATGCCCAGCAGAAAATGAAAAATCTAATGGGGAATGTGAATTAAGTGAATCCTTAGTGAATAAAGAATCCAGTAGTACTAGTTTACCGCCAGACCAAGAGAGTATTGCTCAAATCAACTGTTGTACTGAAGTGGAGGATACCGAAGGTAGTACTCAGACTCCCCAAAATGGAGATACTGTACATGTGATAAATGATGAAAACAATGCCCTCCAGGAATTGGATGATTCCTTAACAGTAAGTTTAGAGGAACAGCAGTGCAAATCTGATGATAGTACTAGTTCAAGTGTGATAACCAACTCTGTATCATGTTCTAAGACCACTGACACTGTTTCGAATAGTGATGTGAGTTCTGGAGTTGAAGAGAAACTATGCACTGATAACAAGTGTGATCATAAACTAGATGCTTGTAGCAACTCCTCAACTGTTCAGTCAATCCAACAACATCAGGAGCAGCCAAAGCAGTCAGAGACATCACAAGATGAGTGTAGTGAAAAAACTAACGAAAAATGTGAAAGCGTTGAAAAAGATAATGAAAACAGTGGAACTAGTGAGGATACTAGTCATGTTTTAAGTAGTGTCACTTTAGCTCAGCAGCCTGTTAATGATACAGATTCCAATGTTCCACCTCAAGCCGAAAGTGCTGGAAATCACACCAAGGACCAAGCCGTTGTGGAAGTTATAGGTTCCAGTGAACCAGATATAGCCCCCACACGTAAATGGATCAGTCCTAAACGACATCGCAGTGCCTCAACTCCAGATCAGCCAGCTTCTGCTACTGGTCGATTTAAATCTAGCTCAATATCACAACAACCAAATGCAGGTAAGGGAATGTATATCATAAAATCATTTTAAAATTAACAATAAAATTAACTTTTTATCTATTTTTTTTACTTTTGCATCTACATTATAGCATGTAAATTTTATCACAGTATGTATCTGTTATTATTTGGTACTTTGAGCAATAATCTTCCTCTTTTTGCTGTTTTGTCTTTGCAGTTTACATCATTAAAATTAACTTAACATTTTTGATAAGAAGCTACAGATTGTTCAGTATTCTTTGTTACTCTTGCTATACGTTAAAAGCATTAAAGGAGTAGATTTAAAAACAGCATTAGTTGATTAATGCTGTTTTTTGAATAGAAGTGCTTTAAGCAACGTTTGATTTTTTTTTAATTTTTGAACAAACAATTTTCAGTTCTTGTTAAAAACCCAATGATGGCGTCTCTTAGGTTTAGAATCCCTAACATAAAAACAAAAATCAATGAAATGCACAATCGTTTGGTTTCACGCCTTGAACTATCATCTATGGGAATCTGGGACAGCTGTTTCATTCTGTTACGACTCATCTGACTGATCGGTCCTTGTAGGTAATAGCTCAAAGTGTAAAAGCAAACAATTGTGCTTTTCATTGATTCTTGTTTTATGTTACATTTTATGCATGTTAAAATTTAGAAAACGTTTCCTACTTAGAAGCACTACCAGCCTCACTATTCTTACGCTTTGGGACCATTATTACTGTAAATAAGAACTTCCTAAACACAAACACTACAATAACGCGACAGCTAATGTGAGCAGCTAGAACTCTTAGAAGCAGAATGAAGGCAAGTTCTGCTGGGACAAAGGAGGATGAGTAAAGTACTGGGTACGTTGAGCTGCTGGATTTCACCATGTTACGGTCTTACAAACTGTTTCTTTCTTTAATTTTCCTTTTTTTTTTTTTTTTAAGGGGGGGGGGGGGCAATGGTAAACTGTGGATGACTGAATCAGCTGATAAGGGCGTTCTACTATATAATGTTTCTCATAAGTTTTCCCCAAACTTATTAAATATTTTGATTATCAGTCTTTATAAGTTCTAAATTTTAAAAACACTGAATTAATGCTTATTGCTTTAGAGCTTCACCTTAAAAGCCAAACCTTTAAAATATCCCAGCACAGTAGCTTCTCCTATAACACGTAACACAACTTCAGTGTGAAATTTGCTGAAAGGAAGGGATATTGAGCTTTATAATTATCTCATGGAAAAATCTGATGCATCTCTTTGCAACTTCACTGCTAATCATAATGAACAGGAATATAAAGCAATTGCATGAGCCACTATTGGGTTTGGTTAAATATGAGAATGTAATATTTAACAAAAACGGAATCACTATATCATATAAATTTTAAAAAAAGAAAGAATGAAAAAAAACAAACCTGGCAATTCTGAGACCCCTCCAACAGTATGCTTTTCAAGACAGTTTTAAAAAACAATCATGCAGTAAAAAAATAGAAACTTAACTATTTACAGTTTACCCTTCAAAAGTTATTTCTATTTTTTTGTAGTAAAAAAGTAGAATCTGGAATGAATTCCCCTCCCTTTTAAGTAAAACATTAGCAAGTCTGATAATAAGTTACTTTATTTTTTATTTTAGTTACTTGGGACTTTAGACGTATCAAAGTTGATTACACAGTTTTCTATGACAAGATCTTATTATTTCTGCATTTTTTTTTCAATTAAGGATTGTAGTTATTCATAGAAAATCTTTTCAGCTCCAATATTGTTATACGATTCAATGAAAACAATTAATTCTTTATTCCATTTTGAACTTTTTTCTCCTTTTGATCCTTTAAACACTGTATTTTTATTTTATCTTGCCTCAAACATTGATCTTATAGTTTCACTTGTTCGTGAATTCACTGATGCGAGCAAGTCAAGATCTTCTCTCCAATTTTTGTTTTTTTCCTAACATTTAAGTATACCTACTTAAATTGGTCTGCTGTTTTTGCAATGATTACCTACATTCAGTATCAAATGCCAGACATCTCAGTCTGACACTATCTCATGTTTCTTTTCTCTTGCATAATAGAAAAATGTGTAAAGAAATAAATTATTGGATTTATCAGATTTATCAACTCTTAAAAGTTCTTAGAATTGTAAAAGTTTTCTTAGTCTTTAACTCTTTGAGACTCGACTCTTTGGTTTTTTTTTTTTTTCTTGTGATGTTAATATCTTTACGGCTAATTTTGAACTTGGTTAAATCACTGATGGTTTTCTATTATTCTCAGCTGTCATTTTTGTTCCGCCTTTAATTTGTTTTTCTTTTTACTCTTCCTTTGGCGTCATATTCTTCACCCAAGTCTTACTCTAGAATATTTGATAGCCATTTTGTGCTGTTTACATTCCCTTCCTTTTTTTTTTGATCCCAGACATGTGTGTAATAATTCAGCTATTTGTACTAAATATTCTTGTATTAAAAAAAGAAAAAAAAAACTGTCGATTTTAGTTAAATGATAATAAGAAATTTCCTCCCGTCCCCTAATCTCTCAATCTTCAGCATTTCACTTTTAAAGCTTCAAGAGATCTCTGCAGAAAATCAGATCTGAATCAGCAAGTGCAAAAACACAAAGAATGCTGCTTCTATTTCTAAACTAGATTTCCAATTCATTAGCTAATTTTTTTTTGTTTTTTCTTGAGGCAGGGATCTTGTGGTTGTCAATAATTTGGATTTTGTTGAAATTTTGAAAAAAAAAAATCGCTTTTATTGAAAAAGTTGTTGACACCTGGTCTAGTGCAGTCAGCTAATTATAAATTAAAAACTGTAGCAACATTTAATGCATTATTTAATTCTTCATTACTGAAGAGTCAATCGGTTAAATGTAACTGTTACAGATATATCTTTTAAAGTGATCACCGGTGAAAACATAATTGAGGAAATATACCTTAACTAGCTAGTACAATTAGGAATACTACACTGAGTTATATTTTATTGATTTTGCAACTGTTTTCTCTATGTTTTAGAATATTAAACCTTTTTTTAATTTAGTTGATATTTAAGAAGGTATTAAATTTACATTGCTGTATGGTTGTTTTTGTAATTAACCATACTTAAATTGTTCCTACTCACAAATTTTAAATAAAATTTAACAAAATGTTTAATACAAAATTTGCCGAGTAAGAGCAATTTAATTTATATATCACTTGTAGCATATTAGATCAAAGAACAATGACAAATCAAATAGTTAAAGTAGGCAGTATTTTGCACTTTATATGGAACTAGGAGTTATTCCTACATTAATACTGATGTCATTATTTCACTGTTAATATCAAAAGGCCTGAACTGTCATTAATAAAAGACCAGTCATAACATTTTGAACTATATTTTTTATATTGATTTGTACTTTCAGTTAGTCGTCAAATGTTTAATCCTGGACCACCAAGACCTCCATTTAGGATTCCTGAATTCCGATGGTCGGCAATTCATCAGCGACTATTATCTGATGTCTTGTTTTCCTTAGAAACGGATATTCAAGTTTGGCGAAGGTTAGTGAAAGAATCGTGACTTAGAAAGATTTTATTTTATTTTTATTTTTGTTACAATTAAAATAATTGTTGAGGAATTTTGTGATATTTCTAAATTTCTTATCTTTATAAATGTGTATTTTTACCAATTTCAATTAAATTCTTATTTATATCAAATATTATTTTTCTTCTCTCCAAAGCTAATTCAATAACTTGTTCCTAATAAGGCTACTTTAATTAATTTTGACATTACTAAAAAAAAAAACTTATTATTTTAGTAAATTTTATTAATGGAACTCAATCATACTTATCATATTATAAATCTTTGTTTGATCAGATGTTTTAACTTAAAAAAATACTTATCAAAAAAAAACTTGCAAAGGAAAACAAACCTTTTTTTTATTATGTATTATGCAAAAGATTTATTGAATCATGTTTTTTTTGTAATTCCTCCTTTTTTTTTTCTTTTCCTTATCTCAAAGTTTCTCCACTGGATTCTTTTGTTTTTCTAAATTTCATGAATAAAGGGGGAAAAAAAAATATGTCAAAATCAAACATTGGTTTAGAACTTTAGATAATAGAAATAATTTCTGTCAAACTATCATAATAAAGAATGAAAATTGTATGAGACTTCTTTTTTTTTACATTCTTCTTTTTTTCCTCATCAAGTGATGGGTTGCGATTTCTGCCTTTCAAAGGGTTCCTTATGTCAGTCAGCAATTTGAAGGTTTGGTAGGATCATCCATTCTTAACTTCAATCATAAGTTAATTCTTAGTATCACTCAATGGCCATTCTGGCATGGCCTAATGGTTTAGGCTGAAGCCTTTCATGAGACAGATGCGTTGGAACCTGGTTGGAATCCCGACGCGGGGCTTGGATGTTTCTTTCTTCTTCAGTATTTGTTTCTCTTCTGACTAAAATAGTGCAGCAGAAGAATGGCAGGCCAACTGCATTATAAGCCAAAATTTTAATGGACAAAGTCCATGGAATCGTCAACCCAACAAGTACAACTGAGTGAGTGGATCACTCAACAGTTCTTCCTTCCATCGTTTCCTAAAGTCAATTAAATGACTAATCATGCAGTTTCATCTGTTCTCTTATTGTCTTTAATGTTTCTTCACGGTTCGTCATTTGGTATTTTTTCATGTTTTCATCATTCAGTGTCAGATTTACCTTCGAAGGGGCCCTAAGCAATTTAAATGTTTCAGTTCCCCTTGGAACTAAAAAAAATGAAGTCAGAAGAAAGGCAGAAATTGAAGGAAGAATTAACAAATTAAATAACTCAATGAAAATAATAATAAAGGGTTTTCCTGACAGGCCCCTCTCAGCACGAGGCCTCAAGCAGTTTTGCTTCGTGGCAAATCCACCACTGTTCAGCATCTTATATAAAATGATTGAAACTTTAGTTTTATTTATTTATTTAAGGATCTTATTTCTGTTTCATAAAGGACAACATTCCACCTTGAAGTTCTTTCTAATGTTCTTAAACAATTTGAATAACAATGATTTTAAAAGAAAGCACCATTACTAGTTTGTAAAGTACAATTTGGGAACAATTATTATCCCGTTCGCCAGTTAACATAGCTTACAATGGTAACCTTGACAGTATGGGATTTCAGCATTATATACTATTTTACATTAATGCTAATAAATAAAACTTATTATTCTTTTGATTCAATTATTCTTTACCACTTGCTGTTTTCATATATCGGACTGATTTTAAAAATATCTGATAATTGATCAAATTTTAAAATGTACGTCATTTTCAATGGTCAAGCATTATTTCAAGTCTTCAAAAAATTAAAAATGTATATTCTTCTATGAATTTATTTTGAAGCAGTTTTCTGTATATAGTCTGAAGTTGTAATGTATCTGATATTTTTAAATAATTTCTTGCACAAAATAAATGACATTTTTTTTTCCTTTTCTTTTCAGTCACACAACTAAAACAGTCATTGATTTTGTTAATAACAGTGAAAATGCCATATTTGTTATCAACACAGTTCATCTCATCTCTCAGCTGGCTGATAACCTGATCATTGCCTGTGGTGGGCTTTTGCCTTTGTTAGCTTCTGCTACTTCTCCAAATGTAAGCTGATAATTTTTGACTTAAAATAATCATTTAGTTTATTAGAACTGGTATTAGCAGTTCATTAGCTGCAGTGCAGAGTCATGTATCTGTTTAATTAAAATGTTTAATTGAGAACATCATGTGTTTGCATAAAAAGAAAAAAAAAATGTAAGTAGAGAATTGTAAAATATTTAGTGTCTGCTGGAATACTATGGCTGGGATACTGTAGGGGGAAGGGGGAGACCATTTTTGGCATTGCAACTGTAACTAAATAGATATGTTGTAACACAATAATAAAAATAATTATTCCAGTAGAAAAGACTAAATCATGTTGTTATAATTATATTCTTGAGAACCATTGCACATCTTTACTAACTGATTAGGTAAATATCCAATTTAAAATGTACATTTTAAATTTGTTCTACATTTAACTTTAACAGCCATCATCCTTCCAAAATAATTTATGTTTAATTTCTCTATAACATCTGAAATCCATAAATAACATTTAATGTTGCCAATTATCTTTTTAATATTGCCCTCATATGTTTTGGAGGCTCAGCTTCAACTGAGCAATCTAATCAGATTATTATTATTATAATATCGTAGCTTTATTCAGTTTTCTATTGGCAACAAAAGAATGCTTAAAAAAAAAATCTTTTTTTTTATTTAATTAAGTTTTTCCATTTTCACTGCCACTTTTTAGTATGTTTAGCTTTATTGTTGTGGATGTTTGTTTGCATGTTGCAAAAAACTAATTGGAGTAATTACAGATAATCTTGTTTACATCTTCAATATTAATTCATAATTAATTATGAGTTCAATAAAAAAACATTGAGTTAATTATCATTGTAAATATTAACAGGTCAGAGATTCTCACTAATCAAAGGCAGTTTGCTTATTAATATGATTACTAATAATAAATTTAATTAGCTGTTTTGAATCTATCCTTGTCTTTGTCTTTTCTATAATTGGCCTTGAAGTTACATACACTAATTGTATCTGAGAGTTAAAGCTTTGTTTCTATTAATTTTTTTGTTTCATTTCTAGGATGAATTGGATGTAATTGAACCGACGCAAGGTATGTCTATTGAGGTGGCAGTTGCCTTTCTGCAACGTCTTGTCAATATGGCCGACGTCCTGGTGTTTGCCAGCTCTCTGAACTTTGGGGAACTGGAAGCTGAGAAGAACATGTCCAGTGGCGGTATCCTGCGGCAATGTCTCAGGCTCGGTAATACTTCCAGAATGATTCTCTGAAATTTGAAATTATTCTAGTCACTTTTTACTGATAACATTTTTTATTGGTAACTTATTTACTGTCTATTAGTTTGCTCATAATACTTTGAATGTAATAATTCTGTTTCAAGCTTCTTTGGTTTTTAATTCTGCCATTTGATATGCTTATTTTATGCCACTTTGTCTCAATTTTACACAATTCCTTCAGAATGTAGTTCAAGGAAAATGTTTTTGGATGTAATTTGTGAGAAATAAAAAGCAGATTATTTTCCTTTCTTAAGGAAATTTGAATGTTTGATATTTGTGTGATATCAGCTTCACTCTTTCCGTCATCACATGCATTGGCTGACGAGTTATCAGAATGAAATGTTCCATGATTTTAGCTACTTTTCTTACTAAGTTATGAGTTGATAAATTTTGTGATTTGATGAATGAATCAGTAAATTTAGATACTTCAAGAATCTAGTGATTCTCTTAATTTTTTCTGGAATAAATAGGCTATCCTAATCTCTGAGAAAATGTTGAAATCTCCTAATTTCTTAGGAATTGTGTTGCAATCAGTATTTATAGACTGGAATTGCTAAGATCTGCCAAAACTGCTTTTAGATTGATTTAAAAGGAAGGAAGGAAGGATTCCCCTCCATTTCATTGGATTATTAGTACCAAAGAAATTCATTTCAAATGCGTTACTTCTCATTAGAGCTTTGTATCAATCTTGATACATAGAAAAAAAAATCCTGATTACAAGTACCTGTTCATTATTAGAATGTAAGTTCATGAAATGATGAAAACCAAGGATCAAATGCATTTATTTAACACATCCCTTGAACTCGGAAATGACTTCCCTGTATTTGGAAATGCTGGAAATCTCTGGTTGATTAGGCGATTTTCTGCCTACATCTAATCAACATCTTTCTTCTAACTGAAAGTTAAATCTTTGAGTGGGATACTTAATCATAGCTTCACAATAGAGTTGCGCTAATGATGGACTGTTGCTGCAGTGTATGGCTCGATAAATCATGACCTGAAAGCAACTATTAATGTTTACTCTGAAAAATATCATTTCCAATATCTGAAAATTTGATAATTTTTTCTTTCTTGAAATCGTATGATATTACAACATATATATATTTTTTAATAACAATTATTCTTAAAAAGAAATTATCCAGAAATTTTGAGTTACTATATCTCTTTGAAATATTTAATTGTTGTAGAAATTTAGGATAACTACAATCAAGATTCTTAAATTGATCTGAAAGGGATTTTTTGTTTGAGCCAATGCTTTTTTCTTCTTCTTTCCTTTAAGTCTGCACTTGTGCAGTGCGCAACTGCCTGGAATGCCGAGAACGCAATCGACCTCCAACTCCCAATAACATGCAGTTGAGTGGGCCTTTAAGCAGTCGTGATGGACCCATGAGGCCATCTCCCTTGCAAGCATTAATCGGGGGAGTTCAACCTTCTGCCAAGGTAGGAAAGATCTAATTAGCATTAAATTGAATACAGTTTTTCTTTAATAACATTTCTGTAGATGATAATCTTACTGTTTCATGTTAATAAATTAAGAGATCTAAATTGATTATTTCAGTGAAAATGATAATTAGTATCATTTGAATGCTAGCAAGAAATATTTAAAAAATTAGTATTTATTTTCAATTTTATTAACTTTTTAATCTCAAAGCTTTAAAAGTTCTGCAAATCTTGAGCTTTACTTTTAATGGTTTTTCTCTATATAGTTTGTGCAGGATTAAGTGAAGTTATGCAAAATTGTTTATATTTCTTATGAAATTAACTAATTATATACATTTTCTTTAGCGTTCCATCTATATTGCTTTATCTAAATCTAACTAACATATCCAGTTTCATTCCTTAGCCTAATCTATTACAACTCACCCTGCTGATGTCCACTTTGTTGTTATCCTAATTAAGGATATCGTGCATGAATTTTTCTAAGTTTTGCCTAATACTTGCAACGGCAACAGTTCTCTACCTTTGTGATGTATAGTCATGTAACTTGTCAGTACCTCCAAAAAAAAATTATTATGAAAATAATTTTCCCTCTAAGAATGGACTTCTGTGACAGCCTGTATATCACATTCAGTTAATGCATACTAGCAAGTGTACTGCTAGTGTATTAAGAATAATTGACCACTAAATCTCAAAGTCATGGCATCCACTGACTTACAAATCAGTTTCAATCTTAACCATATTTTCTTGGAAATGCAAAATCTTATAACACAAATTGATCAGAACTTTTAAAGCACCATTGAAAGTTGTTTTTTTTTTGTGAAAGAACGACAATAAGTGTCTGAAATATATGTAGCAGTTAGATGGTTATGAAATCAAGACAGTAATGAAATAGTGGATAATCTTTTTTTACATATAAATCTCTTAACTGGAAGTGATATTTGGAAATGTTTTCATTCCTTAACTATATTAAAACCCTGTAGACGGCTAATTTTCCAACTGTATTAATCTATGGATGTTGGTTTCGCATGGTGCATGTAAAGTGATGATGTCTTCTCAGCATGATAATGTTGTTCCTAGGTGTCAGTTTATCTTTATATTAATAAATTAGCTGACTTATTTATTTACTTGTTTTGTGTGCCTCAGCGTTCGCCTATTTTGCAGAACATCGTGGAGAATCTCGGTGGACAAAGCAGTCCGATACGAGACCCCGAGAAACTGCTGCAGGACATGGACATCAATCGCCTGCGAGCTGTCATCTATAGAGACGTGGTATGATCCTTAAATTGTCCTTAGAATAATTAAATATGAAGTTATCAGATTTTATTAATTTTTATATATATAGATTCCTGGAAGTTGTCAACTAAAGATTGCAGAAGAATGAAGTGGGTTTCGAATGATTGCAGACATACATACATATTTGATATTTTTGTTGTTTTGAAATTTAATTTGTGATAATTTTAAATAATAAAAATATAGTAAGTGATGTTTAATTTACTTTTACTGGAAAATAAGTTGTATCTTTTTAATGCAAATTTATTCTTAGTAAGAGGATATCATCAAAGATAACTTAATCAAAATGGAATAATTGTTTTTCAGTCTACAATGCAAATTATTCTCTGTATTAATAAAGAATCAAATCTCAAAACAAAACAAAACAAACACACTGAATTTTTTTTTTTTTTTTTTTGCTTTTTTTTTCCTTTATTTTATTGAATTTCACATTGTTATTTCTTGGACATACTTTACAAAAAAGGCCTGATAAAAAGGCCTAAAAAAAAAGGTTGGAAGCATACAAGTAAAAGCTATTGTGATCACTGTCCAGTAGGTTTATGTGACCCTTTTTGATACAGAGTTGAGTGATTCTTAAGACCTGTTTGGACAGAAATAAATCAAGAAAATTTTTTTAGATCATTGCCAAAGATTGAACAGGTTTCTTTATCTTGTAGAGAAGATTATTATCACTAGTTCAAGTGATATATATTTTTTAATTTTGATGAAAACTATTCAAAACAACAATATATTATAGTTAGCAATTTTGTTTTTATTATTATTTCTTTTTTAACTTAGATTTATATGCTGAATTTTCTCTTAATTTTTTTTTTTAACTTCTGTATTAAGTTTGACATTTAAGTAAGATTAGGATCACTCAGGATCTTGCCAACAGGTGACCAAAAAAAAAATGCTGAATTCTTAACCTGCTTGGCATCATCCTTCTGCAAAATCCTTCAAAATGAAATGCTAAAAATACCCATGACTGGAATAAAATAATTTGTGAAACGAAAAAACAAAAACCATGAATTATCTCGGCTTTAAATAATAATTTAGTGTCAGTGAAACTTACCAATGTCACAGATATAAAATATTTTAAATTTTATAAGAAACCTTAAAGGTATTACAGATTTTGTAAATTCTAGTGAATTTTTGGAAAAGATGGAAGGTAGTGCTTGTTCGTTTTCGGTTGGCATCCAGCTGCTGATATGCCAGTTTTAGTATGTTAAAAGCAAATGCACTTTTCTGTTTTTAATATAAAAATAAAAAAATCATTTGAGGCTGGCACTTGAATTTTTGATGTGTTAGAGAGATATATTTATTTCCATGACAATTTAAGTTTTTCTTTTCAAAACTAATTTTTTTCTAATGTATTTTAATTCGTTATTAATAAAATGAAGCTGTATTTCTCTATAAATGGAGTTTATATAATCATGTGATCTTTCAAAACTCTGCATGCAATCTATAGAAGTAATTGAATGAATGAGAGAGATCTGCAAAAAGATGTAATTTATTTGTATAAGAAAGAAAATCAAAACAAAGGAACAGATAAATTTACTGAAAAATTAATCTTCAAATTCTTAGATTAATCACAATTAATGAGAACTAATTATTTAGCAAAACATTGGACAATTTCTGTAGGACTAAATTATGAATATACAAAAAAGGTTAAGAATTCATAAAATATTTAACATTTACTTAATTTTTGATGAAATTTGATATCAGATGTCTTTCAGTTTGTACATTGTGCTCCATGCATTACCTTCAAAGAAGTCATGACTACAAGATGATTTGGTTTCACCTTGAGAAATGGTTCAGGTTTCATTGTAATCTTCTTCAGTTTTCTCTGTTTCTATGTTCGAGCTCAGAAACTTGCATTTCAATTAAGTGCAATTTCATAAAGTAAAGTTATATTTACTGTATAAGCAACAGATAACTTAAATAAAACTGTTGTTTACTTAATACAATTTAAAATTTGATTCAATGAAACTCTTACAATTATTAATAAAATTAAACTAAGATTTCCAGTTGTTTTGATTTGTATTCATGAAGAAAATATAGTTAAATAAAATAATAATAATAATCCTGCTTAGTGAATTCTAGATTTTAATTGTTAGAGTATCCTACTGCAGGCCTACATGGCTGGGGGGTGGGGTCGCAGAAGGTAGGGAGATTGGTCATTTTTTGACTCACGGGACTAAGTTGAGGTCAGGTAGTCAGCCCAACTTCTAACTGCCTTTAATTCCAAGAAAGAAACCTGAGCCAATGCTTCAGAGGGCTGGCTAGACCCTAGGACCTATCTGCAGGAGAAAGCGTGGAAATATCCTCTACCGCTGATGACAATAGAGTCAAGCTCCTGCAGCCTGTAATCAAGTAGTCCTTACTTGATTGGTTACTGGGCCTATCTGGATTTTAATTAAGATTTATTTTATATTAACAGTTGGAAATTTGTTATTTGTATCTTAAGGATTTTATTGGAATAGGGATACAAAATTAAACTTTGTACAGTTTATTGTTATTAGTAAACTAAAATATTAAAAATAATTATGCAGAAAAATTCAGATAATCTCAAAGATAGTAATTTTGAATAAACGAAATATTAGAATCAGCATTTAATGACCAATGAGACTAAGTTGAACATAGTCGTAAGCACCTACTATCTTAAACCCTCAGGAAGAAAGCCCTGGCCTCTCTTTATATAGGATTGGGTGAATCTTAGAACCCGTCTGGAGGAGAGAAAAAAAATGAAAAATTCCCAACCACTGACAGAATCAAACCATGTCATTACCACTTGAGCTACTGAGTCCATAAGAAACATGGGAGAAAAAAACATGGTTGAAAAAAAGAACTTATATAATAAGCATATAAGAATAATTACGACTTGAATATGTTCTCTTTATTTCTAGGTTAACCTTAGATATTTTATGCTTAAATGTTTCTATCAAATTTATTTGTATAATTTTTTGTGAAGTGTATATCCAATATAGGGACATATTTTTTATTCAAAACACCTTGATATAATTTAAATACAGTAAAACCTCTCAAATCCAGCCTAATGTGGTGCCGAGTAGGCCGGATTTCAGAAAAGCCGGACTACCGAGAGTGTTCTTAAAATAACTCAATAGCTCAATTTTTGTGAACACATAATGCCAGGTTTAATTAATTTAACGCCATTTTCATAATTTTGCACTCAAATGTTTATTAAAAACAATTCAAAATTGCTTTTTCCGATCCCAAGCTCTAGTGATATTTGTTTTGCAGATTCCCCTGCATCCAATCTCCTTAACGCATTAAGCTTCTGTTCCATCACTCATAATGAATATGTGCGGATATGAAAACAAATTTAGTTATTAAAAAAAAAAGCTTTACTCAGGACCAGACCGGATTACCGTGAGGGACGGATTACCGAGGGACGGATTTGAGAGGGTTTACTGTATTCATATAGTTGGTTTTTGTTGATTTTTTTGTCCTTCTTACTTTGTCATTTCATTAGGAAAGACATTTAATTAGCAGATATTTCATTTTCTGTTTTAAAATCTTCTAATAAACAAAATATCACTAGAACATAATACAAATAAAAATATGTATTTGTGCAATGTATGTAATCATTTTGTTCAACTGAATAAGGTGTCGTCCATTAATTACGTGAGGTCAAAAGGGGGAGGGGGTCCGGCAAAATCTCACCAAGGGGGAGGGTGGGGTCAACGAAAATCTCACATCAACTTTTTCATTCAGAGAATATATATATTACAACAGATTACAACATTTTGTAATATTGACTTTTTGAACTTTTTTGATTTTTTGACTTTTTGAAATCTCACTGGAGGGGGGGGGGGGGGTGTCCCACCATATCTCACCAGGGAGGGGGATCAAATTTTTTAAAAAACACCTCACTGTAATTAATGGACGGCCTCTAATGCTGTTCAAAACTCATAGCATTAGCGTAATTAATTTAAAGCCCAAATAATGAAGTATTCTATTGTGTAAAATTATTCATCATGTGTATTTCCGTATGATAGTAAAAAATAGACCATATACACAAAAGGAATCCAACAAAAAAGCTTATATATGACATGTTTCGGGAGATTATCCTGAAACATATCATATATAAGCTTTTTTTGTTGGATTCCTTTTGTGTATGTGGTCAATTTTTTACTATTCTATTGTGTTTTTACCTGAAACTTTATCTTTATTTCTAAGTAATTTGCTATTGATTTTGAATTTTGTTTTTTGTTTTTTTCTTGTTTTTTTTTACAGGAGGAAACAAAGCAAGCCCAATTTCTATCCCTTG
>JAFIDM010006943.1:54735442-54755018 GCA_023159025.1 Thereuonema tuberculata | reverse complement strand
TTTTTTTTTACAGGAGGAAACAAAGCAAGCCCAATTTCTATCCCTTGCCATTGTGTACTTCATCTCTGTTTTAATGGTATCCAAATATAGAGATATCCTGGAACCACCTACCCCTTCATCTGCCCAGGCCACTCCTGCCAGCCCTCGTCGCGCCATCAACTCTCCCACGTCTCGCAATGGCCCTAGTCTTGATCCCAGCCTCTCAGGTAGATGTCGCTACCGTGCTTCTACGGCCACGCTTCCAACCAACTGTTCTACCACTCACTTGCCCACTAGTTGTACAGCACATGCCGATAACGCTTGTAGTGATCAGAGTCCTACTAACTCAAGGGCACCTGTTTTCCCTAGTTGGTCTTGTGGGTTTCAACCCCAGTATCTCCCCCAACACCATCCTCATGCTCAATCACTTTCCTGGGCCAACAATTCGGCGTCCTGCCATTCAGTTGCCACTCGAGGTTTATTCCGATCCGCAGCGCCTAATCTGCAGTTACCTTTGTCAGGTAAATTGAGGGGCCTGCATTTGTTCAATGGCTGTGGCATCGAGCTTCACTAAACAGCAATCGTTCCCTACTCTGCTTCTATCTATGATGTTGTATTTTTATAATTGTATTCAATTGGTGCCTTTGCCTCTTTTTTTGTCCAGTCTTGCTGTATACATTCTATATGAATGCTTAGATATTCTCTACTTGGGTTTTTCTATTTTTTTTTTTAACTGTTGTTGTTTTTCAGCAAGAAAACAAGTTAATTTAAAAAGCCCATGGATGAATATTTTCTGTATATGCAGTATATAACTATTTTTGTTTTTTAATTTTTTGGAGATTTCGTCTGTATTTCAGCATAAATACAATTCAAAATGAATATATATTATTTTCCTTCTTTCTTTGGTATTTATGTTTGTCTTCTAATCTTTTTATTTTTTTATTATTATTATTCAGATGTTTTTTTTTAATGAATAGTGTTGTCCTACTGTCACATATTTCATTTTTTGCAGCAAACTTGATATATCATTAATTACAAAACTTAATACTTGCCATGTCATTAATAGCAGTTTTATTAATAAAACTGAGAAAAATATAGCTAAATTTAAAATTGAAATTTCCCTGCTTGCAAAAGAAAAAATAATAAATTTACTGACGGTATTCTCTCAATCTCATAGAGAGTTATAGTTCATTTTGGTTTATACTGATCAGGCTTAGGAAACAGTGATTTTTAAAAAAATGAAAAAGTTAACTAATTTTTTTTTTAAATTAACATTTAATATTTTGCATTCACATAACATTACTATGAACTTCTTCATTATTTTGCATTTGATTTATTGCTAAAAAAAATAAAATCA
Organism: Thereuonema tuberculata; assembly: GCA_023159025.1. NCBI lineage: Eukaryota > Metazoa > Arthropoda > Chilopoda > Scutigeromorpha > Scutigeridae > Thereuonema > Thereuonema tuberculata. The sequence goes on along the minus strand of JAFIDM010006943.1, from coordinate 54,753,682 downwards.
AATGTAGCGCTTAGTATATTTAATGTGAAAGTCTCACGTCAAAATTAAAGCCTGTTATGCTAAATACAAAGTTTTTAATACATAAGAATTACAATAATTTCGTTTCTTTAATTGCTACTCTGTCTTCAAAAATAACATTTATTTGACTGTTATTGTATTCACAGTTTATATCCTTGAAATCTTATATTGGATGTTTTTGTATCGTGTCACTATAACATATTCCAAACTCTCCCGGATAGACTTTCCACTGATAAATGGCAGACTGTGGGCAGTATAATCTGCAGTTTTGTAAAAGTTTGAAAAAAAAAGAACTAATTACAATTCTTCTAAAAAAGAAATCGCGAAGTTCCTTTTTAATTTTTTTTAACAACCCCCAAAACAATATCAGGGAGTGATCCACAGAATGTATTGCAAAGTATTTAAAATACATAAGGTTTCAAAGTTTTACAGTTATACAAAAGTTCAGAGATAAAGATATTTAAGTGACAAAAATAAACTCATCACTCATGACAAGTTTCTAGAAAAGAAATGTCTTTGAATTCATTTCTATGAACTTCTCTTCCTAATATATTCCTTCTACAGGAAAGTGATCATTTTAGACACCAGATTTTTTTTCCCAGTGTCTCATATGCAGTAACTCTTTGCATGTTTTATTTACCACCACATGGGGGCTTGTGCTTTAATGTAGTACTATGCTCTTTTCTTTATATCAGCTATTCACATTAGTAGCTATTGATTTCTTTGAAAACCTTTTCATGGCCATTTTTCTCAATACAAAAACATCAGAAAGGGATCTTAATATATAGGTAATTCCCTGATTTATCATACTTGATGAACCATTAATCATGTAAATTTGGCAACTTTTTTAAATGAATTAAAGAAGTGATAATGAAATAAGTTGATCCATACTAATATTCTAAGGTGCAAGTTATTTTAAAGAAATTATTTTGAACTCAGACAACATCCTTTTTTAATTCTTTCTTACTGTTATAAAGATTGAAGTTAAGAGTTATATAGATCAGTATAATAATGGTTTAATAGTAATCACTTGCCTGCATATAAAATACTACAAGCTATCTTTTAGTAAAATGCAGAAGGCATCAACAATTTGTTTATGTAATTGTAAAACATTGAATGAAAAATAATTTGCTGTTATTTATTCGTAAACTGTAATGCAAGCAGTAGTGAAATAAATGTTGAGTTCTAATAGAGCCAAGATATGCATTAAAACATTTCATCTTTACTGAATATAAATTGTGAAGACTACAGGTAAATAAGCAGAGTTAGGTTGAATTTCATTGCTACAAACCTAGATTATTTTATATTATAGAAATTTATTCATTCATAAGAAAAATAATAGAATTAAGTATTCATATTGATTATCCTTTGATTAAAAGCTTAATAAATATTGACAATGAGACCTATTATATATCACAATTCAAGTAGTGTCAGAAACATAAAAACATTCAATCAGGAAAAGCAGTGATTCAGGCTTATTGTTATAATTTTATGTTCTATATACAGTACTGTAATGTACAGTAAAAATATACATAAATCAGTTTACAATAATCAGAATTTGCATATTATGAAATGTCTTATACACTTTCTGTATGGCCGAAAACAAACGACACTGAACAATTTGAGACCACATGAAAGGTGGGACTGCGAGATGAACACGTAGGCGATTGTTGTATTCGGAACAGGAATGATTGTGGATGTGAGATTAATCAGTGTTGCTGTGAAAATGATATTAACTACCGAAGATGAAATGCTTATTGTGGAGCACTATTTTCGATCATACGGGGCAATGAACCTAGCCTTGCTACGGAATTATGGGAGTGTTTTAACTGTCCAGCACCCATGAACATGGTTATACTATCCATTGTCAATAAATTCTGTCAAAGCGGAAGGTGGCACCAGCTGTCCCATAACAGTAACAAAGAATGAAAATCACGGCTGACTTTTTAAGTAAGTGTTGCATTCGCTACAACAAAGTCTCCGACGAACAGCAATTAAACTGGACAAGGGTTAAATATCAGTTTGACATTTGTTTAAAACCATTGGTGAGTTCCCTTACAAGATACAGACTGGCCAACCATTGAAACCTGTCAATAAAGAAGCAAGAGTTATTTACTGTGCTTCCATGTTAGCAGTGGTGTATGATGGTGTATGACGATCCCGAATATTTGGCTACTGTTTGGTTTTCAGACGAGTGTCGTGTTCATCTGAATGGCTATATCAATAATAAACAACCCGATTTCTTGGTTTCGCCCAACCAGACATCATTATTGAAACACCACTCTATAGTGAACGGGTGACGATATGGTGTGTGGTTTCTGGAGACGGCATCATTGGTCCATACTTCATTGAGGATGACCAATAGAATCCAGTGACTGTAAATCAGGTGCTAGAGAAGAGGTAATCACCCCATTTCTCAGGGACCTCCAACATTTCTGCTGAGCACGACACTCATGTCTTTATTCCCAGTGGTTTCAACAGAATAGGGCTACATGTCATACGGCGAGGGAATCACTTCGGCTACTTTATGATACCTTCGGAAATCACGTGATATCCTGTGGAGCAAACATTCCATATCCCTCACATTCCTCTCATTTAACTCCTGATGCATACATTTGGGGAATGCTGAAGGAAGTGCTTTTTTAAGGACAGCCTCCGGCAATCATTGCTGAGCTGCGGCAAAAGATTGTGACAACTCTTAGCGGAATGAAACAATCTCTCTTCCGGGACATGGCAGACAACCAACGCAACTGCTACAAGTACTGCTTAGAGTGCCAAAGAGACCACATTGAACATGTATTTGTCAACAACCACCATTGATTATTCTTTTGGTTGCAGTGTTTTTTGTTCAAAACAGTTCAGTATCATTTGTTTTGGGCCATACTGTACTTCAAAATATTGGGAAACTTTAAAATTTAAAACATGCCTGTTAATTATACTTTTCTTTTTGTAATTGCATCATTAAATTGTCTTATGTTGCCCATAAGCTATTTTGGCAAATTTTTATACTGTATAGGATTTAGCAAACATTTAACCAGTTGTTGAAATTACAGCTTCTTAGTGATAGTAATTATGAAATTAAAAATTAATGATATATCACAGTTTGCATGGAAAAAAAAATCTTCTCAGTATGCAAAATGGATATTACAGTTTTTGAGCATGACTAATTGTGAATAAAATAGAGAAAATAAAAAGTCCATTGAATAAATCGTAATGGAATGCTGTGTTGTAAGCTTTGTAATGCTTTGGCTGGCCTGCTAAATAGGAGACGTTATCTATATTGTTGCTTACTGCTACTGGTTACATATTTGATTATACTTTACATTAAAAGAATGCTTGTTGGTAAACTTTATAAGTAATTTGTTTTATATTGCTAATATCTTAATTAATTTATCAGTGGTAAATGCATTCTAAACAAACAAGACTTTAGTTTAACTTAATATAATTTGGAAACTGTTACTTTATTTATTTATTTGCTTGTTTATTTATTGTTGATATTTAATTGGCATGCAAATTTATTATTGTTTATAATAAATTGCTATAACTCACATCATTCTTTTGAATGATACTTCTTAGGAAAAAAGTTGTTATAAGTGTTTCTGTAAAATACATAAGAGATGATGAAGTCCTGAATAAGAAAAAAAGTATACAGAATTCCCAAAATGCAACAAAAGAAACCTCATCTATTATTAAATCACCAGAACTGTTATGTAATCAAGAGTAATCCTGCAAACGGGACATACCTATTTGGGATTCAGTGGTACAATACATTCCTGGCAACCACTTGCTTGCTTGATTTCCTTTTAAAATATTATAGTCAACAAAACTTTATTGCTGGACATAGCACAACAGCAATTTCTTGCATCTCTGCATCTAATTCTCTAGTGCAGCCCTGTCTGCCAATCTATTTTATCTTGATTTGCATATAATGAAAAAGGGGTGTACATTTGATAGGTGGGTGATTAAAAGAAGGGGAATGCATACTATGGCTTAGTTTTATGATTGATCTGTATTGAAACCAATGAGCTTGGTATTTTGATGATAAATGGTGGAAATTGAATAATCATCCATGTCTTATCTAAGGCTTAACTTCTGTTTTTGATGTAACCAGGAAAACTTTATCTCATGATTTCATACTCAGTATTTTACAACACTTTTCAAAATAGACTAGACTTTCAGTATTTTCCCATTCCTACAAATTTGGTAGCAGCCTAATGCTGTTGCTAGTTCTTGGTGCCATTAGCTTTTTGCAGGGTTTGTCTCTACTTTTATAGGGGGAAGGAGAGATTAAATGAAGACTAATTTTTTAAGAACTAGTTTTGACAGTTGGCTTTTTTCATTTTTCATTTATCATTTCTCCAGAAGTAAACAGTTTCCAAATTTAAGTTGGTGTTTATTCCGGAAATTGAAATTAACAGTTACCTTTGTTTTTGCCAATTAATTTAGAAATAAAAATTAATGATAATTTTCTCTTAAATTTTCAATATCAGAAGCACATGAGCAAATTTAAGATTACATTTGGTAATAAGTTTTTAAGTTAAAAATTAATAAATCTTTTTATTTTATATTTTAGCCAATAATCCAACAGCAACCTCTGTTAACAGTGTTGAAGCCAAGTCAACTGATGACAATGCTGAGGATGGGGATTATGAGGTTATAGTTGTGGATGACACAAATCCCAGTATTATCTCTCATATGACTTCAGTCAGTTCAGAACAGTTAATTCAGGTAATCTCAACAAATGTTTGAAATTCCTTATTTTACATGGAAATAATATAATTCTAATAAATCAGTGATGGTGATAAAAACAGAGGAAGTTGTTGCTCAAACTCTTCAATAATCACAGGTAATATTAAAAAAAATGCCTTTTTTCTTTTTTTCTGCCTTTTTTTTAAATTGTTCATGCTTTCAAATTTTGTTTCAAATGCATCATATACTTAGGTGTTTCCAGGATCTTGGAATGGGAAGGGTTATAATGATTGTAGTTCTTCAACAACGAAAAAAAAAAACGTTATGTCTTTTCCTGGATGGTAGGAGATACAGACAAACTGGTGAATTTTTCAACCAGAAAGCAACAGGTCCAAAATTCTAGATTTCTTCCGTGTCAATGGTCATTTACATAATGGACATCAAAACATTTGTTTGCATAATTTAATTGGCTTACCATACTACTATTATAAAGCTGAAGAGTTTGTGTATTTGAACACGCTAATCTCAGGAACTACCAGTCCGATTTTGAAAAATTCTTTTTGCGTTAGATAGCCCATTTATTGAGAAAGGTTATAGGCTATATAACATCACGCTACGACCAATAGAAGCCTAGCAGTAAACATAAACGTCAATCAACGGGGCGGCTTGGCTGCACGATGAGAACCGAACATTACCGAGAAGGGCCAAATTTAACGCGGGTGACACTAAGGGGCACAGCTCGTTTATAATAAATGATTTTTTAACTTCATCAGTTAAAAACTGTATATTTCTACTTTAATTATCATGAGAAATTAGGCCAGTGTCCCATTTTTTGAAGAAAGCTTGTCCTTTGTGAATATTAGTAGCGTGATATTTTTGATCACTACCAACAAAGTTCAAAAGCAAAGTAAGTTCTGATGACAAGAGAGCATAGTAAAGTTAACATTACTAAACATGTATGCTTAACATGTTATTTGTAGTACTGAATAGTATTACAAATAAAAGGATATTGCTGACTTTTGATAATCAGATAATAAATCACAAAATATAAAATAGTTTCTGTTAAAGAATAAATCGTAAGAAAGAGTTCCATTAATAATGATTAAATTCCTTATTTATTTTTCTCACTTTTATAATTTAAATTCAATATTAATTAGTATTAGTAACTTCATTCTTTTGCATTCTTATGTCAGTTTAGTAAAAGTGACTTACCAAACAAAATTGTTTTATGTTGTAACAAGCCTAAAATCATTATAATTCTTTGATAACTTGGCACAATTTAATAATAACTAGTAATAAGTTAAGGTTTGTTTTTATTCTCATGATATCAAATTATATCATTTACATCTGGTCTGTGGTTACATTGTTCAGAATTCATTGATAAAAAAAAAAGCAATTATCAGGGTAGTTACTGTTATAACAAGTCTCAGGTTGAATACAGTGTGAAAGTCATTTCGACTTGGGATCTGTTCAGTTGATATCTGTAAAATTGGACTAGCAAGGAAAATATCTTTCAACTTTTTATCTGCAAACATTTCAAAATTGGTTTGTCAAAAGCAACATGAACTTATTGTCTTCCATTGTCATTCCAATAATTCTTTTATTCCTCAAACATAATTGTATTATGAACATCTATATTTTGCACTGTCAAAAGTAAAACCAGCTTTATTACTTGCATTTTATTGTCAAGTTAGCCACAGAAAGATAGCATTTATCAGTATGATATTATTAATAGCTGCTAAACTTCAGAAGACATTAATGTTTTTTGTGAGTAATACAAACAGATGCCTCAAAAGTTTAAACTATTACATGTTATTGACATGTTTCCATCCAAAGTCTTGGATTAGACAAAGTCTTTAAGATTAAAGAATGTTTTTAAAGCTCTGTCCAAGCTAAACAAAGTTACATTTTTTTTTTAAATATAAGCATAATCAAATTGATGTATGATATTTCTTTTTCTTTCTTATTTTTAATAAAAAAAAACTGTTTTGTAACTTGTAACAAAATTCATCAACACTGTTGGATCCCCGTACTTAAAGATCTGGCAGCCAGTGTTTGAACAGAAGGTTCTATTCTTCAAAGTAAGCAAATTGGAATGAAAGCAAACATCTCTTATAGGAGTCTGTTTAAAAGATTGTGTGATTTAGTTTTCTTGAATTTTTTTTTTTTCATTACTTTTCAGCATTGTACACACAATTACAGTTTGACAGAAAAAAATAACTGTTTTTAAAATTTTGAACTTGCTGTGAAGCATTGGATATGATTCAAAGATTCCAAAACTACAGCATTGAGACATTTTAATAATCTATAGATGCAAATACAGATAGTCTTAATGTTATACAAAAAAATTTCTGTTAGTTATAGAAGCAAATATTTGTCGTAGAAATCTTCAATGTGTGTTATGGTCATTGAAGCATTTTTGCAGTTGCTCTTACAGGTTTTCTGTGATCCATAAAAGTTGAGGACTGGAGCATATACACTTGGTAGCAATGAATGTCCTAAACATGAATCTTCTTGACTGTCTGGGTGGCCCCGTCTCTTAAAAAAAACTTCTTTGCTGACAAGCTATCAGAGACATCTTCAGATCTTGAGATATACTAATCAAATGGCTTTCTTTCTTCTTGGGCAGAGGCTATAAACAACTCTAGGACATCTGGGTAATTTCCTATTACATGTGATGTATTGTGGGTAGTATATCGAGGTTTCCAGATAATTTCTTCAGTGTCAGTAATCATGAACTTGGTATTGGATAGCTGTTTTCCCTATTGAAATTTTGAGGGGTCTTGATTCAATAGCTTTCCTTATTATCCTGGAATAATATCTTTCTTTTCAAAGGCTAAGATAGTTTTTTTTGTTTGTTTTTTTTCATCAAACTTGATATTATGGTTCTTACATTCATACAAAAGTCCTGCCACTGTTATTTGAGTAGTAGATCTCAAGCTCTGTAGATATGTCTGACAGCTAGAGAGGGAATGTTAACAAGGAAGTTTTCTTTTAAGACTCGGTGCCACTCGAACAGCAAACAAGATTCATTGGACAATGGCTGTGGAAACATATGCAATTATGTCCTAAACATGTTTTAGTGGCACTTTAGTGTCAAAGGAAGAGTGTTGACATTACTAAGCAGAGATGGCAACTGTTACAAGCGGGAACTTACTGCATCATGGAAGGCTCCTGAGGCTTTCTGCATAATATTCCAGACTTCTCTTCAACTCTTGTTGATTCACGATACATTGTGGGTAGATGACTTTGCTGTCAAAGGAAGAGCGTTGACATTACTAAGCAGAGATGGCAACTGTTTTCAGTCAGACTTGATAATATTAGAAATAAATAGAAAATGGAAGAATAATGGTGAGAGATTATCACCAATATACTTGCAATCCATCAGTTTTTCTGTAGCCATTTACAAAGGAAACCAGTATATCATAAAAAGTTGTATCATTTAGTATAGTATCTGTCTGTTTCTAATGTGCCATTCAATTACTTTCAGCGTATGTTTCATGTGCTATTTCCATATGGAAATATTGTTATCATTTGCTGGAAGATTATTCTGCTAGAGTGTAATGTAAATCCAGATTCAGCCTAAGATAATGCACAAGTTAATGATAGAAGTTAAAATGAGTGGAGGGAATTGGAGTACTGTATCATCAATTTACTGGTTTATGATATATGATGTTAAATAGCGATTCAGAGAAGGTTCTACATCTCTGTAAATAGGAAAGAAAAGATGCTTAGAGCTAAAGAAACACAACAACCGAACTTCAAAATCTTCAATATTTTCAATATTTCTGTTCTCTAACCGAGAACTTTCTTCAGGAAAATACATATGAAAGGAAGAAACAAAAATTGTTTCCTTCCTTGACAACAAAAACAAAATTTGAATAAACAATCATAAAGTTTCATATAATAACAATAAAATAGCGAGAAAACCTACAAATCCAGAAATGTTATACATAATAATACAATGTAATATGATAACATACATTTCAACTGTTAACATGATAGCATACATTTCAACTATTAATATGATAACATACACTTTAACTGTTAAAATGTGTTTGTGTTGGGACCTAAAACCTGCTTTGTAGGTAGAAGTCCCCTTTGTATTTTGATGTTAGCCAAAAGTGTAAAAATGCGAAAAGCTGGTGATTTACATACTTCAAGCATGGAATGATCATTGGCTGCTGCATGAATGGCAAACTATTCCTATGCCACTGTTGTTAAAGTTGTACAACATTAGACAAAACTGTATTGTACAACTTCTGTGGCCCATCAAGCTCCATTTGCCATTGAGAATGCCGTCATCTATCACAAATGGTGTCCACCAACAGTTGTGTGACCATTACATAAAATAATATAGGAATATCACTGAGGGACCGCCCTAAGTGTGCCACATGCCTCCGTGCATAGAACCATTCTTTCTTGGGTCTCTGGAACAGATACCAACATCTAGTATCCATGCTGAGTGGCACTCATTTGCAAAAATACCTTATATTTGCATAGAAATCATTGGTCTGTGGATGATTGATGGAAGGTTGTCTTCTCTAATGAGTCACAGTTTCAGGTATTCCAAATGAATTGACAGCTCAGGATTAGACTGACTTCCATGATATGTTTTGGTTACACCACAATGCCACATAGATAAGCTGGCATTGGAAGTGTCATGGTCTGAGAATGTTCTCTTAGAACCCCTAACATGGGTTAAGATTTCTTTGATGCAGCTGGCTATTTGACCATTGTTGCAGATTAAGTGTATCCTTTCCTGGAACTGTCTTTTGAGAAGGTGACAGTGCATTCCAAAGGATAATGCGCCATGTCATGATGCACATTGTGGGTGAATGGTTAATCGAACATGAGAAGTAATTCCATCTCATGGACTGGCCTTTTTGTTTGCTTGATTTGAATCCCATAGCATACTTTTGGATCATATGGTCCACATTCACTATTCGGATGCACCGCCAAGGACTGTGACCCATCTATATCTACTGTCAACAAATTGGTTTGCCATTTCTCCAGCTGTGTTCCGAATTCTCATGAAGTCCATGCCTCTACTTACAGCTGCTGTATAGGCTGTGGAAGGAGCAATATCTGCTATTAAATTAGTGGTCACAGCAATTGATTACAGTGTATATTGATTATATATTAGTTTGAAGTGTGTCATTTCATTATCTATTAAAAATTTACTAACAAAAAAAAAAATGGTTCCAAATATCTTCTAACTTTGGAGTGACTTAAATTAAAAGATAAGTTGTGTTTCCCACACACTCTTTTAAACTATGTTGGATAGTATCTGTCATTACTATATATAGAAATTTATAATAATATCTTTATTATTATATACTATTAACAGTTTTCTACCTTTTGGTTTGAACAAATTATGTGAAGTCAATGTAAGATGTTTTGCATATGTATTTGAAATGTAATAAATCATATATCTCTTTTCTTCTGTTTCTTTTTGCTGTTACATGCTAATTCATTGTTCTTTGTTCATGTAGTAAACCTTATTGTGTATTGATATTGAGCCTTGATTTGTAGAATGCAAGATAAAATAGACCAAGATAAAATAAATAATAAAATAAAATCCTTTCAAAATGTTAAACAATGATGAATAATTACTTGAACTACAACGACAGACATGTTGTGAGGGGAATCCATCAAGGCAATAATATTATCTGCTTTTAGATGATTTATTTATGATTTATGGGTGCATAAGTTTTTGTTGTTGTTTTCAAGAATATAATTGATGTTCATTATTTGTTGTGTACCTTGATAATTTAAACTAAAAGAATTTTAGCAATATAACATCATAAAATTAATTTAAATAATTTTTGTTTCTTTAGGAAAAGCGAAGAAGTTTACAAAGAAATGAAGAAAATAAAGAATTCACTGAATCTGGAAACACAGAAATGTCTAATAGTAATGCTGAGGCAGTTCAGTCACCACAAATGATGGAGAATGTTCATCTACACCAAACGCAAGGTGGTGAAACGTTTGAAAATAGTGAACAAAGTAATTATTCAAGCATTAACTATGAAGTGCAGATATCTGAAAAGAACGCAGCTGTCATCGATTCAACTCACAGCCTTTCAGAAATTGGTAGCATGGAATTAATGAAGGGCAGTAAAGAGTCCTGTGATGCCATGATAATGACGGAGGAAAGATTGAATTCCTTAGAACCGACAGATCGTGGAGAGAAACCAGAAGCGGAAATTGCTGTACTGAGCAACTCGTCAGCCATTCATCCTCCCGTTGTCACCAACTCTAACCACGAGCTAAAACGAGCTCGTCCAGAGGACTTGCATCTCACTGCATTTGGCACAAGTGATGTCCTTTCCATTCCTACACCTTCCAGGGAAGCATCGCTGACACAGAAGTTAGAAGCTGCCTTAGGGACTGTTTGCCCCTTATTGAGAGAAATCATGGTAGATTTTGCTCCTTTCTTGTCAAAGACTTTAGTTGGATCCCATGGACAGGAATTACTTATGGAAGGCAAAGGTAAGATATTTTTAGTGAAAAAAAAAAAATATTGTCTTTATTTCAGTATCAGAGATACTCTATGATTTAAATATATTAGAGAAATAAAAAGATAGTGTTTGTACATATTACGCAAAGGAGATTTTTTTTAATTGCTGCTTTATAGCAAAATCGAAAAAGGTCATGCTGTTACATTGTTAAAACAATTTTGAGGATTCTGGATGCTATGCTCAAAAATTTAATGATTAATATACACCCATTGCTAACTTAATGCTTTAAAAAAAAAGATAGGTGATTCACAAGACAGAATTGTCTAGCTATGTATTACTTAAAAAAAAAAATCAGTGTAAAAATGAATTAAAATCGTATAAATGGGTAACTCAAAAAGCATTTGTTTCAGGGAATTTTCCTGACTTTACTAGATTTCAAATATCTTTATGATTCCTGCATAGGAGAGCATAGTATTCAAACTTCAATAAACAGCTATGAAATGAAACTCTTTTTTGTTAATTCAGTTTAATCTTGAACACAACAAATACTGCTAATAATTTCCAAATCCCGGTTTGTTCGAGGTGTTGGAAAACTACCTATCCAGCTTTAGCTTGATCATAGGAAAATGGCTGTATACAGTTACAGTTTTAATAAAACATTAGCTTTTCAATGTTTTATTATTCCAAATGGAGTATTTTTTTAATAATATTTTTTGCTTGTTCTTTCCTTTTCATTTAGTGTGTAAATATTTTTTTGTGGCTACATTGTAGAATAAATGTTGACTCCATTTTGATCTGTTTATATTTTTATATTGAATATTATCATGATATTATCAATATGAAAATGTATCAAAGGGTAACTGGAATATATGGCTTAGTGTAATTGCTTCTTTAGATTTTATTATGGATTTGAAAGAAATGAACCTCTGAACCAAATCATGAAAAGTAAAACTGGCAGATTAAGTTATTCTCTCTCCCTATTTGTATACACAGAATAATGTAGTAAAACAATAAAAGTATAAAAACTATTAAACAAAAAATTAATTAGAAACAAAATAGACTAAAAACAACTGTCTTTTTAAGATCCTCTGTAAAGGATGTAAAAACTATATATTGGTTTGGCAAATCATAGTTTTTTTTCAAATTTAAATAAATAAGCACTTGGCATGAGAGACATAAATAAAATTTGGAACTTTGTCATTAAAAATGACGATAACAGTACCTAAAGTTTTTTATTTTCGTTAATGTAGTTTAAAGGAATAATGTAAAAAAAAAGAATGAGAGGAATTATTATAAACATTGGATCTATCAGAAAGTTTTAATCTTATTTTTAGAAAAAAAAAACCCCAAAAATACATTGTAATTTTAGAAGTCTTTATTGTATTATCAAATCTGCTATACAATTTCTCTGACCACTTATGACTGTTTCCCATCTTGTAGGTAATTTATCGATCCTATTTCTATTAAATTGTTCATTCTTAGAACTAAGAAATATTTCTGTTGTCTCATTAATAACTAACAACTAGTACATCTGTACTAGTAAGTGTATGTGTGTGTGTGTGTATGTGAGAGAGAGAGAGAGAGAGAGAGAGAGATTGAACCATGATCAAAAATTGATACACTGCAGCAATGCAATAGAGATAAATATACTTATATACTTTCTTATATTTTGTTTTCTTTAATTCAGGTTTAACCACATTCAAAAACAGTACATCTGTTGTCGAATTAGTGATGCTGTTATGTTCTCAGGAATGGCAGAATTCCTTACAAAAACATGCTGGTCTTGCTTTCATTGAGCTCATCAATGAAGGCAGGTGAGTAAAACACAACTTTGTTATTCTTCTTGTAAATGAAAATATTAAAATAGTCATATGATAATAACTAAATATAAATTTGGTTTTTCCACGAGTTATCTGTTTTTGTTCTAAGAACATTTTTAAATATTAATACTAATTCTCTTCAAACATTACAATTTATCATAAAAAATTTAATTTGAATTATTAAAATCAATAATTTTGTGAATATTTAGCTACAAAAGTGTGACAATATTCTTTTTGGGTAAAAGTTCCCAAATTTCAACTTAGTTACCTAAAAGCCTATTGTGTGATTATTTCGTGGATGACACTCATTTATCAATCCTTAGTGCAATGAAAAATCTCAAAACTATCTGTGTCAAAACAGGATAGTCCTTTTTTTTACAGTCCTTTTTTACAGTACTGTTCCCCAAAACAGAGAAATGGACATTTCAATTTAGCTTAGAAATTCCATTCATAAATGTTACAAGTATAAGAACAGTGTAAATTTTGTAATACTGTTTCATGTAGTATTCTAATTGTATTACTTTGTAAAAGACATGATTTTTTTTTTCTTTAAATGTTTTATTGTATATCTGTATTTTGAATTCTAAAAACACACATGAAGATAAAGTAGATACTGTGAGTTTGAGGAAAGTAGTTTATTACTAAAACTGCAATAATTGTTTGGAGTTTTGTAACACTCAATTAATATTTAGTAGCTTCTCCTCTCTTTTTTAATTAGCATGTGTATTCTATTAGGCATGGTATTTTATCATTTGGCGAGTGTATCATGTGGTATTTGTGTCCCAGTTATCCAGTAAAACTGCCTTGATGTCATGTTTGTTCTCGGGTTGTCAAGCCCCTTTGGTGCAAAAAAAATTGCAAGAGTGTTCTCACATTCAGTAGGATTCATATCAGGGGATTGTCACAGTAAAATATTCTTATTGCTCCTTATAGACACCTATTTATTTTGCTTTATGGTACAGAACTCTATGCCCAAGCTCACATATCAGTATTTGATGAGAACTGTAGCAACTAAAGGCAGGAGTCCATCATGTAAAATGGATGTTTGTCAATACTTATTGGTTTCCTTCACTGAAAATTAAATTGAGTAAAAATTGAGTAAAGAATCTTCTTCTCTGTCCAAATTGCACTTCATAACATCACAAGATTCCACCTTATTTCTGTTGAATGTGAAACTTTTCATGTTGCTTGGAAGCCCATCTCCATGCCTCCCGCAAACTCAAAACTCATGGTCTTTATTTTATTCTGAGACCTTATTATATATAGACATATAAACATTGCTTTTAAAACACAATCTTCAGGTAAAAAGTATATTTTAATTTACCTGTAGTCCGAAGTATCAAGTTAGCTTTCTGAAACTTTTCGATGAATGAGTTTGAAGTTTTAAAGTAGAAACTGTTTTAAAGCTAAATTCCTTTTCTTCATGAAACAATTGTACAATTCCTTCCAAGTTCCTCTCAATGAATTCTTAGTGCTGATTTTGTAACATTTTGTTTTTTAAAAGAATCCCATTAAAAAAAAAAAGTAGTTATTAATGTGCATTTATTTATAGTTATATTATGCTAAGTAGACCAAAAAAAAAAGATTAAACAAAATCAAGACCTTGATAATCACAATGCATGACATCATTATTGAAATTGTACATTTCCTTTCTACAGTAATTGGGACTTATGAAGCTCTTTTTGTTTTTCTTTTCTTTAAAGTTCCTTCACATTTTAAAAGGAACTGCAACTACTGCAATGTTTGTAAAAATCTTTCAACCACATGAACTTACTACATGTACTGCAACATGTTAACAATATTCTGTTGTGTAAATATATAATCTTCCAAAAATCAATTTGCATTGTGCATATCATTTATGCACTACTTTACGAATTCAGACTGTTTAAATCTTAGCACCAAACTTCTTCTACTAATGTTTATAACATATTAATGCCCAAGTGCACCAAACTTCAATTAACTTTGACGGCTGCATTGTGGACATAACTAAAATTAGTGGGGGGTGCTGCTGCAGAAAAATTTTAGAGTTTGTTTTAAAATTGTGTGAAAGGAAACAAACATGTATAAAAAGAAATTTATCAAGCTTATAAATAAATTTTCTTTTTATACATGTTTGTTTTCTATAACACAATTTTAAAGCAAGGGCTAAAATTTTTCTGCAGCAGCACCCACCACTAATTTTAGCTAAGTCCACAATGCAGCCGTCAAAGTTAATTGAAGTTTGGTGCACTTGGCATTAATATACTATATTGTGGCTGTAAGATTCTCCAGCCTTCTTCAGGTATGATTTAGTCCTCATCCATTGAGACCATTAAACAATATAACAAAGTAAGAATTAAATTTAAATATACAAACGATATAACAAAGTAAGAATCATAACATATAACAAAGTAAGAATTAAGCTAAATATAATAATTTACAACAAATAATTAAATTATCTATCATAATCATATTTTAACATTATCATTTTCTTAAAAATGTCCATAGTATATTCATTAACTTTCACTTCTTTCACTTCTTATTGATGTTTTTAAATTCTCTATCATACATGATTCGATAATAAATCTAAATTTTTCATCCTTGATATTAAACAATATTTTCGTTGTTGGGTCCAGATTGTGTCCGCTCATCAAGCAGACTATGTTTCACTGAAAATAAATATTTTTTTTTTTTTTATAATCAGCTTTTATATTTATAAAATAATATATTACATTATATTATTTGTTTGTAATGTAATAATGATATTCTTTAAGTTTATTCTAAGGCAGTGATTTTTTTTATTATTAAGGAACAGTTGGATTAAGTATATGTGTTTTTTGCTTTAGGTTGTTATCACATGCAATGAAGGATCATATTGTCCGTGTTGCCAATGAAGCAGAATTCATACTCAATCGAATGAGAGCAGACGATGTGCTGAAACATGCTGAATTTGAGGTAAGGAATTTTATTGTATGATTTTAATAATAATTCCAAATGAATTAAAAACACACACACACACACAGATTAGAATACAAACAATTAAAAATTAAAACATAACATGTTACGATTGCCAATTCCACAATACTCAGGCACAATAGAGAAGCCAAGCTAAGCCATCCATTGTAAGTGTGTTGTCACCAAGCCTAAACCAATCAAAATAGAATTTATGCTGACCAAAAATTATTGGCCAACCACTAATCAATCATTTGTTGGAAAAACCATTCAAAAAACAAGTAACAGGTTGAGAAAAAAAAAAGTTAACTTTTAACTGTAAACCATAGACATAAATATCCTCTATTGAAACATGGTTATTATAAGAACCTTTTTTTAAGAATCCAAAAGGATTCTAGAAATTTCTTTAAATATCCATCCTCTTGACGTCCTATAACTCTTATGCCATCAATATCAATTTTATGGCCTGTATCACTCACTTGCAGAGTAGTGTTGTACCCAACGAATTCTTATACTCAACAGATTCTACTTTGATTGGTTTAGGCAAGATTACAACACCCTTATAATGAGTGGCTTAGCTTGGCTTCTCCATTGTATCTGAGGACAATTGCTGGAATTGGCAATTGAAATGTTACGTTTTAATTTTTAATTGTTTGAATTTTAATCTCTATGTGTGTTTTTAATTGTAAGTATTTAAGTTGTAGTTTTTACACATTTTAAATTGTTTATTATAACTCCAAATGAAGTTGGTTTAGATGAGAGCTACTCACATTTACTGCTAAGACAATGTGCCCAATATACAAAAAGACATGAAATAATCTTATTTTGTGACATTTTCACTCAGATTTGTGACTTTCTTTGCTCATGTGTAATTCACAACTTTATTTGAGACACGATTCTTCTCAAAAATCATCTCAGTGATGGAAACAGGAAATTTATCGCAGTAATGGCTTCCAAATGCATTTGCCTCCTAGTCCAAAGGGAATACCGATGAATTTGTATACAAACAACTTGTCTGTATTATTGTGGATAACAGATAGTGATGAGTAGGGCTCGGATTATATGCAAAATGCATATTTATAATTAAGAGGTATATCAACAAAATTGTAACTGCCTATTTTAATAAAAAAAAATTAGATATGCATAGAAAACTTGCAATTTTGTTGATATAACTCTTAATAACAAATATGCATTTTGCATATAATCCGAGCCTTAGTGATGAGAGTTGACTGTAACTTAATTATTTAGTTATTTGTTTGTTTTTTTGTTTTTTTTATAAGGTTAAAAATAAAACAAAAATAAAAAGTTTCTTTTTTGTCTAAAAACAATATCTGGATACTTGATTTCTAGTTATATTTAATTATAAAAAAGGATTATTATACAAAAAAAGTCTTCTTTTGGAATTGTTACTAATAAAAACTTGTTTCGTATTTCAGTCTTTATGTGCTCAAGCATTGCTTGATAGGAAAGAAGAAGAGAAACTTTGTGATCATCTCATAACAGCAGCTAGACGTCGTGATAGTGTAGTTGCAAGCAAGGTCATTGATAGAATTGTCAATATCCTAACCAATAAACATGGTGCTTGGGGTCAAAAAGATGGCGAAGAAAGGTATTTATGTCAAGTTATTTGTTTGTATTTTAAAAATGCAAGATATTTATAATATGCATCAAGTTTTATTCTTTCAGGACATTCATTTTTCATTCCAGAATTGATACCAACTTTCATCAGACTCCATATATAATACTTCTTCATCTTTTTATTCGCAATATTTCGCAAAAACTGAGATCGTTTTGCTTTCTCAAGCCTATCTTATTTTTGAATATTTCTACAATAAATCTACATTTAATAGCAAAGATCAGTAATGATACAGTTATGTTTCCATTGTTACAATTTTAACAACAATGATACAGTGAGTTATGATTCAATTAATTTCTTTCTATTATTACTGATAACAATTTTAATTTCTTTCTATTATTACTGATAACAATTTAGATTTAATTTAGCAATGATACATTATTGAAATCTGTACTCTTTTCCCTTAATCATATCTTGAAAATAGGACAGGGTATTATGATTTACTATATAACCCCTGTCCTTATAAATACATGTAAAAGTTTGAATAGTACAGGCTTCTATAATGTATCTTGTGTGTTTGTCTGTTATACGAAACAATATGCTAACAATCGGGTCAGGACAATGCTTTTCTGTGATACAGTGCCCTGCCCAGTCGGAAACAAGTGGATGGTTATTTCTGTAGGCGGCGGTATGCTCCTCAACTCGTTCCATCAACATTCTTCCTGTGTTTCCGAAATATACT
>JAFIDM010006943.1:54723634-54735432 GCA_023159025.1 Thereuonema tuberculata | reverse complement strand
AGTATATTTCGGAAACACAGGAAGAATGTTGATGGAACGAGTTGAGGAGCATACCGCCGCCTACAGAAATAACCATCCACTTGTTTCCGACTGGGCAGGGCACTGTATCACAGAAAAGCATTGTCCTGACCCGATTGTTAGCATATTGTTTCGTATAACAGACAAACACACAAGATACATTATAGAAGCCTGTACTATTCAAACTTTTACATGTATTAATAAGGACAGGGGTTATATAGTAAATCATAATACCCTGTCCTATTTTCAAGATATGATTAAGGGAAAAGAGTACAGATTTCAATAATGTATATTGCTAAATTAAATCTAAATTGTTATCAGTAATAATAGAAAGAAATTAATTGAATCATAACTCACTGTATCATTGTTGTTAAAATTGTAACAATGGAAACATAACTGTATCATTACTGATCTTTGCTATTAAATGTAGACTTATTGTAGAAATATTCAAAAATAAGATAGGCTTGAGAAAGCAAAACGATCTCAGTTTTTGTGAAATATTGCGAATAAAAAGATGAAGAAGTATTATATATGGAGTCTGATGAAATTTATATTTAATATTAAGAAGAATGAAGAAGTATATTGATACCAACTTTTTAAAAGTCTCCTTTTAAATCTTATAAAAAAAGATTTTTAAGAGATTAACACAGGAAAAAAGAAGAACTTGTTTCCTCATTTCTTCCTAAAAAAAATTAATTAATTGTTCAACAAATTTTATAACTTATCATTAGCAAACTTAAAAGAGGAAATAATTTGTAATTCATTAATTTTCTTGGGAAGTTGAGGATAGCTATTGGTTCTTATTATACCTCATCGGCAAGAGTTGTTTATATTCAGTAATTCAAAGAAGCCGCTTCTCCAACTTGTATATTTTTTTTTATATATATTTGCTGATAAATAATGGAAAGTTCCAGCAATTTACATTTCTCTATCAATTCCATAGAGAAATAGACAGTAAGCATTAAACTATTGAAAGTATCCCTGAAATCCATAGAGTGATGATGAAGAAAGATGGCTTATAAAATACATTGGAACTGCTTGCAAAGATCACCCCAGTGCTTTGTTTAATAGCTTGTCTTCTCCCCTGAAGGTATTTTTCGGAATGTTTTGTAGCATTTCTTAAGTAAAACTAATAAGCAATTATATCGACTCTTTCTGAGGGGGGGGGGGGAGAAGACTTTTCTTTGTTGCTAACATTTTCTCCTATCAAAAAAAAAAAAAAATCAAAATGCTATTTTTGAATTATCCAAGCAAAAAACAAAATTCTATCACTTTCGTAACTTATTTTCTACTTCAGATACTGTATCTCCCGCTCTGTTCTTATGTCTTATTTATCGCTTCTGCCAGCTTTGCTTTTTAAATAATATCAAACTTTGTAACTGAGGAAATGCTACAAAGATAATGTTTAATTTGAATTTGATATATTCATTATCTCAAAGAAAAAGAAAAAAAAAGCCCATTTTCAAATGTATAAAAGAAATGTATCTTTATTTGGCTGATTTTTCTCAATCATTTTTCCTCCATGAATATCAGTGATGCTGAAGAAACTTGTCTTTTGTAGATTAACATAGAGATATTAAATAAAAGCCAGATAAAAAATGAAAACTCAAAATTGGCAATAATCCATAAACCAGTGTTCTTTAGAGGTGTTCTCAGAATTCTCTCCTTGATCATGTTGGCTTCGAAATAAATAGGTTCAGGAACGGTCATCACATAAAACCTAAAGCTTTCTAAGGTAAAAAAAAAAAAAACCTTTTATAATCCTGTGTATCAGAATTTTTTTTATGCTAGGTAAGTTTCAAGACAAGTTTCAGGGAAAGTGTAGTTAGTATAGATGCTAACTACTAGTTATGTATAGATATATTATGCAGAAGGCTTCTTGTTAAGCACTGTGCTTTGTGCAGAAGTCGGAACTCATGAAATGATGTTTATTGAATTCGTTGCTGTTCAGCCTTTTAATGCATTTAATTTGAAATTACTATATTTTTAAATGATTTGGTATTTTTTTTTTAGATTTGTACATCATTGTTACATTTTCAGTTTTCAATGAAATACTTAAAATATGTTGTTTGTTCATTGTGATGCAATATTATTCATTGCACAATACTAATCCTCACTCTATGTTGCAGCAGCATTTTACCCAGGAATCTTTCTCGCCTGTTCCAAAGGTATTCACTGCAAAAACATTCAATAATATTAACACACATTGGTGATGGGTGCATGAGCATAATGGTGATGGTACAGCTGGGAATGTATTTTTTTGAAATAATTTGTTTATTGTTTTGTATTTAGGAATACAATCTCATTTTCCTTGAAGATTTTTTTTTGCATGGAATTGAATTAATTCAGGTTACGGCAATGACTAAAGCTATGTATCATCTGCAGTCTTTGAAGGTTTATCTTTGTCTAAAAGATTTCTGAATTCAAAGACTTTTTATCAATAAAATTACAAGAATGTTAAATTAATAACAATATGAAATTATTTTAATGTTTAGCCTGTGTTTCAGTGGCTTTCTCTAAATCAGAGAAGTGGAGTAATGTAGTTTTAATTCTTCTGAATGTACATCATGAGAGATATTGGCAGCACAGGTTTGATTTCTTTCATTTCCGAAATATATTGCTGGACATAAAAAACCCAGATAGCTGATCAGGTGAGATTAATTAGAAGTATGAAATAAACAAATGATTCAAATTTCAGCTTGAAAAAATAAATTTTATTTGATTTACAGCAGATATTCTTAAATTGATTTGCATGACACGATAGAAATGCAGCTCTTCATTGCTGTCTGATGCATAATGATTTCTTATACTGTTTTGTGGAATGCTACATCCAACTAGTGTTGCAGGCTTTCTAATGGTTGTGCTGGCTGAAGACTAGAGAAGATATTGTGCCATTACATCTCAAAAATGCTCCATAGTCAGAGGCAACTGGCATATAAAATCTGTTGCTTGTACCATACTTTTTTCATGTGTTGTGAATGGTCCTGGTGAAGACATTAAACTGTTATATAGGCTACATCCAGGTCCACAATTTCTTGTCAGTGGATAAGGCAGTCTTCTCTTTCTTTGAGAAGTGAGAGCCAAGCTGAATTGAATTGTTTGTGGTTTGCACCCATTGTTACAGCCTATTCTACAACCAGATGGTTGGAAGTGCACTGAACAGACCAGCCAATCTCGTACATTCCTCAAATATGGCCTTGGTCTGACTAACTCTGATCGTATTGGTTAAGCTATTAATAACAACCTCGTGTACATTTCCTTGGTACATACAGAGAATCTCCTTCATTGACCTCTCTCTGTAGCCTGCTACATCACCTTCTATCAGAGGCACATGATTGACAATGCCTCTAATATTATCACTCCTGATGATGTGTTATCCTATCACCACTTTGATAATTTATATATAGCATATAGTACATGTATTACAGTTCTGGTTTAACCAGATGTATTTTTTATGACTGTCGCAATTTAGGCTTAGGAACATTAAAAATTAAATGGATATTGGATAAGTCATTGAGATTTAACAGCTTTGAAAGAGAAAAATATAGAATCTTCCTCAAATGTCACAATTTCATGTAGTACCTCATCACCCTTAATTAGCAGATGATTGTATATACTAGGTAAGGGTTTCAGATTAAGCAGGTTTGCCCTTTTGCAAATTATATAATGATTCTTTTATTAATTACATCTCTAAAGGTCTTATGGTAAAAATATCTTCAGTTTATACAGTACAAAATGTTAGAAAACGATTTAAGATAATCCAAGCAAATTTAAGCAGCTTTCCAATAAATTAGTTAATTGTACTAGAATTTCCTCTTCTATTTTGTTCTTTTTCTTTTAATATTGTTTCCTCTTGAGAGGAGTAAACAGGGCGAAGGGAAACATAATCCCAAGAATGAAATGCAAACCAAAAGAATTGAAGAGGGTTTCTGAACTGTAACTGAATACTTTGCTGTTTGAGTGAAGATATTTAAGGCATTTTTTTCTCATTTCTGATATTATAATAAGACCTCTAAAATGATATATAAACGGTCCCTATTTCCTACCAGAAAATATAGTAGTTAATTCTATTTTTTTCCTTGAGGTTTCTCCCTCTTGTCGTTTCAGTGCTTAAAACTATATATTCGAAACATAGTTATTTAAATATATTAAAGTAGATATATTTGAAAGTCAAATGTACAATTTACATATATACTGTCAAATATGTATTGTTGTTGTTATTAGCTTCCACAAAATATTATCACAAACTAGATCCAATTATTTGTTTAATTAAAAACAAATGTTTTTAAGAAAGCTAATTACTTTAAATCTTAAAATATCTTTTTAGACCTACAGAATACTGGAAATTAGATGTTTGGGAAGATGATGCGAGGCGTCGTAAGCGGATGGTTCGAAATCCGTATGGATCAAGTCATCCGCAGGCTACTCTAAAAGCTGCTTTGGAACATGGTGAGTGTTGCTCCGTTTCTGAATTGCTTCTTTAATAACTATTGAAATGTGTTCCTTTTATAGAATCTCTTTTCTGTCTTTTGTAGGGGCCCCTGAGGATGCTATATTACAGGCCCGTGAAGCGTTCCATGCCCATCTGGCCACAACACGCAAAGCCCAGCAACAGCAGCTGCAATCCACTGATCTTCTCGATGATTCTGAGTTAGCTCAGCTGGATGATAAAGATTTGGATGTGGAATTTGCAGGTAAATAAGAAGTTCAAGTTTCTGTTTATTAATAAGCTTACACTTTTTTCTTCCATTTTGTAACATGGATCAAAAGGTTGTTTGATATTCAGCAATAGGTAAGTTTGTTGGATGGATAACTGATTCTGATCAGTCCTTCTGTAAAAAGTAGGGATGGATGGGACCCGATATTTCGGGAAATTTTCAGGAAAATTATAATCCCGTTTATCGGGCGGGATTTCTTCGGGACAGGATTTCGTGATTTATTTAAATTCAACAGAAGGCTTAATAATGCTGGGATTATTAATTCTGGCAACTGAAGACTACAATAAATCATTGAGAAATACTCTGGACTATTTATTTTCCTTCTACCTCCCAATATTACATCAACAACAAAGTGTTTTCATCATGGCGTTAGCGATCGACCGGCAAAACCAATAAACAACAGATGATGGCCTTCGTGATTTTGACTAGCGACAGACAATAGAATAAAAGGAGACTATTCGTTTATCGAGGTAAGTACGAACTGCGCAACTGCAGTAAACATCAATATTTTTATTATTATTGTCATCCATATCAAGTTTCAAAACCCTAACAACTATTTCCCATTTACTAAAGGAATTGGATTTTTAGGTCAGGACGGGATCGGGACGGGATTGTCCCGATCCCGTCCTGACCTAAAAATCCAATCCCGTCCATCCCTAGTAAATAGTTAATTTACTATTTAATTTGCTTTATTTCAGTAAATTATTTAGTGTATTTTCATTATTCTTAGTGACTCCATAGGGAGGAGCTACAGGATTTCTATGGGTTAAATGTCCTCCACAGCCCAATCCAGGAGTCAGAGCCCCATGGGTTGGACTCCTCATAGCATGAAGGTTGGAAGGGAGGAAATTCTACTTCTGTTCAAGGCCATTTCAGGTTTCAGGCTGCTAAATCAGAAAAATAGTGGATAAATTTAGGGTCTAGCTGTACTGAATTGGCTGTACTGAAAATAAAGATGATCCCTCAATTCAATCTGGCCTTACCAGGTTCCAGGTGCATACTGACTTTGTATTCAGAGTCGCCTAAATTGGGCAAAATGGAGTCTAGGCATACTATATTTACCCAGTGCCGGTATTGCATCCACTCCTGTGAGCCCATTTGAATGGCAATGGTATATTGAGGAGGCTGTGATGGAAATTGTTCTTGTTTTTTTGTTTGTTTTTTTGAAAAAGAATAACTTTTATAATCTTAATCTGATTTTATTTGAATTTGTCATGAATTCTTACTTAAGAAGAGAATGAAATTTATTAAGTTTTATTTTCATTATATATACTGGTGTGCCGCTTACTGTTCAAGTCCTATTCCTTCCAAAAGAATAGGTTAGCCAAAGATGCTTTTGCGCCATTAAAATCTACCAACCAAATCCAAAAGAATGTTGGGCAAATTGGATGTTGAGCAAATATATATTAACAAACCTATATACCAGGCATGGTCAAACCACAGTTCGTGAGTCACATATGGCTCTTTGACATCCAATGTGCAGAATATGTTGGCAAGTTCCATTTTCATAACAATTAATATAAAAGATAAATAAGAAAATTCAAGCATTGTAATTATTTACCAGGTATAAACTGAGAGTCCACTGGATTAAAACGTATGTTTAATGTTCATGCAATCTCATTTAATATTAATGAAATGCAAATTTACATATTTCTCTTAGATATTCCAAAGTTCCATTTTTAATAATATTCAATATAGTCAAAACAATAATCATTCACGATTTTCAAAACACTTGGTGAGGAGTATATCATGTGATATTGAAATTAATAGAAATTGATATTTAAGAACTAAAATCTATGAATAATGTACACATATTTCTTAATATTTATACGAAATTTAAATAAATTTTAACAAAATGGCCATATAACAATAAAAACAGATATGTAAAATTTGTATGTAAACATTTGAAGTGTATCGTACGCAGCTCTTATGTTCAGCAAGTTTGGCCACCCCTGCTATATAAGTGAACCTATAGTGAACTTGCTAAATAGCAAAAATATTGTACGGTATTATAACTAACTAATAAGAGTACATTACTATGATACAGTAACACAGAACAGACAATAAAACAATTCAGTCGTAATTGTTCAGGGCGATCTGAGGATAGTAGAACTCCGTCATTAGTAAATGTTATATTGTAATTATTTTTTTTATTTTTTTTTTGTATGTAGAGAAAGTACACATTAAAATTAACAATAAAAAGTACAGTAAATACCTAAATCCTGAACATAGATGTTTATTATAGCTTTCAAGTACATATATGTACAGTATTATAGGTTAGATATATACTACATCATTATTTGGCTGGCAGCTCAATCAGTTGTTTATATGTAAACTTAATGGTCGTGAACTGATCAGGATTTTTCGACACTATGGAAATTCAGAGTGATATGTGGACTTTGTCTGAAAGGACATTAAGTGGTGCATGACTATATATATATATATATATATATATATATATATATATATATATATAAAATGAAAAAAAATTACTGAAATCAAGCTCTTTTTAATGAAAAACATAAGTAAATGTAAAATAAATCTTCAATAAATAAAATCAAATGAAATACACAAAGCTTAAGCGTCCTCCTATAATAAACTTGAGAATAATTGACTGTTTTGGGTGAAATGATATTGAAGGCCAAAAGGCATTCTAAGTTAAATAAAAATTACTGCATTAGATTATTGGTTGTTATCTGTGGGACATGTGAAGAGCACATTATTAGAAAACATCCTAATGTCCTATGTTACACTTGATTTATTAATTATTATTATTTTGTTGGATTATTAGAGTCTTATTCGTCAAAGATATCTTGCACTTAAAATGAAAATTAACTGAAAAATATTGTTTCATCAGTATTATAGTTGTTCTAGCCATGCATACCTATTACTGTTTCGTTATTTAATTTTTTCATGTTTTACAATAAAAATTGTTTATAGAATTGAAAATTCCATCAAACAATTAAAACTATAATTTTCATCTCTTTAATAAGGAAAAGAATAGGTTAATTTAAATTAACGGGAAATATATGAGAAATTACTAGTAACTCGCACCTTTTTTTATTTTTATTTATTTATTTTTTGTTTTTTAGGGTCTATCAATTTCAGTACCAAATGCCGATTGATTGCCCCTGGTATTATGGTTCCTGGAATGTTATCTGTCACTTCAAGTGAATTATACTTTGAGGTTGATGAAGAGGACACCGAATACAGGAAAATGGATCCTGAGGTAGGAAAACCAATTAGACTTTTCTATTTATACAAATGGAACTTCATCTAATAAGTTTATACATTTTGGAAGGTTTGTCTTTTAAAGTTTTATATATTTCAGAACTATATTTTATATAGATTCTTTATCTCATGTTTTAGCTCAATCTGTTTTTTGAATCCCGAATCACGGTGTGATGTTACAAGTAGTTGAAAAAAAAGTTAAAATTTTGTTTAGGCTGTAGATAGCGTCACTGACTTCTGGGGATAGCATCGAGGTAACTTCTAGTTAAAAATGTCAAGTCAGCTTTGCTTCATAATAGGCCCAGAATCCGGAAATCAGAAGCATCAGTGAAATCAACAGAAATAAATAAAAAAAAAAAAATCAAATTTAGCACTTTACAGAACACAGTTGTTAAGATATAAATTTTTATCGAGTTGTATTTCTACCTAATATATAGCAGATACTAAAATAATCCTTACATTATTTTGTGCATTTATATAATAAAATACAGTAATTGCTCGTAAGCTATTTAAAAAAAAAAAAAAATCGAACGAAGTTTTTTATTTAATTTATGGATTTTTTTTAATTATTGTGATTTTCTAATTAGTTCATGATAATATTTTTGTTGTTAATAATTTTAACGATTTAACAAATCACACAGATCGCATGCTTTCTGATAATGTATTTATTTAATACTCTTTGGATAATTTATGTTTCTAAAGACATTTCCTTAGAGGTTTGAATTCCTGCTTAACAATCCTATCAGAAAAGTTTACAAATTTTAAAGGATCATCAGTGTCGTTATACGAAACACAATCAAGTTGAATCATTATCAGAGACGGTAACTTGAAATTTAAAAAATAAATAAAGTCTAACAGATGGATTTTGACGATCTCGTATTTTCGTGATTTCACGTAATTTACGCGAGAATAGCCTCTATCCATGTCTTCTCACAAAATATAGAAATATTTAAATGAATTATAATACGGGGAAATGCATGAGACTTTTACTACATTTTAATATAGTTTTCATAAATTGAAAACAGTGACAAACAATAAATTCATTAGATAGCAATTTCCTAGTGCCAGACATTGAAAAAACGAAATTTCTTTGAGACCTGCTGAAGAGGCTAATGGCCAAATCTCATGTTTTCCGTAATTCTCATGCAAACGTGATCATCAACATCCATCTGTTAGACAGTAAATCAAGCATGTATGTTAGACAATCATTTCAGTCATTTTAGGAAAACAATCAAAAATTATTCTAAAAATGGATTTTGATTTTAGCATTATTTCTGATCTTTGTGCTATCAAATGAAATCAAATCGTTTGTCAAGTGACGTCAAAATTTACGCAAACTTCAAAGTAGAATGCTACATCGGAAGCGCAGTGGTGCCTCAAAGGAAAAAATACACAATGAAAAACTCACGAATGAAAAATTAATGAGAAAATTCATGTGCCAGCAGTGCGCATTTGAATTATTAATAATAACAATGGGTGAGACCAAATTATTTACAAGTGACATCCTGGAACAGCTGTTTCACGCTCGTTGGCGATCATCAGCCAGGAGAAGTCACAGTAAATAAGAAGGTCTCCGTACTGAGGTTTAGTGTGAATGATACATCGGAAGCGCAGTGGTGCCTCAAAGGAAAAAATACACAATGAAAAACTCACCAATGAAACATTAGTGAGAAAATTCATACTTTTTTTTTCCCTTAAATCAGTTTTTGGTTAATTTGCCGTAAAATTCAATTATTTAAATTAGCGTAAATTAAATTTTTGTAATGACTAATGTTTTTTTAATAATGATTTATAACTACATTTTGCTTTCGCTTGTTTTTATATCGCTTAGTTGTTGATAGAAATTACGCTTTTGTTTTCGGTTTTGTCACGTGATGAAACGATTGTGATCGTACGATTGTCCAAAAAAATATCTAAATTTATATCTAGAAAAAAAAAAAAATACCTAGGTTTCCGGTAATAAATGTTTCGTTCGTATTTTATTAACTATTCTTTCTTTTTTTTTTTTTTTTTGTATTTTTCTTTTTTAATTGTATAATAATAATTGGACATTTATTTTCCACCAATCTTAAGACTGGAAATTTGTGAAATAATTAATTTAGATTGTGATACATTTCGTCGTTTTAGCGACTCGGTGTGTATTAATAGGATTAAACAGTTATAATAATTTGTGCAAAATTATATCGTTACATTAATTTTACAAAGTAAGAGATATAACTGCTTTGATAATTTTGGGTCTGGAAATTTATTTTTGAAATTTCAGTTTCAACCTCTAAAATCGATTCGAATTTATTTTGTGGGATACTTTTACATTAATCAAATTTCTGACGGAATTAATTAGATTTATCGATGTGAAGAGAAAAGTTTTTCCTAACTTGTGCTACAATCTTAACTGGAAAGAATTTTATGTCCTTATTTTTTGATGAATTCGTATTTAATTATCAGAAAGCTTGACAACCTTGGAAGGTTTTTTTTTTTTTTTTAAGAAGACTTCTTGATTAATTATTTATTTTTCCCCTGAAGAAGTTTTAAAAAAAAAATAATAATGCTTGTAATTTGTCATAATGAATTAATAATTATATTTCTTGTGATCCTTATTTCATTTGAAAGCCACTGGAAGGAAGGGAAAAAAAAAAAAAAAGAGAGAGAGAGAGAAGAATTATTTTGCTAGTGAAATTCCGTGTGTTGTGTTCAGCGTTGAAATGTCGAATCCGGCCAATGAGTTATTGGCGAAAATGATTGAACCGACAGCAAATTACCGGGCTCCGGTTCCCAACGTTTTGGCGATGGCTGTGAGCCATACAATTAGGTTTGGCCTCCGGTCGCAGGGAGGCAGGATGGGGGGCCAGCGGCCGACTGCTGGACTCCTCCTCGGTAGAGTCAGTGCACTCCATCATGGAAACCCCTCCACTAAGGATTTAGATAAGAATCAGGGGGGCCGCGAAGGAGGGATTCAGCGCTGAGGGTCCATCCGTCTTTTTTTGCGTTCAGGGTCAGCTCCGATGAAATGGAGAAAGGTAACAAGTAACGGAGCTGCCGACGCCGTCGCTCCGCCATTCCAAGTTGGAAACGGGAGAATGATTTGCGCCCTCGTAACACGAGCTTTATTTCATTATTGTTTTCTTTAGCTCTTTCTGTCATTTTCTTTTTCTTTTAATTCCAAGAAAATTAGTTGAAAAATTGTGAGTTGAAGTTTCGTTCTGTTCCGTCTTCGAGATAAAAAAAAATGTTTGTGAGGATTTTTTTTAATTTAATGAAATGCTGCTTTAAAATGTAGTACAGGCATTCGTACATAGGACAAAATGTATAGTTTGATATATTATGTAGTGACTTTTATTTGAAAAAGCAAACTTTTTGATTGCTTTTAGGCATGTTTCGTATAACGTCGATTAAAATTGTTTATGTTTAACCCATATAATTTTCATGAAACTTGATATATATAAGATCACTGAAGTTTACACAGGTCAGGTGAAAATTAAGGGTCTTTTTGTTGTTTTACAATATTTTTTTTTTATATATATATAAGGAAGTAACTCAGCTGGTAATGAATGGAGTTTCGTGGAAATTGATATTTTCAGAAATAAAAAATGTGTTCGAAACGTTTTTTGTAAATGACCTAAAAGAAGAAACGCGCAGGAGATACAGAAGAATCTTGCTTTTTTAGAACAAGATCGTAACCAAAATCCTATCAGGAAATAGATGTCAGAAGTTCCAACATAAAATGTAAATCTACAGACAATTGATAAGATAAAAAAGATAATTATTTTATTCTACATTAAACTCCACTGATAAACTCCGCTAGCACTGCGGCCACAGACCCGAAGAATTAGC
>JAFIDM010006943.1:54709277-54723624 GCA_023159025.1 Thereuonema tuberculata | reverse complement strand
ACTGATAAACTCCGCTAGCACTGCGGCCACAGACCCGAAGAATTAGCAAATAGACAGCCGGGAAGGAGAAAACAGGCACAGGAAACATCCATGCCAGTCCCGGGATTCGAACCAGAACTCAGGCATATTGGTTAAAGGCAGTAGGCCTCCGCCAGGACTGCTCGATTGTGACAATATCATTAATAAATTTCACAAATACTTGCGTAGATAGATGCTTGAAAATTTGGTTACCAATTGTGAGTCTGATTATCTGGTGGCTACCCTTAGATAATAATTGCTAAAAAGCGGAAAACAGTTTACCACTTGTGGAGGCAGCGTAATTTTATTCTTTATTGAAGTCGTTGGAGATTTGAATAATTTTAAGAGGGAATTTTATTTGTATTATATACTTATACAAATAAAAGTTGCCGTTTAAACTACGTCATTTGATTTTAATGACTCTCGAACAGACATGAGATCTATATTATCTGGTTCGCTCTAGATCACATTTTATGGAGTCCACCGTGAAACAATTAAACTACTTGTAAAACTAAAGTCTTCGTTCAAATGCCTCATCTGGTTGCTTCTTTATTTTGAACACAATGTTTCGATCGCCTGCACGATTGCCGATCTTCTTCAGGTAAATAAATTTGATATAAATCCCAAAGCTGTTCCTACAATTTCGTAAAACTAATTCAAATAAGCTTATACAAACAAACTGCATAATACAAACATAATACGGTACAAGCATGATAAGATACATTCGTAATACATTGTTTGAATAGTAAATAGGCCTACTTGAAGAAGATGGGCAAACATTCAGTCGAACGAAATATTGTGATTATAAAATAAAGAAGCAAAGAGAAGATATTATATTTTTGGTTACCGTATTGATTTACAGTTGGAAATGAGTTATTTTTTAATGTCGTCTTTATTGAAGCGAAGCGTCTTATGATTGATAGTACGAAGACATAAAATGTCCTTATAAAATCAAAAGCTGCAAGGTCAAAGTCTTGAAATTATTTAATTATTTATTTATTGTAGATAATTAGAACGCTTAATGTTTCTGAAGCATTTTGGTATTTCGCTGGAGAGCTGAATAAATGTCCTGGTTAACATAAGAACTCATTTGATTATTTTTGTAGTAAAACGTAGTTAAATGTTAAAAGTTAAAGTATCCCACTTCAGGCCTACGTTGGCCCTTGGGGGGTCGCGAGAATTAAGGCTCCCAGCATTTCGTCGGGACTAAGTTGAGATCGGGTGGTCAGTCCGACGTCCGCCCGCTTTTAACCCCCGGGTACCCATTTAACAGAAGGCTGGGGAGACCCTAGGATCCCGTCTGGAACAGATTCAGCGTGGAAAAATACCCTATCTCCGCCGGGATCAGGGATTGAACCAGGCTCCCCCAGGCCGCAGTCAAGCGCCTTACTGTTTGACTACCTGCCCTGCTGTGGTAGTAAATGTATCGAATATTTAAGAAAAAAAAATAATCACTGAAAAGCAAACAAGTTAAATCGGCAGTAATCGCCGCACCGCATGATTTTGTTTCAGTTGCCAGAAAGATTCTAAAAGAAAAATATCAGGTTAAATTTTATCGAACGCCATGAAATCAGACTGAAGTGAAAACCACGATGTAGAAACCAACTGCTCAGGAGTACGAGACGCAGTCGTAGCTCGCTCGGGTCACGATGTTCCCGTTTCTGCTGCATTTAGTTTTCGACTCGTTGGTAAAAAGAATGCTGACGGCAGGCATCTGGTGGCTGGCAAGCGTTCGTGACAGGATGACGACTGGGTAATTTGACATCTTCCTTCTCATTGAAAATTCAACCAGAAAATAATTACAACTTCTCAAAGTGGACAACAAGCCTTTTTCTGAGCTTTGGCGTGTTGTGGCGGGAACCACGAGCCCTAGCTATTGAGCCGTCCACCAATGTTGGGACGGACCCAGTCATTAAATATCATTAGAGAAGAAGTCCATGCAAGTAGACGGATCTGTTACCAACCCAGTAATGATGAGGATCTTTTTCAATTGAGTTTTTTGGTTTCTGATGTCACTTTCTATTGAAATTCGGAATTTTTTGTTGTTGATATATCTTGTTTGAGTTGTCTTCATAATTTGACAGCAGCCATTACTAATAGCGTCTAATTATAACTATAAAGATGTCCTGTATTCAAGAGTGTTTATGTACATGAAAAGCTAAATTTAAAATTCTGCAGAAAAATGTATTTAAACATAAACATTTAGCGGAATAATTGCCCTTATTTGAATGAATTACAATTTATTTTAAAAACTGCAGAATTTACGAAATATTTTACCTTTTTTTTTTTCTTCTTTTTCTTAAGAATATTTTGAATATTATTTTTTGATGATTTTTATCTAATTTCGTTGCGGAATGTTAAGTACAGGTGCTGTTTGTTTAAAGCATAAATTGAGGTCACCTGAAAGAAATGTCCAGAACTACAGCCTAAATTAATTAAGAAGTTATTAGTTAAAAGAATGCCTGATTCTCTTTTCCACCAAAGTGAAGTTGTCTCGATTTCATCAACAGCTGCTGAATGGTGTCGCGCTAGAGAATTTTCATTCTTGGAGCAGATAGTGATAGAAAGCTTTCTTGTAGATTTCGTTGTCTTAGATCATCTTTTCCACTCGTTGATGGTCCTCCAATGTCGAAGTAATGTCTATTAGTAAATTCTAAATGGATGAGAAGTAGAAAAAGCTGTTCTATGTTGTCTCGCTTTGATCCTATAGATGATGTTCTTAAATGACGTCACATTTTCCTTCTATCTCCTCACTTTTAACTGTTATAAAATTTACTGATTTGTGAAAAACAAATTCAAAATTTCATTACGTAATTAAAAAAAAAAATAAAAGATTCAGTAGCATTCTTTGATTGATGAAAAATGCAAAGAAAATACTCAGGATACTATAAATCTAGGGGTAATAGCTCTGTTGTAATCTTTGAACTGGGACTATTTTGTTTGCGGCACTATAGAAAGTAATGAATTCTTGCAAGTCTTAATAGTGAAACATATAGGCCGACAGATGGTTCTTGATGATCACGTTTGCACGAGAATTACGAAAAACGCGAGATCTGGCCATTAGCCTCTTCAGCAGGTCTCAAGGAATGTAGTATTTTGAATGTCTGTCACTAGGAAAATGCTAGAGAAAAAATGTTAAAGTTGGATTTTTACCTTCAGTGTTGAGACGATGGATGCAGCGGCGAATAAGGCATCGGTCAAAATCGTCTAAATCAGTAACGGGGCTTGCTCGTGGTCGCTTCTTTCCCGATGTCGATAAGCCTTCTTTCTCGCCATTTTGTGAGAAGACATGGATAGAGGCTATTCTGGCGTCAATCACGTGAAATCGCGAAAATTTGGGATCATCAAGAACCGTCTGTCGGCCTATAGTAACAGCCCTGTGATCAGATGACATCAAAATCGGTTAGATTTGGGTATTACTTTTAGTTCAGTAATCTGAAGATTAACAAGTCAATCTTCGATTAGATTGCCCTAGGGACTGAACCTTGACTCCTTCTTGAAAAGAATACATATGATTCTTTGTTGTCGTCGAAGTTCAGAAGTTAATGATAACAAATAAATGTTAATCAATTCTTGCAATGAAATAGTTGAAACGAAAATGACAGTGATGATTCAAAGTCGCCTTCAGTTCGAGCTCCAACGATATTTAATAGTTTAATAGTTATTTGATAGTTAATTAACATCCTTGGCACTGAACTGTGGTAGTAGATTTCGTCTTGTCTTGATGACATGTTATCACGTTGACTTCCCGCAACAGGTCTCTTGTTAAGGTTTTACGAACCATGAAATTGTCTGCAAACAACATTTTTGAAGGCGTTAAAAATGCGTGACTTGTTTTTTTTGGTTAACCCTTTTCTTCTTGCATCGCATTACATTATGTCTCGACAAAAATAAAATGAAAATAAAAGTTTAATAGCAAATTAGATGAAGGTGATGGGATATTAAGTTTAAGCAGCATTACTTCTCTACGTCCCAAATTAGCCAATCCTAATATTGTAACAATAAAATAGCTGAGGCAATTTTTTGACTTTTGAATGTAAATCCCCTGAATTTTAGAATTTTTTTATGCCTGTATTTGTAAAACGGAATAACAGTCTGTCTTGAACTTTCGACATAGAAAACATATAAAGTTGTCACTCTTCCATTTCTTATCTGTAATTTGAATTTAAGATTAACTGTATTTATTTTATTTTTATTTATTTATTTAGTTTTATTTATTTATTTATTTGTTTTTAGTTTTATTTATTTTTTTAATATATTTTTATTTTGTTGATGCTAAAACGCGAGTATTGATGCATGCTCTGTGTAACTCAGGAAAAATAAATCATTTTAATTAAGCTTCGATCTAAAATGAAAAGATGTATGGATAGTTGAGAGGCCATATCTCTAGCTCTTCATCATATTTTCCAGTTATAGACAAATTCAGTGTGTTACAATTGTTCCTTAGCATTGAAAAGAAATGTATCATTAGCATTCTGAAACATGTCTGCGCATTCAATTTTAATTTTCAGTTTTACTTTGTGTGTTCGGCTATTTTTATTTTAAATTCATTGACACGCGTTAATTGTTCCTAATGACAAATTCACAGTTTGAGGAGAAAAAGATGTGAAAGATTCCACATATTTTTCATTAAGCAGATATCGAGTTTAAAATAACATAGAAAATTAATGTTGCACTTAATAGATCTTAATACTATTTTTGAGAGGACAAAAGAAAGTCTGTATCGAAGAAAGCCTTAGATTGCATTGGGTCTTAGGTACACGAACTCTCTAAAGACTATTTTCTGTTTTATTTTTTTTTTTTTAAGCTAATGCTGGTGAAGGGAAGAAGGAGAATGATGGTGTAGGGAATTGAGTAGAATGCCACACATATTCACATGTTGGCCAATGAAATTAGATTATAGTAATTGGGTTCTTTGGAGTGGCATAAAACTAATAATTGAGTGCCATTATTTACAATAGCATTTTTATTGAAGCGCATTCATGTACGGAGCAGCTTGAAGCCAAGTAGTTGGTGGGTGTTTTTTTTTTTAATCTTCTCCTTCATTTTTTTCCCCTCTTGCCTGAATTGGTCGTTTCCTGAGGCAAGCACCAGAATCTGGTGGAGCCGTCAGCAAGGCAGCAGCTGTCCATCAACGCTGCGAAATATGTAAATCTGTTATTCGAGCGTTCCATGGAGTCAGTGTAATGACAGTGCACCGGACTACTTGAACAGCAAAAATAACAGGTATACGATCGGGGGAGGAGTTGACTAATGGTAGGCTTTTCAATAGCTATGATGGAAATATTAGAAAGCCTTGCCCGGGTGGCCAACGGATCAAAAACCATGTGAACAAGAGAAGTTTAGAAAAGGATTCTAAATGGACCATCTGTTAACATCGCCTTGTGTTCTTTCTTACAGGTGCTTATAAGACACGCTAATGTATCTCCTTAAGTCTACAACTGGATACTCAGGAAATAAAAACAAATCTGAACATTTGAAAATTAATTTGAGATTTGAACATTTTGTTGTAACCTTATTACATCTAGAAAAATAGTTTTCGTTGAAATAATTTCTAGATTGAACCCCCTCCCCCACCAAAACCCCCATTTAAAATTAAAAAAATATATATAAAATAAATATAGCAGTTCTAAATATTAAGTAACCTCATTTCTTGCATTTGATTGCTGTTTATCAGGTGCACATCGTAGGATCTGAGTTAGGATGCTTTACATAATTTGTGGAAGAACAATCTGTTCATTTGTGTTTGAATTGAAGAAAACTAGTGGCTTTAAGGATAATTCGATATGTTTCACTCTCTGTTGCTCTTTTTCGTAAAGATATATTGCTCTAATTATACTTTCTTCTGCATTAAAAAATCTCTTCGGAATTTTAAATATTTATTTATAGACTCTCTTGAACAGAAATATTGAAATTTGGAATGATCAGTAGTGCTTCGTGATTATTTTTTCATTAAAAAAAATAATAATGGCGGAATGGATAATGTAACAATAAAAGAGGTAAAGAATTTTACATCATTTTTACTGAGGAATCAGTTTTGCTCCTCCAGAATACTAATGCAAATGCACAAATGTAACCGTCTTCATTCATCGCTAAGCACTCTGCTTCAACAATGTGGATTCGTAGGTTTGCGAAGATGATGGTTGCGAATCCGTTTCTTCAGGAACGTGCACTCTTTTTAAAATGTATTCCTAGTAACTGTGTGGCGGTAGTTACTCCGACAGACGACAGTCCAGAAATTATTTATATAAATAGTTAAAGATATCCGAAAAAGAATGTTATGTCTTTGAGCTAAGCAGAAAGCGCATCCTGGGATATTTCAAAGAACCGAAATTAAAGTTCTCTCCCAATCAAAAGAAGTTGTAAAGTAGTTCTGTAAAATGTTGGCTTCAGTAGAAAAGCATTTTTATTGTTCTGCTAAAATTTGCGCGGAACGCTTTATGGCGTATGTAAAGCGAGCCGATGTGATTTGTTTGTTAGCGCTGACCTCTGCCACGCAACGGTTTCGTCCCAATCCGTTTTGGGAGAAGTTGTTTAGTTTTGTTGGGAAGAGCTTTTGTCGGGTGGAAATAGAGTGATCGTGTTGCGACCGCAAAAAGGGCTTCGAAAGAGCCAGCGAAGAACGAGCTCATGATTGACGTAAATTGGGAGGGATGATGGCGCACTTAACTCCCATCCCCTTGGGTCAAACAACCCCCGAACAATCGGACACCACTTGAATGACAGATTATAAAAACGGGCGAAGAGCCCACCGACGGAAATACGCCTCATAGACTCACGATGCTGTCACAAGATAGGGACCTCATTACCCATTCATGGGAACGGGAAAGTAAACATCGGCTACAGCGGCGTTGCGTTCAGCGGGACCTCGTTAAATAGAGAAAGATCGGCTATAACGGCAGCAGCACACAGTGGGAACCTCCGTAAACCAAAAAAAATATCGTCGGTATGAGCAGAGAAAAGATCGTTAACCTATTGCGACATGGCTTGTAGACAGGTTTATTCTTAAAACAAAGGTGACCTTAATGATGGAAAAAAAAAAAAATCTTTCAACTTTGATTAATAAGAATAGTTCATTATAATCTAAATGAAAATGATTAATTATTTTTCAGCTTCATTATTTGATACGGGAAATATTTACTCATTCAAAACATTCGTTTTTTTCCCCTCCAAAAAAAAAGGAGCTTCCTGATTTAACTTCCTCGTCGTGGCTTAATTTTAACAAATCTACAACGGAACTTATATCGATGATTTTATATTGTTATTTTTTATTTATTATTTGTTTTCATAACTTAATTGCAGCTTTTATTCCAAAGCCTTAAATCTGTCATCATAATGAAGTTTAGTTTCATTTTTAAAAAGCTCATAAACTTGAACTTGTTACTAAAGAGAAGTCGAACATCTCGTTTCTTTATCGTGTATTTATTCTCATTACTTAGCAACATGTCAAACATCGAGAATCGACTCTAGAAGTTTTTCGCTGTCAAATTCTTACTTTCACCAGTAGATGGAGACAGCTTCCAAGATTATTAAAATGGCCGCAATTCTCAACAATTTTACGTATTCGTTAATTTTTTTTTTTTTTTTTTAAGTTTGAATTCTCTATTAAGAAAATCAAAATAAGAAATACTTTTCTTTCCGATTTTTGTAATCTGAAATAGGATTAGGATCAAAGTTTCCTAGAATAATTATTGGAAAAGGAGTTATTTAGGCCTATTTATCGTAACTGAGACATGGTGAGGCGGAAGTCAGTTTGCACGATTTGGAAGTCTTAAGTTCGAAGTGTTAAAAATACAACTAAAAATCTGGAAATTTGTTTTATTGACATGTAAATGTATAAATGAGAGATATTTGTCGTTTCAAACCAAAGAACAAAAACGGAATGTTATAAGGATGATTAAAGATTGCGATCTTGACAGGTAAACATCCGAAGTGATTCGATCAGATGATTCTTATTGAATTACAACATAACAATTTCCCGCCTTGTAGTTTATTAACTACTGTAGAACAAAAAGAATGTAATGAAGAATAGTCGTTGTTTAGTAATTTAATAAACAAAAGATCTAATTTGTTTTTACACTTACATTTGAATATATTGGTGTTAATTTAACGAAATTTCCGAAAGACATTGTAAAAGTCCTAAACGTGAAAATTAGTATTCCATTTAAAATATTAAAACGATAATATTTTACTTAATTTAAGTCGTAATCTAAACTTTTGCGAAGTTCAAAGGAAACAAAAATAAGAAAAAATTAAAATGATTCATCAGATATTTTTGTTACTCTCACATTGCTTCGATGTCAGCTCCACTAGTTTAGCTTTTGATTCCCGAGATAGGACTTAGGCATATTTTTTTTTTAACTGCCTACTTGCGAGTATTCTTTCTACCCAGCGCTGCGGAAAGGTTGGGAAACCATCGCAATATAATTTCAGTTTTTGAATAAATCGTAAAGTTATAAATAAACAAATAAACAACAATAAAAAGAAAACTTACAGATCATAAGAAACAAATTTAACGTGCCGAAAAATTATTAAGAAATGAAAAACCAAAATGTTTATTTATGTGCAGTTTTTGGTTTTCATTTCTTAAAACTTTAAAAGATCTTAAAACATCTAACGCAATGTTTCGCTGAGAGAGACCTGTTGCTTCATCAGGCTTCTCAACCGAATTTGAAAACTAAAACGGTTAAAACAACAAAGGTTCTAGTTGACATCATAATCTATTACGAACAATAATAGATTAATTACGACTAACAATTACAATCATAACCTAATGAAAATATGCGCAATAATTTGCATAGTCAAATACGTACAATGAAACTAATATGAATTACATTATTGGAATTTTAATTTCACTTCCACAATATTTTTTGAAATTCTCAGCCACAAAGAAGGTAGTTGACGAAGCAGAATAAACATGACGAATACAAAATGCAACTTTTCAATGAAAAGGCCTATCCGGTTGTAGCCCCATTTTAGTAGTCGCTTGTTTCTGATGATATTGTACGTGCATAAATCCTGAAAAATTGTGTTTATCAGTTTATTTTGGATTTCTTTTTTTCTTTTAATAGGCATTCCAATTGTAGCTAATAACGCGGCTTTCATAAAATTATAAAATTTATGTACATTCAGAAGTAAATAAACTTACTTTCGAATCCTTATTTGTGAAAAGATTGAGCAAATTTATTTTCTGAGTAAGTTGAGATTTGTTGGTTTGTTTTTAAATAGTTTCATAAAAAGATCAAGAATTTTTAATTTTTTTTTATTCTTGGGAGTCTCCGTTTCAGTTTGTTAATCATTTTAATTAATTCGAAATAGCTTATTGTGAGAATTGAAAAACATAATTTGAAGCTGGGAGTGAGATTGAATACAATTGAATTTACTTGGCGCTAAATTCACAACTGTAACAATAATATTTCAATGGTAAACATTGCATTTCAGTTGCATAATCATCCTAACACTGAACCACAAAAACCCATTGTTTACTGTTATCTTTGTAATCATTTTAATTTTCTGAACATGTTTTCTATTTTTGTAGCATTGACTAAATTTACTTGTGTGGAAATTAGATCTTTACCATTGGTTGAATTGATTCATCTGCTGTAATTTATAGTAGTCGAAGAACAATGGCTGCTACGGAATTTCTTTTGCATGTGAAACGATGACAACCGGGTTTGGAGGTGAGGTATCTGTGTTGAAGTTTATTCGTGCTTGTATCTCCCCAAGCACTTCATTTTTATTCAGGGTATTTGTTGTATTTTTATTGGGGGGTGGCAGGGGTGGAAGGAAGAGATCAAAGGCTATGAAAAATAGCACAGAAAACCAACGAGATGGTGTCAGTTACTTAGACGAAATTCGCTTGATGTAGATTTAGTTTTCTTTTTTTTTTCCTAGGCTCTTAATAAAAAAGCGGAAAAAATAAATTGCAGGATAAGTATCAAATATTATTGCAAGATTAAAGTCGATGTTAAGAATAGGGCTTTGTCTTTACTTAGGTTAATACATTTTTTGTTATTTCATTTTAAAAGGGAACTATTTACACTGCTTCAGGAATAAATAAATGTGTTATTTATTTATTTGAGAAAAGGAGTGCAATTGCATTCAATTCATTTCTTCTTACCTGTATAAGGACATTTCAAGGTTAAAAGTAAATCCGTAGAAAACATCTTAGTCGTTCATGTTAATGGCAGCAACCCAACAGTAAAATCATTACACTACTTTGCAAATTCAATAACTACAATAGTTTTAAGCAGAATCCTAAAGTTTATTGCAGTTGATGGCCTATTTTCGGTTTTGTTTCAGAGAGATGGGAGAGAGTAAGTTTTTTGAGTTTTTTTCCTGAGCTAACTTCTCACCTGTAGAATTTATCCTATTACTTCGACTTGGAGATCAAGATCTGTCTTTAAAGAGCCACTGACAGTCATACTAACTAACCCTTCTGTCTTACTACAGTTAAGTTTACTAAAGTAATAACCACGTATCATAAGCACGCTCTACTGAAAACCCTTCTCAAAAATCCAGTGAAGACACAGGGTTAAATCAGAGAACGAAGAATAACAGAAATTAATATTGAAACCGAACGTAGCAGAAATCATTTCACCGAGGATGTTTAGCTGTGGCGATTCCTTCAGCACACGCTGAGTGGTGTTGTCTTGTAACAGCCGTGGAACTGTTGGAGGCACCGGTGATAAATTTGGCGTTTACTGTATTAATTCCCACTTGCCTGGGCAGCCCTCCATACATTCCTCCTCCAATATTCGGTTCGGGTCTATTAATTATCGGGCTCGTGCTGCTTACAAAAACAACGGACCTCCCAGAGTAGTTGCCTGCAATACAATCAGTAAACCCTGTCATGCGTAACGACGCTCTCGAAGCGGGAGGGAAAAAAAAATAAAATAAAAATCGAGAAAGATTGTTTTAGATAACAATCCCAATATAGACACATTTCATTTATTTGGAAATGATCTCAGAGCTTCCTTTTTTCTTCACCTATTATCGCTTTGATCAGTAGCTGTTGCTTTAATTAACTTTTAAATTAATTGATAATTAGATGTCATGTAGACGTATGTATGACTCTGGTGAACTAACTTAGAAAAATAATTGTCCAAATAATTTAACATTTCCTTTCTTCTTTTTATCTACCTAACAAACAAAACTTAATGTTTCTTGCATTTATGTTTTGTCTTATTTTTAATTGTTCTTTGCATTTTAATGAGATCTCAACACTCCGTTCGTATCCCTTACAAGTTTTTCTTGTCTTGCCCCAGGAAATATTATTCCAGAAAATTATTTAATTTTATGGTTACAGTATAGCTAAAGAGGCCAGATTAGTTAGTAAGCCTTGTTAGTTTCGTAAATAGTCTAAAAGTCGATTAGTCAGTCATGTAGGAAAACTTAGAATTTTAATTCCTTGTCCCCAGCGAATTCTGCTTTAATAATCACTCAACTATGAAAAACTGAGTTGGCCGAAAACGAGTTATTTCCCATTGAAAACCTGTGGCTTTGATGCGTATAATAAGTAAATTAAAATCCTCATCAGCAAATTGTAATGCAGGTGACCAAATACATTAAAAATTGGTTCTCAGACTCTGTTATCAAATTCTTAATGAATTTATTTATTTTACTGAATACCTAAAAAGCACAATAACAGTTTACAAAAAAACGTCGTTTTTGATATCTTTTTTTTTTCGTGGTCTAAATGCATTATAGTGGATCGTTTCATCCGTCTACTTTGAGAAACTCATTTTCATTAACTTGATCTTTAAGCATGTTTCAACTGATCGTATGATTCCAATGCTTTTAATGGAGGCTACTGAATGTCTAACTATATGGTGAATTAGGTCTACATAGGCAAATCATTATACTTTTTTTTCACCAGTAATCTATTCATTTTTTTTAACTGTAAACGAAGGGTTTATATGATTAACCATAAAAGATTATTAATTAATTTAGCTATTTTGTTTGCATTCTTTCATTACAATCTTACGTAACTATTTTAAAATAATAATCTTGTGAATTTTTCTTAATCTTATTGATGTTTTATTTCAATGTAACTTTTTTATGTCATTATAAACGCTGTTAAATTTGATCTTTGATTACTGATTACGAAAACTTTTATAAACGCTATGTATTTATGTCAGTGTTACTCATTTAGAAGCAGTTGATCTTATTTCCAAATTATTGTTGTAGAAATTGAGTGTTTGCACTTTTAACATAGTGAAATATAACATTAAATTATACAGTTACATTCGTAGATAATTCACTGACATTCGATTTGTATTAGCAAATATCCAAGTACAGACCTTTACATTGTTTTGTTCATCTTGACTTGATATTTGTTCTGTGATCAGAAAAATTGGACATTTACCACTGTCTTAAAGTATTCTCAATAGATCATTACTATTACACGAATACTCAATGAAGTTAACAATGAGAGTATGGAAGCCGGGAGTCTAAGCATAGACGCCTTCTACTTCTTTCCATGTATGGAAGTCACGAAAGGTAAATATTTTCGTTTTTCGAACATTGGTACGTTCTTTTACAGAAATAATTGAACGTTCTTTTATAGAACTTTGCAAGCTTTATTCATCCAGAATTTTAGCCGAAGTCAATGGCATACGTACAATTTGATAATAAATAAAGAAATAATGCAGTTCTTGATAAAATACAACTAGACAGGGTTAATATAAATAAATATATCATCGATTCTTTGCAATAATGAAAATTAAGAATGAAATAATAGGGTTTTTTTTTTTTTTCCTATTTCGAAACGGTTTTTAATAAATATGAGAATAATAATTACTAAAGATAAAAGATTGATTACCAAGAAGTGCATTATGATAACTTCCAAATATTAAGTTTTTACAGTTCAAAATAGCAAATCTTTTGGTCTCTGTAGATCGTACCTTGTTTTTGTTTGTTTGTTTTTTGGCAATTTAATTGGGAATTACCGTTGGTGTTGTTTTCTCTTTTCTTTTGTCCTCTTCTTGAATGTCTTGTTTTGCTGTTGATGGGAAAACGCTTTATTTTCCATCGGTTGGAAAGGAAGTGGATGATTGTGCAATGGGTTGCTTAACCGCCCACCCCCTTGTCGTTGGAATAGATGGATGTAGTCGTTGCAATTGTGACCCCCCCTCTGACGCCAGACACTCCTTCGGAAATGGCGACATTGCGACCAACGATCGGAACCACTGATAAGTTCGATTCTGAGACGCACAAAACAAAAATGCACCGGTCCACTGGAAACCTACACCCACGGCTCCGAAATGAAGCACTCAGGGTTCCTTCAAGTGCTGACGACTTTACCAGAGTCACACGAGGAAGGAATTTTCGCGTCTATTATTAAGATGTTAACAGGGTTCCTACGCGGAAAAAGAGTGGAAAGAAAAAATAAAAATGTTGATTTTGAAAACAAATAGGGAAACATCTGAATAAGACTTTCTTGATATCTGAATTGGGACTTAATAATGGGAATCTCACATTGCAGAAAATGCCATAAGAAGACAGTAAAATAAGAAAACTTTTTCAAAATGAGGAAAAAAAAATGCATTTATATATAGTCTGGTTTTCGTAGATTCTTCTACATAGAACATGTCAAAGTCGATAAATGTTTTTTCCAGTTGTTCTAGACTCTGAAAATCCTTCTATTGCTATGAATAAAAATGCTTATTCTTTTGGTCTTTCTGATTGTCTGATTTTGAGATAAACTTCGAAATTTGTAGGTTGGTATAAGATGTTTTGGCGTTCAAAAGTTTTCTATGACATATCACAAATTTATAATACGGTAACTTTATTTATATAACTTCTTATACATTATAACAAATCTATTGTCACATTGCTGATAACAGTAAACATTCTAACCTGTTAATAATAAAGCAACGTATCTTCATATAACATCATTTATTTATTTATTTATTTACCTTTATTATTTTTAAAGGGACGAGTCTAATCTCCATAGCGATATTTAAAAACTATAGTAAACATATTTTTTTAAATAGTAAATAAAAATGTAGCACAATAAGTTTAGCTATTAAAGAAATTGATGTAACTCCCCACCCCTTATTCGGAAAAAAAGGATGCAATACTTTTTAATTTTTTATTTTTTTTTATTGATTGGCGAGGATCAGCATAATCTGCACCCATTCCAAATTTCTGTCAGTTTTTCCCAAATTTTATCAAAGCCGAGTTCTTATGTAATCGGAGAAACAGAGAAACCGAAAACTATAGGTCTTTTCGTCTGAAAATTGAAAATTTCGGCCATTCAAGACTAGATCAAAGAAGAAAAAAAAATAAACTACGAGTGTTGGAACAATTTGTAATCTTATTTTAT
>JAFIDM010006943.1:54606491-54706696 GCA_023159025.1 Thereuonema tuberculata | reverse complement strand
AAAAAAAAAAAATTAATCCCTATTACTCAAATAAATAGTCGAATCTATTTAATTTTAATGATTTAAGAGTAGAGATTACAGGATTACGAAGAAGATAAATATTGTTGACTTTGGATATCGATATAAAATCCAT
This sequence comes from Thereuonema tuberculata, assembly GCA_023159025.1. NCBI lineage: Eukaryota > Metazoa > Arthropoda > Chilopoda > Scutigeromorpha > Scutigeridae > Thereuonema > Thereuonema tuberculata. The sequence goes on along the minus strand of JAFIDM010006943.1, from coordinate 54,706,563 downwards.
CGTTACAGTCCGAATGCTTTTCTATGGAGATTTTTGGCATCTTATCGCGCTAATTTTTTGACAAAATTTAGATCTTCTCTTGTTCTTAAATGAGCAAGCCAAGTTTGAAGAAGATTCATTCGGCGTTCAAAAGTTATTAAGGAACGACGACACACCCACACTGATAGATTTGATGACACTCACTTGTTCTTGTTGATTCTGGAAAAAAAATTATGAAAATAATTAATTTTTTTTACTAATTATTTACTTAATTTACAAGACTGGGTAAAAAGTTTGTTTTATTTCCCCCCCCAAATGCCCTATTGTAATCCAAAAGAAATACGACCAATTATATTAATTGATTCGAATTGTACTTCCCATATCCGGATTGTGGGCCATGACTTTTACAATCCGGACTTTTGAAAGACATTAATTAAACTCCGTTTTAAAAAAGGATCACGAAATGAATACTTTTGCGTGTCTTCCGAATGACAGTTAGTTGTTTAAGCAAAAAACGTTGACATTTAGGTTGTCATTAATTAGCTAAATAAAGCTAGAAGAGTAAAGGGATAGAAACGTCTGGTCGCTGTGTTTCTGCTGTCTTTATTCTCCAGTTCACTTTCATATAGAGACAATATAAGAAACAAAATTCTTATCTAAGAATTACATCAGTAGTAATTTTCTTTACAACTGTAACGAGAATATCATCCAGCTGATGATATATAATTCATATTATTATTTTTATTATAGTTTTTAATACTAATTTAGTACAGCAATTAAGTCATATATCTCTGTCCGAATTTTAACGGGAATTAATATATTAATAGTACATAATTATTCTCGAGGACTATCTGGGTGTTGATATAGAAATGAGTAGCCTACTTCAGACTGCGTTTCTATGTGGCAGACAGTTGTGAGTATTAAACTGTCATTTAAGGCCGTATTACATTTACCATTTCACTCGCCATAAATGCAAGCCATAACGCAGGCAATGTCAGGGTACATTGCGAGCGATTAGTGTACCGCTTTACACTTACCATAACGCCTTCCATCACACGGAACATTTACACTTCTCAATTGTCATCATGCCTACCTTTTATTTACGAAAAAAATAGCATTGATTTATATAAAAACCATTTAGTCAATGCATCGGATAGGTGAAAGAATGTTTTTAATTAATTCAAATAGGAAATATTCATTTTTTTTTTCATCGTTTTATGTTTCTTTGTTTTCAGTTTCGATAAATCAGTTTCAATAAATAATTCAGTCTCGTTAAATCTCGATCAACGACGATATCTTTTCGAGATGTCGGTCGCTGTCGATTCAAATTTTCAAGCCGAAATTATGAAATTCTTTTGATTAATAATGTAACATTTTATGAAAGCATCCACGAAAACATAAGGAAAAGATGCCCTCCGATCGTGAAAATCATTTTTGTAATCGGTAATTTCGAATAAATAGATACAAATCGATTGGACTTCCAAGTTCTACAATTCGTCACCAGGAGCGCTAGTGTCGATGTCCAGCCATCTGATGTCGCGCCATTTCTTCAAAGATAGCCCAAGCTCTATCCCTCGCCATCTCCTCTCGCCATCTGATGGCGAGTGAAATGGTAAATGTAATACGGCCTTTAGAAACTTCTGGGTACGATAACTGAACGAATAATTCCCTAATCTACGATCTATATTTAAGAATAGTCTACAGTTTTTTAGAATAGTTTTTTACATTTTGGTTTCTAGACCGATTGTAAGGGAATCTTTATAATTAGGGCTAAACTATATCTTTAAAAAAACCTATTATAATTCTCTTTGTTGCATCTAATTTCTTATTTATTTTTACTATGTTAAATGTTGTATTTGAGTGTTTGTAGAATTAGTTTGTAGGTTACTTTTATTTATGGATTCAACCAATATTCGTTTCGGTGCCTCAGGCAGTAATGAACTATTCTTATTAATTTTCGTAATTAAATATGTCGTTTGTGTAGAAATAGTTTAGTTTATTTAAGAACAACTTTGGTTTCGAAGCTACATTGTTAAACATTATTGTAAGTTTTGAAATTACATAAGAATGTGAGGAAAGTTTTTCACTGGTTGCATTGCTAATTGTTTCTGTGCGTTCTGATTGCTATAACTTCACAGTAAATTGAGTAGATATCTTCCTTATTTGGTACTCATTGGAGGATCCTTTTAGTTAGACAATGGAATCAGTTTGGTATCGAATATCCATTTACAACTCTAAAAGAGGACAAAAACTGCAGTTAACAGTGAATGATGTGTAGTCTTCACTCCGAAATAGTTATTTTAAATCTTTTGCAAATACTGTTCAGAGATTAAATGCAACTTTGGTGATATATTTGAATAAATTATCAATAAAGCAAGGTGTTTATACATAAAGTGGAAATTATTATTATATGATTTTGAAGCAGTGGAAAATAAATACAAGAATGCTTTACAATAATGCTTACTTTTCTTTTTTTTTACCAAAAATAAAAAAAATGAAAGTATGACTGAATGCTTTTGTTTTCCCAAGGTTTTTTTTTTTGTTTAGACTTATTTTTTAAAATGAATTGGATTCCTATGATTAAGCCGAAGAGATTATATGTGTAGCGTGAGTTTCATTCTATAATTTAAACATGACAAATCTCCCTCTCTTCCACTAATACTGGAAGTGCTCTATAATAAGAAAGCAGTCGATTCAATTCAACTTTGGTAATTAGAATATAATGTATAGTGTTTTGACTATAGGCTGTTGAAAGCTGTCAATCACTTGAAACGACACATTGTGAAATGTTAGTGTTTCTAGGTATTACAAAAAATCTTTTAATTGATGATTAGTTAACGAAATAATTTAGGTTTTCGTGTTTCCTACAGCCTTCACTGGTTACATTGCTTGAAAAGTGTGATTGTTTCCGGTTTTAGCAGTTGTAAATAGGGATGGGTAGTTCGTATAAAAGAGCTAGTTCAATGAACGACCTAGTTCAAATGAACTAGTTCATGAAAAGAACTATAGTTCACGAACGACCTAGTTCAAATGAACTAGTTCGTTCTTTTACCACTCCACTATTGGCTATTGGAATTGGTTTATTTCGTTTTATATAAAGTATTTGAGAACTTTTTTTTTTGGTTGTTAAGGTAAAAAGAACGACTTAGTTCATTTGAACTAGTTCTTTGAAAAAGTTCAATAAAAAGAACTCTCTCAAAAGAACTAGTTCAGTAAAAAGAACGACTTTGCCCATCTCTAGTTGTAATCTACACCAAAGTGAACGATAATCCTCTTCCGAGAGCGCACAGAATACTTAGTACAGGACGGACGGACAGACACATGTACGAGCGCGTTTCAGTCCGGTGAAAAAGCGTTAATTGAAGCTCAGTGATGTGACCCCTGTCGTTAAGTTTAGTTGTTGATTCATTGTTGTTGTTTAAATAGGTTTCCCAGCGGCTAATTTCTTTGCGTGACGGCTCTCTTCCAATATCATTAAATGCAATGGCAAATCGTCCACGCCTGCGTTTCACCTTTCCGAACTGATTTCCATTGATTACTTTTCTTGCGTTCCAAGAGAGAGAGTGTGGAGTGAATTTCATCCCATCATTAGAATTCCCGTCAGAGATATAGAGGGCGCACGAAGATCACCCGGCAATAATCTTTTGCTAACAAGTTAGACGGTAATAGCAATTGCTCACCGATCCATTTATTCATCACATTAACTTCGCAGGTTGCGTGATAATACCGCGCTCCTATTTCCCGCCCTTTCTCTTAACGAGCCTTGCAGACCCAGTCGTTTTTCTCTGCCGTCGCAGAATGATGTATAGCAATATCAAGTTTGGTCATCATTCACCGATGCTAGATTCTGGTTCGAGAGTTGATTCGAACGATCTGTAATATGTTTTTTTTTTAATGAAATCCTTATGGTTCTATTAAAACTCCCAATCAGTATATGGCGCCACTGACAAGTCATTTTCAACCGATGCGAGTTAATAACTAGTTAATGACGAAGAAATCGTTAGATTAGAACCGAAGGTCATACATCTTAAAAATTTTCAAAATGGAAAGAGTGTAAAATATTGTAATCTTTTTTTAAAAAAAAAAGTTTTGAAAATTTTTGTTTTACTTTTTTATGTTGCACTTTGATAATAAAAAAAAATGCATATGGAACCATTTGGTAGATCTCGGTAAGACATCCTTAAGTGTTCTGCCCCGAACGATTGATCTACTTGTCCTTCTTATACATAAAGATGAATCCGTAGTATTTAATGAATACTTCGTTTTTTTAAGAACTTAAAGGTAACAAATACATATTTCCACAATCCTTTTCACTAGAATTATAAAAGGAATATTTCAGATTAGTAATAAAATAGGCCTACGTTTCAATATTGCTATGGCATTTCAAAAAAAGCACTCCAGCCTTAGATATTCTTCCTGATTCGTATTAGCTAGTTTTTGTAATCAAATGACATATAAACCAAGAGCATTGTAAGTCTACATGAAGTAAACATTCCGTTAGATGATAATCATTGGCGTACCACCCCCTCCTCCCAATTGCATTCGAAAATAAAAGGAATCAAGCATTTGGACTTGCTCTTTTTCTTTTTTAATCTGTTTGCTTATAATCCTCTTCCCCTTCTCCCCCATCCGGAAAAGGACACAACTTTATTTTTTGGTTGGACCATCACAATCCCTCCTATTCATTGGCACACCTCATGTAATAGTAACATTATAATTTATTATAAAAATATTCAAATTAATATAAACCGATATATTAATTCCCTATTGTGAACTACAATCAAATATCAAATTAAGTGCGTTAAAATATATATATATATATATATATATATATATATAGTTAAAATTGTTGTTAAAAAAACAAACAAAATATTGAATGAATAAGTTTACGACTGAAATGAAACGACATTGTTTTAAACCATGTAATAAACCTCACAATCCCAAAGCAATAGTTATACATACAAAGAAAATTTATTTATAAATACGCCTTCAAAACTTTAGTTTGAGTGTAGCGTAAGAACAACAAACTCCGATTTGACCATTCTTCTTTTGTTAATGTAGTTTACTGCCCCGTTCTCCTCTTAATGTTTACTGACGAGAATCGTAGACTTCTGCTCTGTAGTGTATTTATACTTTGTCTGAAAAATGTTAAATAAAAACCGTGCATCCAATATTATATTATTGTTTTACCATTAAACAGAAAATACTGCTATTTTGTGATCGATATAATCATTTTTTCTTATTATTTATTATTTCCAATAGCGTTTTCTATATCAGTAGGATTTCATTACAGCTTCGTAGTATCCAATATATTATTATTTTTAACCCTTGTATGAAACGTGTTTACTAATTGATGATCGGACAACTTTTAGTCTCTCTTTTTTTATTTCTTTTTGTTTCCAGAATAAACGACGTAATTTTATTTAACTAACTGAAGTATTTGATCCAATATCGACAATTTTAGACAACTTATATGAATTATTTTCGAATAAGACATCATCGCTAAAGATTCCAATCTGCTGCGTTGACCGTAGTTGGATACGAATATTAGCTTCCATTAATCAGTCAAACAGGCAGAAAAATGTGGAGGCTTCCCTCAAAAAAATTACTACAAAATTTCCTTACAAAATTTTCAGTGAAAATGATAAAAAATTATATGAAAATTAAAAACTTAAGACGCTATTTGTTTGGGGTTACATTAATCATAGCTTAATTCTAAGAAAATATTTAGGTATTTAGATTATTATTTAGATATTTTAATATTTATTTTTCATTACAGTTTTATTTTCCCTGGGATAATAATTTAGTCAGAAAACTAGCTTCTGTTTATTCAAATTGGATCAAAATCAAGGAAGTTTATGTCAAAAATTAATTTAAGAAGTTAGTGAGTGGATAGGAAGGAAAAATCATGGAGACAAAACAAAATCATTTCAAATAAAAAAGAGCTATTTTTCTTGATTATAAGGAAAGAAATGAATTTGTTAATATTCAGGAAAAGGTCATCAAAGCTGCTTTTCGAATTGATATTGATTCTAGAAACGATTCAGTGAGTAAAGATTAAGAAAACAATAAGAGTAAGAGACTATAGATGGAAATTAAATAACATTATAGACTAGGACAGTAAAAGCAGATCACAAGAGGAGCTTTTAGCTACTAGAAAGAACACTTAAATAAAACGTACCGGTACGACAGAAAGTAATTGATCGTTGTTTCATCACTGTGTTATGGAAGCTAAAGGTTACATTTCTGTTACATCACCACAATAATAAATAGTGATAATTCATTATGTTTTTATATAACATAAGGATGTCTAAGACTACCTACTGCTACAGTTGCGACAATCCGGGCGAGAACCGTACCTGGTAATGAAGAAGTGATTGTGTGTTTGTTGCTAAGGAAACGTTAACATTCAGCAGGATATTAACAAGCAGATATTAATGCCATAACAAGATTTTCATTTAATAACTGCGCTTCATTTTGGTTTACCGCCAAGAAATGAATTTCTGGAAGGGTTAGAGCTTCTATAGGTACGTAGAAATGTGCCTGCGAAGATCATCGATGGAGTTTGGAGACCCTGGACCGCACCTCGTGCGGCGATGCCAAGGGCGGCAGGAAGCTGTGGCAGGTCGGACTAATTAGGGCTCTCCGTCTGACAGATGGACCAGCACAAGGGGTCGGCCCCGCCCTCACTCCACCAGAGCTTTAATAATTTCTAATAGAGCAAAACACTAAAAGGACCATTGAAAAGGATCCTTTAGATTTTACTGATAGAGCTTCAGAAATACAAAGGAAACAGCTATTTAAAACAAACACTACCTTTCTGTTTGTAAGATTTTCAGGTTGTTTTTTTTTATAATTTTATCCATTTGGATTTAAATAATCCTGGCTAAATAGTTTCAATGAATTTAAACACTTTGTTTAATTTAGGTGAAATAATTATTTTAATTATCGAAATGTATTTGATTTAAAAGAATTAATAGTATATCTACTGTTCAGATAGAGCATTGATATGCACAATAAATATTAATCGTATTAATTGGAAGCATATCAAACTGAAAATAAAATTCAAGGGAAAAAAATTTGACATGGCTTGTAAAAACGTTTCATTGAAATCAATTTAAAAAAGAAATCATAATGGACTGTAATTATGACTTTTCTATTTTCTTTTAACGAATTTCTAAATAAAACAACAATGTTTATTACTAGTACGATGATAATAAATAAATGAAGGAGGAAGGAAAAAGAAAAAAAAAATGACAGGAAAGTGAGTTGAATATTGGACAACAGTAAACCCTTCAGAAGAACCACTTTTTTTTTTTTTTAACGGACTCGTTACAACTCTTTTTTGTTTATTAGCACTCATCAGCTAAAAATCATCCACATATTTTAAAGTATGCGACGAGGAATAAAAAAAAAAAGCTGAGGAATCAATTCAACAAAACAGCCAAGTGCATTTTCTTTGATATGTTCAGAATCCCAGAAGTACCTTTATGTATCCAGTTCTCAGCCGTAAAAATGTCCCTCGACACAGTGATCTAGACGGAATGTAATTGGAATATCACTTGTATTTTGTTCGTACACTGATGCAGATATTCTGGTTTTTTTTTTCCTTGTTCAGTAGAATGTAGTCTCGGCTCTTTTTTTTTTTTTTCTCTTCTTCTTCTTGTTTGCCAATGCGAATTCCTTAACTGTCAGCTAGGAAATGCCACAGTGACCTTTCCACTCAGTCTTCGCCGTTGGAGGTCCAGGCGATCCATCAGATACATTGTATAATATGACCAGAACAATGTTCCTTCTTTTTAACTTTTGTTAAATAATTCTCGTGGCTCCTTATTGTCTGTACCACATAGGGACGGTGCATTGTCTCTTCAATTATGGAATAAATTTCAATACATTTATTTGTATCTTTTGATATCTGAAACGGCCCTAATCACCTCAGGATCGAGATTTACAATTCTTCCATGATTTTCAGATAGTTGATCTCTGCTCTTTACGTTTGCTCGTGTCTTCAGCTTTGACGACGATTATTATTTTTAACCCGCATTGCAAATAGATAACCAACCATACCTTAATTATTGGGTTGGCCAAAAAGTTCGTTCGGTTTTTAAGTAAAAATAACAGACACATTTTTCATTGTCACCAATAATTTTATTGAACAATGTCTTCAACGGTTTGTTCCACTACCTTCTGCCATCTTTCAGGCAACTTCATAATTCCATCTTAGCAAAGCTTTTTATCTTTTTGAGCAAAAACATGTTCTAGATGCCTTTGGTGTCTTCCCGGGAATTGAATTTTTGAATTTCCATAAGAAAATTTTGTAAAGACCGAAATTACTGGAAATCCGAAGGTGCAATGTCTGGCGAATACAGCGGATGAATCAGAACTTCCCAGGCAAGCTGTAGCAGTTTTTGCCTGGTCATCAAAGAAACCTGCGGTCTTGCACGATTATTGTCTTCCAACTTCAGTTTATTCAGTTTCACAAAATTCACCAATTTTGATCAGTTTTTGTTTTAAATGCAAGCTGATATGACAGCTATCACAATACAATCTAACAAAATGGTGTCGAATGACGTTAAAGACGCTTAAGATCTACATACTAGAGCCAACTTACGTAAAAAAAAAAGAAAAAAAAAAAGAACGAACTTACTGGCCATCCCAATACATTCGTTTATTACATTTACCGTAACGATTCAGTTTACCTATTGATGTCTAGCATTTTGTGAATTCCGTAGATTTAATGATCAATCAGCAGTTACGTTATTACGAAGATATAACAGTTGTCGCTAATGGGCTTCAAACGTAATACGACAGGTAGATAAGTATTAAGTTCACTCACGGAACTTCCTGAAATTTTGAAAATGCTGTCTAAATATTATTGGTATAAAAATTAATGGGAACGTCTGTGCCTCGGGTCTTATAATGTAGCGAGACAATAATGGAAGACGCTACTCAGCCACACGACGACTTTTGAGTGTTTTAAGAATCTGGTATTTCACTATCTGGTCTGTTGACGATTTTAGCTATTAAAATATGCGTATTAATTATTTTTAGAGAAATAGTAAATGCGAATATAATGATTGTATCTATAGTAGGTTAATTTTTTTTACTTGCAGCTCGTGTATATTTTCAATTAGTGTATCAGCATTTTTGACTCTTCATTATCGGTCGTAGAAGCAACTTGCTTCTTTTCAAGTACAAATGCAAAAATTGAGGAGATGCGATTATTTCCAGACCTTGAAAACATTCTTTGACAGTATTACAATGAAGATACTTATCTTTACTCAAAAAGTTTTGTTTTTTTCTTCAATCCCGCAGTACTCAAAGGAACATCATACACTGAGTGGCCACGTTACTAGAGACACCATACTAATAACGAGTTGGTTCTCCTCTAGCTTTGGTCATAGCCATATTTCTTCTAGGCATAGATTTTACAAGATGTTGGAACCGTTCTGCAGGAATATGCTGACAGAAGAGCAGTCCTTAGCATATTTCACATTCTGCTTTTCTGTGATAGAAGAGGCACTCTTGTTGGTCTTCTGCTGTTAAAAACCAATCAGGGACAAGGCCCATCGGGGTTTTGCATTCAGATATAAGTTTCGGTGCACTTGCGTTGTACTCTGCTGTAGTGTGTCGTGTTGTTGTCCTTCTGTTGCCGCAGACGATTCGTGCCAGTCGTTTGTTACCTCTTTCATCCATAAACCTTTTCCGTCCACAGTTGCGCTTATTGCTTGAAGTTTTTTGGTCCAACTGCCATTCTCTGAACACCCGCGATACTGTTGCACGAGAAAAGGCGAGGATCTTCACAGTTTCCGAAATACTGGAACCAGCTCATCTTGCCCCCACGATCGTGCCTCGTTCGAAATAGATTAAATCATCTGTCTTAAGGGCTAAACACATACTGCGAAAGTTCGACGAAAAACGCACGACAAAGTCAACGCACGAATTGTCCTTCGCGTGTGTTTCGCCGGCCATTCCACATGACCAACGAAATCGTAGGGAAAGTAACAGGAAATGAGGGGAAGATCCGGACTGAAACCGAAGCGGAAATTACTTCCGTTGGCGCGAAGCGAAGAAAACAACTCAAAATGGATGCCCCAGTTGCTTTGCGTTCACATTATATCAATGAAATCTATTTCATTTGAACGCCGCTGCGGCAAGATTTTAACATCCAAATCGCACGCAGCGACGAAATCGCAGGGAGTTTCGCGTCAATGTGGAATGGGGTGCGTCAGATTTGAGGATTTTTCGTGCGTTTTTCGTCGAACTTTCGCAGTATATGTTTAGCCCTTAATACATGTTCCGGCGAACTGTAGTGATACACAGGTCTCTTGACACCGAGCATGCCTTTTATATGCTACTCGTTGGTGTTACGTCACCATACGTCACTATCGGACCCGTCCAAGTTAGAGTGAGGGATGTCTTTAAAAAAGCGGCCACTCAGTGTGTATATATAATAAATACATAAAACAGTATTATTCGGTTGTAACTTGCCTGAAAGTTACTCGTATGCTATGTTATTATATCCGATTTTGATCTTAACAGATATTAGTTTTATTATAAAAATACTCTGTGCTTTTTTGAAAAGAAAAAAATTCAGGTGTTGATTCATATTGTATTCAGTATATATATATGAGTCGGTCAGTGCAAGAACTTCCGAAGTCCAAGTAACTTTATTATAAGAAAAACTGTCTGGATTCGTTACTTGGGATGTTATTGCTGTCACTATTGCGTACTACCAGCCTCAGCAAGGCAATTGCAATGGATTTCAAACGTTATTGCACCGTATATCGCAGCACTGATGCTTCAAGACACCTACAACGCTTTGACCTGGAATTTTCATATTTTTATTATTTTATATTTTTGGACTTGAGAAGTTCTTGCGCTGACCGACTCATATATATATTTACTCGTAAAAACAGATGGCTGTACTCCTTACCGGCGCGTATTATCACCCACACACACACAAAAGCGCTGATAATACTTACTATATTGGAACGTTGATTACTATGTCTGTATAGTCAAAATAAGAAAAGTCGTTTTAGGAGAATTACAATGTATATTTAATATTGTAAAATTTTATTTCAATAAAGCAGATGGAAAATGTAGAAAGAATGTGGTAATTAAAATTTCCTTAAGCCGAGTAATTTTTTTTTAGATTTAGAGCTTGACAAGAAAGATGTAGACAGACAAGGAAAAATTATTTTTTGAGTCTCTTAGCTGATGCGAATCAAATGCGTTTAGTAAATTTCTCAGCAAAAATAGTTTTTGAGTTAAAGATCAGCACAGATTCATCCTTAGGAAAGTTATTGTGAATTATTATGAGTTGTATTAAGAACAAAGTAAGAAAATAATTTTTTTTCCACATTTAGTTTCTTGTTAAATTTAATTAATAATTGATTCTAAAGTATAATATTGATAGGGAAAAAAATTACAATTGCATTAAAAGTTGAAACTTTCCTCGAGAATGCAGAAATATCCGTTTTCGTATTCTACTTTATTTATTATATATAATTGCAATAAGCAAAAGTTGTATAAAATGAATGCTTATAAATATAAAAATAACTTATCCAACTAAATCGGAGGTTGTATCTGTCTAATTTAGTACTGTTTTGATTTTTTTTTTTTTTTTAACTGCTGTTGCGCTACTTGTGGGGCAGAGAATCTTGATATCCATTAGGATTATTTAATGTTGTCATGTCGATAGCAGAATGAGTTATAATTTTTGGGCAGCAGCGGCCACCCTGTCATTTTCCACTCATTCACTGATGCAATTAACCTGCCTCGGTTGCACCAACCCACCCGCCAACGATTCCCACACAGACGCTCGAGCGTTCGTTCCATGGTGCAGACGCAAAAACTGACCCCGCAGCCCCTCCGTCAGTCATTGGCGAATTATTAGACGCGGAAATTTGGAACTAAGTAAGAATTTGAATATTGTCCGAAAACTGTAGGGCAAAAAGAGAATTTGTGGTTATTTGGCCGTAGTATCACTTACTTCGGTGATTTTCAGTTAACAAAATTTATGAATAAGATTTAATCGAAGTAATTATCTATAATTGAGGATGAAATTGGAAGAGAGCAGCAACATTAAATATATTTAAAAATAATGAAATTGTACAAGGAACGTTTCGTCTTGGCTAAGTGCCAGACGTCATGGGCTGACAGGCAAAGATTTTTACATGATTTAAATTGTGATTAAAAATAATAATAATAATAATAAAATGGCTAACATTATAAGTTACAGGAAGTGAAGAAATGTATGTACTATAATGCACTCACTAGATGCGAAAATGACTGGAAAGTGGAAGAATGACCTCTACCGTGACTATAAAAATAATCTGTAATTTAATGACTATTTACATATTTTTTTTCAAAAATGAAAGTAGTGGTAGTATTTTAATAACGAAATAAATATAAATATTATTAATTGACTTTAATAATTAGCATACATAATATGATAGCAGATTATTTTAGAAAAATAATTACATATTTAGTTTTTATTTTATGTAAATATCCAAGATAACATTAAAAACTATTTTTGATACTAAAACATTTTTTTTTTTTTCTCATAAAGCTAAGGGTGTTTTTAACTCGTCCCCCCCCCCCCCCCATCCCACCTTCAAATTACATTCGTTTTCGTTTTTTCAACTGATTTGATCCGTTCCGATCGAAACCACAGGCCTTTTGTTACAAATGAAACGTAAATTTATGGAAGATTGATTCGAAAGATAGATTTCAATATATTTTCTAAGTTATGTTGGATTCCGCGCCTTCCCTGTCCCCACCCACTGCATCAATTTTTTTATTATTTTTTTTTAATACATATTTTGAAGAAAACAATGTTTACTTTGGAGCTGTGAAGGAAATGATCTGTTAGTTTATCTGCCCACGCTGGAGGGCCCGTCAAAGATGGATTTTTATGATGGCTTCACGATCACGCAGCTACGTCCAAATCAATTATCGCATATTTAAAAGCGTTCATAATTTAGGCTTTTCTTTCGGAAACATTTGCAAAGGGAATAGATTGCGTCTGATTCGCCGCCTTTGAAACGGACTTGTCTGTATAACAGTTCTGTATATTTGCCCTTCATAAACAATAACGATAGATAATAATCTTATTCCAGAAACAATCGTTTAGTCAATGAAAATCAATGATTTTTTTTTTTTTTCGTTATTAAAAAAAGGTAAATAATTTTTATAAGATTGCCTCACTTGCCAATAACACATTTTCAGAATAAATCTTGAGATGGTGAACAATACGAGCAAGGTACTTGAAAGCAAATCGTCACTGAAATAAGGAGATCGTAAGGAACATAAATGTCGTTACGGAGATCATAAGAAATGGAATAGTGTAATCCCTGGAAATATACGGACGTATACTTTGCAATTCGCACTTCGAAAAAGTTTAAAGAAAGTGCGAATTCAGCGGGATTCACTTGTCAGCCCGAATGTGCAACTGTCTCAAGCACAGGTATCCTTCGCAGGTTTTCTTGGGAGAATGTTAGGTTGGTAGATAGCAATTTTTTTTATTATCTTTTTGTTCTGTGAATCATGGAGGGATTAAGTAAGCATTTCCTGTGTGCTGATGAAAAGAACACAAGCTGTATAATAATGCTAATAACTTATCCCATTAGGAATAGATTTATTGGAGCCTTGTTAAACCCATAGCCCTGGGGGCTGCCAGCAAATCAGTGCCGTAAATAATTCGTAGTGATAGCTAATGGAGAATTACGACCTGTGCGTTGGCTGCCTTCACATTCACCCAAAAAGAATCACTGGGGAAGATATTTGGCAAGAAAGCAATGCAGAAAAATGCTGATAGTATTTGAAATCTTCATATTTAATGGATTAGAAGGAAACATAATGATAATGCACTAACCTCCATAGGGTAAAAATTTGATTTTCAATAAATATTGAAAACCTACTGTAAAGGGAACAAAAAAAAATAATACTTACGTAAAAATTGATGATGATTTGTTTACAGTTGATAATTATTAGAGCCGTATTGTTTGTTATAAATAAGTATGTTATATATTTTTTGTCCTGATTTTTATTTCCATTTTTAAGTTTTATATATAAGTAGTTATTGTACATGTTTTGGAACAAATTTTCGCCTTCTTTGGGGATATTTATCAAATAAAATGTTATGGGAATCCGTATATGGGGAAGGAAGGAAGTCATGAAGTCTGTTTAGAGTTTGATTGAATGTGTGAGAATTTTTTTTTTTTAATTTTTTTAACTTTTTAAATCTGAAATTTAAATCTAAACTGAAAAAACTCAATACTATCCATATTGAGTTTTTTAGATCAGATTTTTTATTATTAAGTAGTAAGTGCTTGCATATATCAAGGACTTTTAGATTACAAAATAAGTGGTTTATATAATTATTTTTTTTTGTTATCATAACTAGCGCTAAAAGTTATTATTCATTTGAATCAAGGATTAATTAAGACTATACGTTCGCCGAAGGTGTTGTCCTTAGTAAAGTTAGCTAAATGTCACTAAATGATAGTGGTAATTACTGACAGGATGTTACTGTTTTTTTTTGTTTTTTTTTTTCTCACTTTAATATACTATTCTTTTGTATTATTATTAAATAATTCTAGGTTAGTCTGAGTTGATTTTGATTCTATTTCTCTCAGATTATCCTGACTTTGACATCCTGTATTGTTGAGAGGAATGTTTGCCAGTGAAGAATAAACCAACTACCTTCAGTGCAGAAGCTGGTCTTTGTTTTAATGCGTAAAGGAGGGGGGGGGGGTAATTAAAATTAAATATAAAAATTTATTTTGATTAAACTGCTGTTGAATTAAGTGGAATGTATATCAGCGTATGGCGTAAGGCTGCGTGTGTATTCTAGAGGTTGGGAGGGAAAAAAAAAAAAAAAAACCGTATTCATTATCATGAGAATCAACAGTAAATCATTTGTTTCGGCCTCCCCTTCTTTTTTGTTTTTTCACTTGAAGGTAAATTTTCATTGATGAGTAACACGATTAACAGCCTTCACAACTGATGCATCGACCAGAACTCTCCACAGATTTATAGCTCTGTGCACTTGACCTCCAAACTCACTTTCAACTAAACTAAGAAAAACCCTTCACTGAATCTCTTGTTAGTAGCAGGTATTATTATTTTAGTTTTCATATAGCAAAGAAAACAAAAAGCCCTAATATTTATCGTTATTTCCAAATAAACTGTTTACCATGGAACAATTAAGTATAGAGTCAATTCTTTAGTTTAATTGAAATAATTGAAATTTATGCTTTGTGATATATAATCGTATAACTGCATGACTCGGGGCTCTGATAATCCTACAACTTCTTGTCTTTGTTTTTTATTGTAATACCCGTTTGGAAAGTGCAGTTAATGAAGTCTGATACTGATTTGTCATAATGTTTATGATACTTCTTAATATCATACTTCAGCGCCATTTTATTTCAAAGGTTGCATCTACAAATGTAAAGTAACAGTCGATGACAAACCGATTGCCTTAAAAATAAACTAACGCTATGAAACTGAATGATGTATTATATTTCTTTCATAGAATTTGTTTAATATTTTCCCCATTAGGATTTCTACTTAAAACATCTGTAAATGTTCATGTTTTTATCATTGCTGTAATCTATTTGAAGAAGTATATAGGTGTCATCAAGACTAAATTGCCGACTTTGGTTGTATTTAGAAATACAGTTCTTAACCACCATCCTTGAAAGGGTAAACGGAATTATTTTGACCAAAAAATTTTCATAAGAAGCATTGTACTTTATCTGGCAGAAATGACTACTACTTTTATGTTCTTTTTGAATTTCCTCCCGAGGCTCGTTTTATTTCAGTGTGATCACGTGGGAAAGTATTAAAAGACCACTATTTGTGAAGGAGATGGAAAACATTAGATTCTTCTGTCCCTATGGTTGATCGGCAGAAATGCTAATAATTTAAATCAATTTATTTACATAAACTATGTACCTTATTCTGATACTTTCTTTCGACGTTAATTTAACTCACACCTTTCTCTTTGGTAAGGGTACGATTTGTGACTTTCTCTTTGTGATCAGATCTTTTCTATGTATATTAATTACTTTATGGTACAGTAACTGTTTCCCGTATCAGCCACTGTTGGCACTTGGGCAGCAAAGGTGTAGGTTCCGACGTTATAGTGATCAATCGGTGGAAGCCCAGCATTGGGCCCCCAGGATTTAACCCCGAGAAAGAAACTCTATTCCCATTTTACAGAGAGCTGGGTGAACCCTGGGACCTATCCGGAGGAGAAATACCCTAGGAAAAATCGACTATCTCCTCCAGGGATTGATACTATATGACAGAGCTTGTCAACTAGTGTGTCGCAGACAGTGGTGTGCCGTGAAAATGCTAGAAAATTCTGAAGGTGCCTCTGTAATCTTCGCACTTAGTCATATGCTCTACACTTAATTCTATGGCATCAAAAAAATCTAGATAACCACAAAATTTCAATTCATTTCCTAATTCATTTCTAACAATGAAGGTTTAATGAAGTCTTAATTCGTATTTCAAGTCATCTTAAAAGAGATATTTAAATATTTTTTTAAATTCGTTTGTTAAATTCATTTGTAAACCATAGGTGTTTTTTAAAGGATTCATTTATATGCAATGAAAATAATGAAAAAAGTTGATGTGGCGTGAGGATTTCTGCAACTATACAAGACTGCCTTGAAGCGAAAAAAGGTTGAGAACCACTGCTGTATGATAAACACTTTCCTATAGATATTGGAAACCAACCAAAAATAACATTTGAGTTATAATTTTATTTTTTATTTTATTTTGAACTCTAATGTAATTTACTAATTATTAATTTTTGATTAGATATATTTCTTTCTTTTTTTTTAAGAGATTTTTTTTTTTTTTTTTACTATTTTTTTTAACAGACATACTTCAGTTTAAGCTTCTTCTACGTTTTGAACATCATTCTGGATCATAGCTTACAGATTCAATTAGAATTCTGACTTCAAATTATGCCAATTACTATTTGAGAACGAGCCAACTGATTCCGACAGCTTGACGCTATACAGTCTGTATGTTTTGATAAAGATAAAGAGATACAATACGGATTGTAGTCATGAAATTCCTGTATGAATACTTTATCTGAACTAATATTTAAATGGATAGGAAGCACTGTGAATGGTATCTGCGGAATGATGTAGAGCTCAATTGATTTTTTGGAATGCTCTATTTTCGAAAGGCTATTTATGTGAAATAGCGCTTAGCAAGAAGCGTCATTATTATCACATTGCTGCGCCGTTAATACGTCCGCAGATTTAACACTCTAGACTGTACTTTTTATGGATTGCTGTAAAGATAAAATGTATGGTCGTAGCATGCACGACATGAAACACCTACAAAGCCATAATGACCAGAGTTTAACAACATTCAATGGAAATGTTTGAAGGAGTTTCCCCCCCCCCCCCCCAAAAATAAAAGAAAATTTTAGTTGGAGCCCCCCCCCCCTCCCCTTGGCCTTTTTTTTTTTTATTTCCCTTATTGGAATAGTCTACGACTTATATTGTAGTGATTAAAAAAATAAACTTTGAATTACAAATGTCAATTTCTATATTAACAGTTAAATATAAAATAAAGAAATTAATGAAAAGTTATGATATGATTTTTTTAAACTATCTTCTTAAATTATAATAAAAACTGTAAAAAATCAGGAAGAAATTAAAGACCTTCCTAAATCGCTTCATATTTCAGTTGCCAAAATTGTGTGTATTTGAGTTTTTCAAATAAAAAAAGCTAATATTTTTCTCCAACTTTGGAATTCTTATTACTAAAAACTACCAATTATAAATCAAAATGAATTTTAAAAATAAAAATTTATATTTTACAGTCTCAGGTTTTTAACTGCAATTTAAAATGCAAAAAAAAAAAAAAAAAAATGTAAATGGGCTCGAATAATAGTAGAAAAGAAGCACGGGGGCAGGGGATGTTAGCTCTACCTTGAGAATTATGTAGGATTTCGTTTGCCAACGAAAAACTTATAATATTTCAAAACTTAATTTTAACAACAATATTAGACTCATAACAGATTAAAAAGAAAATCTCAACAGATTAGAAAGAAAGAATTGCTCTCAATCTACTGACGAGATCTGTATAATTTAATCACTGTTAATTTCTTCTGCTTGCATGTTTGCCTATGAAAACCAGTCGTTAATTCTAACTCTAGGTTTTAAACCAAATAAACCTAAATATTCGAAGTAACATTAAGTTTCTTAAATACTTCCAGCAAACTACAAATTCTTTTGGCGATCCTTACACCAACTGGTGCTAGAATTTGTAAACTATTCAGTACGGAGGAAAATATGTAATTTTGTTGGCATTTAATTAGAAACATATCCTTATATATTATTTCTCAAAGGTGTTTTTGTGCCGGTACACCATATCTCCCTTAATATTTCATCAAAATCAATGATTGAGACATCATTTTGAAGATTACGTTCATCGCTAATAACGAAAAATAAACAAATTGTGGAAAATTAATGTTTTCGTTAAAAAAAAACTGTATTTTAAACATCTTTTTATAAAAATTGAGAAGGCGCCATCTATTGACAATATATTGAAACAATTTATTTCTCAAAGGTGGTTTTTTGTTGCGAATTATTCGCACGGGTCAACTAGTACCTTATATTGGCAAATAAAAATCGTTAAACGATTCATAAACGCCATTATTTCTCCTTGTTGCAGCCATTTTTCAATAAAAATGAATAGGAAACCTGAAACAAATTCTCAAAGTTGAGAATCATAAAGTTTGAAATAGATTTTATTTTTATTTTTTTAAATATTGACAAAATATGAGAAATATCACGGTCGTGGGAACAAAAAATATAATCTGAATTACATTTAAGGTTTTTATATGAAAAATTATCAGTAATCTTCTGAAAAATAACTAAGTTAAAACATTCTTCTATCATAAGTTTGATTGTTAGTATTATTAAAACTATCAATTATAATTCAAAAAGAATTTAAAGAATTGAATTATTAAAAAAAGTTTAATAATTGAAACTTCGGTGTTTTCTATTGTAGAAAGTTTCAGATTTTGAATTACAATAGTATTTAAGATAAGTTATTGAAGACTCCGAGTTCCAAAATACCTTTTTATCGGAACCTTAAAGCTGGAACCAAAGATGGATACAGATAATTAGGGGGGAAAAGAGAGAGAGAGAGCAGTACAAACATTTTGAATGTTGAATATAAAATGTATATAAAATAAATTAAAAGCTTCTGTCTTTCTCCGTATATATATTACCTAAGCAAACTTCTGCTTGCTGCATTTACTAAGAAAATGTATCAACAGTTTATGATGCCGCAGTTTGTTTATTTACTTGGAATGTTCTAAAGCACCGATTTACCTGATTATTCCACAGCATCAGAACCGTTTTCGACCTTTTTTTTTAATACAATAATAAGAGTTGTTTTTTTTTTTTAAGTTTCGAGAATGTCTTATTAGGAAGTTAAATATCGCGTTTTTCTTAGTTTCATCTAATCCATTGAAAGATTATTCCCTGTCGTGTCTGGAAAGAATTGGACAGCCTTCACCACTGCTTCAGTCGTTTGTTTGTTTGATTGTTTGTTTGTTTGTATATTTATTATTTATTTATTTATTTAGTGACCGCTATTAAAATTTTCAGCTTTATGTTAGCTTCGATATCTTAATTTACGATCACATTTAAGAAAAAAATAAAAACAAAAAAAAAATAAATAAAATAACGCCACATCATCCAGTTGCTCCGTAATAATTTTTTTTGTTTTGTTTCGATGTTTGTTTTTGGGATGTTTAACCTCAACTAAATGCGACTTTTGCACATTCCTCTGACCGATAGTAACTACAGCTGACAGAACGTTAACAGCGTCCCGTGAAAAAAAATTCTGAAATTTTTGGTATATATTTTAAAAAAATTGAAAATCAATGTTTAGAATTTTTTAATTCTCAACTGTAGTTGATTCTCCAAAACGAGGTTTCCTAGTAATTTTGTAGAATTTTAATTCTCAAAATATCGTCTTCAGGTAATATTAAGGCATTGTGACAGTTGCTCATTTGTTTTAGTCGATGTGTTTCTGAAACTAATGTTTCTGCTTCGCCTAAATTTCACTTGACACTGCTTGGCAACCATTTTATTTTATTTTAAGGAAAAAAAACAAAACCAAACATCTTACATTGTTTCCTGTGTAATATCGTGACACACACTGTTTCCTGTTGTCAAGACACTGCCATTCCATGTTGTTTTTTGCTGCACTGTTTGTTTGAAGTGCAGTCGATACTCTTATATTTGCATAGATACTATCGTATTTCTATCTTCTCTTCTAACTTAGCGCTCAGTTATTTCATTTTGTTTTCTTTTAATCTTGTTATTTGACAGAAAATTCCGTATTGTTGTAAATAATTATTGACTGATTTGTTTCAGCTAACAGTGAATATTAATATACTAGACGTATATCGTCGCTTCGCTTCGAAACCCTTGCATGTATAGCATTAAAAAAAAAAAAGAAAAATCTTTATTTATTCAGCAAATTAATATGGAGATCGGAGAATACACGACTTCCCAGCTCGTTGTGGGCTTCTCCGCTTAACTCAATTGTATTGCGCGTTGGCACTCACACGGGGGGTTGCCGCAAAAACACTTCATTTTTGCATGTATCTTACAAACGCAGAAACGTTTGTTAATGACTGATATACCGTTCCATAGAACTTTCAAATACCAACATTTTCTCAATATAATGTTCTCTTCCAACTTTTATACTTTTCGATTAAACTGAGAAAAAGTCAAAATTTGACCCTTCAAAAGGCGCCATCTTGGAAACCAAAAACTTTTTTCGAAAGATTTTTCTAGCATTTTGTTTGTTCTTAAAAAGCTCTACATTTTATTTATTTACATGACCAATCATCTATCTCTTATAATTTGGTCACAAAATTGGAAAAACGTAGTCTTATGACAATGACAGACAAAATAACGCTTTTACATAATAGAATAGTAACAAACATTTTGATTAATATAACATCTCTTGTTCTTGATTTTCTAATGAATGAAAACTTTTAATTTGATAGTGCAAGTAAGCTCTGCTCTATTTAAAAATAAAAGTATTAAGCTTCAAACAAAGCGCGTGCTGTGCTTAGTTATTAACTTAAAATTAACAGTAATTGGAATGTTAATAAAATCCCATTAGATATTAATTTACAAGAATGCCTACTGAATTAATGTGATTTATATCAGTGTTGTTAAAACTAATTAAAGTTTTTTGATGAGAATTACGCCTCCTCAGGCAATACATTTACGCAACACAGAGGTCGTGTCACGGAATTCAGAAAGTAACATGAAGTTAGTAGATTAAAAGTGTATTCACTAATTTCAATCATTTCATTAGAGTTTTTATTTAAGTTCATATAATGTTCAAGCATTTCTCTACAATTTTAAAATTTTTTTTTTTTTGTCTTAAAAAAAAAAAAGAGTGTTTTATAGACAGACATAATATTCTTATCTTAACACAATTCGAATATGGAATTAACGACATACTAGAAAAATACCTATTAACAAAGAGGTTTAAAAGTGTCCAGCATTTAGCTTTTCTGACTTTTAATTTAAAAAATTGAAATTAATTAATTAATTTGAAATTAATATCGTTGAAATAATTGTTTAAAAAAAAAAAAAAAAAAAAACCTTAGGCTTATTTCTTTTCACAAAGCCTTACTTAAACTCAACTAAATTAAATTTTCCATTTTTAATTCATTGATTTATTATTATTGCTATCTTAAGGGAAAAATGTGCCTGCAGAAGATGAATTCTAATTTCGGTTCTAATATCGAAGTAAAGAAATGGCTTTTAACTTTCTAAATCATCGACTAGTTAGTTGCTTAGAAGCGTTGAAATTTTTAAATAAAAATGTGTTGGTTTTTTTTGTTTTTTCTTATCCTTAAAGGGGGTGGGGGGAGATGGAACTTAAAAAACTGCCATATATATTTTTTGCAATTCCTGCCGATAATCAGTCGATTGTTGTTTTGCTGTTGTTGGTTGGTCTTGGCTCTCTTGCGTCTGCAGACGGCGATTAATTACCGTGCTCCGAGTGTCCGCCCGCTCGTCTTGCATATTTACTCGAAATGCGGGGGGCGGAGAAGTGTACTTAACCCTGCTGTGACCCCCAAGCCTGAAAAGAAACCTCCACTTCGCATTGCCCTTTGATTGTATTGTTTTCGTCTTTGAAAATGAATCTCCAACAAGAGATATTCTTGAAGGATAAAATGTTTAAAAGTTTTAATGAAATTATTATTTTAAAATATCGTAGCAGTCTATTGACGTTTCCCTTTTTTTGTTAATGTTTATATCATAAGAAGTATACTAAAGGCACTTTTTATTTTATTTTATATCGGTCCCTTCTATTTTTTAATGTTGTAACAATTATATATTTAGATACTGCATATAGCTGTACAGTCCTGTTTTGGTATATAGGATACTCTTTAATAAAAGGAGCTGTTAGCTACTGTAAAAGAACATGGATTAAATATGTATGGTGACATTTCAAAAACATATAAATACATAATAGACTATTAAAATAGCAGTATATTATAGCTAAGTTTTGACGTTATAACAACTATGCATTATTAACTTTTTGTGTATCCGCATATTTTTTGTTAATATTAATTCAAGTACTTTTATATTATATTAACCGCAAACATCATTTGTAGGGGAAAAAAAAACCCCTATATATATATATATATATATACACAAACATTTCCTATATTCAGGATATATATAATGAATTCCCTATCAGAATTGTTGCAATTTCAAATACACAGTACAGTAATTATAAAAAAAGAAAAAAAAAATCTGACAAAATATTTTTTGTTAGCTTCTGTGCTTGAGATTTAACAAAATAAATGTTTTTTTTCTTAATCATTGTATTCATTTAAAAAAAATTACCAAAGAATAACTTGACAAAATAGTATTTTTAAGATTATCTTAATTTATTTTTAATGCTATGATACTTAATTTAATGGAGCTATTTTGTCAGACCTAAAGTATCATTATATATTATTTCTCAAAGGGTTTTTTTTGTCGGAACGCCATATTTCCTTTACTACTTCATCAAAATCAATGATTGAGGCATCATTTTCAAGATTACGTTCCCCGCTAATGATCAAAAATAAACAAATTGTTTAAAATTAATGTTTTCGTTAAAAAACTTTATTTTTAAAAACTTTTTATAAAAATGTAGACACGCTTTAACAGAAGCACCTTATTTTTCGAAAGCGAAAATATTCTGTAGCGTTGTAACCTTCAACTATTTCCTTTTTTGAATAAAAATGCACTTTAAATGATATTTCATCGTTTATTTAATAACAACAGATAAAAAAACAAACAAAGATTTATATTTTAATAAAAATAAATGATTTATTACAATAGAAACATAAAAATTAGTCAACTTCTCATATATTATTTTATACATTATTTCTCAAAGGGTTTTTTTTTTGTCGGAAAGCCATATTTCCTTTACTACTTCATCAAAATCAATGATTGAGGCATCATTTTGAAGATTACGTTCCCCTCTAATGACGAAAAATAAACAAATTGTTTAAAATTAATGTTTTCGTTAAAAAACTTTATTTTTAAAAACTTTTTATAAAAATGTAGACACGCTTTAACAGAAGCGCCTTATTTTTCGAAAGCGAAAATATTGCTTTAGCGTTGTAACCTTCAAATATTTCCTTTTTTGAATAAAAATGCACTTTAAATGATATTTCATCGTGTATTTAATAACAACAGATAAAAAAACAAACAAAGATTTTTATTTTAATAAAAATAAACGATTTATTACAATAGAAATATAAAAATTAGTCAACTTCTCATATTTTATTTCTCAAAGGTGTTTTTTTTTTCTTTCCCTTAATACTTCATCAAAATCAATGATTGAGATATTTTCAAGATTACGTTCACCGCTAATGATGAAAAATAAACAGATTGTTTAAAATTAATGTTTTCGTTAAAAATCCGTTCATTTATTTATTTCCACATTACCATTCGGTGACTGATCAAGATACCATGCGAATTATTCGCACGGGTCAACTTTTTTATAAAACTTGAGAAGACGTCATCTATTGACAATGTGTTTAACTAACATGCACACAAGCTGTTGGATTTGTTTATTATTTCTCAAAGGTGGTTTTTTGTTGCGAATTATTCGCACGGGTCAACTAGTTCTAAATTATAAATGATGAAAAGTGATTAACGAAAATAATTTTCCAATTTAAAATAAAGTTATTTTTACAAAAGGAAAGTAATTACTGTATTAATTAAAATCTTCTCATCTCAACGATTTAACGAAATAAGTGAAATGTTTAATTTACTTTTTAAAATAAAAAGATTTATGATATGAATTATAATGATGATAATTTTAAGTTATTTCATTTGTAAACAGTGATCTTTGTCTTAGTAATTATCATTATTATTTCTCAAACAAAAAAAAAATGCAAACTTGACAATACATTTCAATCGTGTTCGTTCTGTTGAATGAGTAAACAATTGATATAGTTTTATAGTTTTTTATTACCAAAAATAGATTTTTTTTTTTATATCTACTTATATCAAAATTTTGTTTTTGAAAAAACGAAAAGAAAAATGTTATGAACTCATAATAAAAGTATTATTATTATAATAAAGAATATCTCTTCAACGTGGTTGAATTTAATTATTTTTAATGTAATATTGTCTGGAAATTATTATTAGTCTATTATTTCTTTAAGCTTTGAGCAAAATAACATTTCATTAGTTTAGTGACTTAGAATTGAAACAGATTAAGATTATTATTCTTTTCTACTTCAAAATTGAAATTAAATGGCCTAGACTGATGGCAGTGATACGTAGAAAATATTAATTTCTTAAGTTGAACGAGATAAAAATAAAGGAGAGAGGGGGGGGGGTTACATAGCATCTTGTGCAGTGAACCGTGAACGTCTTTGGTAATCAGATTTAGAAGCCTACGGATCCCACGGTGAGAGTGGATTGCGTGGGTGGGCCTAAACACAGCTCAGCTTTCACCGATTCTCCTCAGAAAGTACTTGACGGAGTCACTTGGCCCAAATCAATTAGCCGCAAATCGAAATTTTGAAGGCAACTGTCCAATTTAGGAGGAATAGTCGTTGCTAATTCTATTACGAAGAAATCTTATTTGTATACATAATGGCTACATGGTTGGAACTTTTTTAAAAGAACCCTGTGAATATAATTGGGATTGGCAAAATTATGATCTTTCAATTTAGCAGTGTACGTGCTTATCAGTGTATCAGCTAAAATCAAGTACTTTGAATTTATTTTCAATCTCTTTTAGTTGATTAGATTTGATCTTTTACATCATTTTTAATAGTCTTTTGCATTGGAGATATTTATATTGCAATTTAAAAGGACTCGTGGAAGGAAAATTTCATGTAATGACATGTGGAAGTAAACTTTGTAATGCAAAGAATAAACATCTGAGTTTGTTAAAAGAGAATTGTTTGAGGCCTGAACAGTAAGAACTTTACAACAGAGGTGATCCGAAAATGTAGCTGATATGATGGACTGTACCATTTACTAGCAAGGTTAGTTGATAATAGATCGAGAGATGAGAGTTGGAAGAATACAACACAAATCACATCGCAAGTTGTTTGGGGTAGAGGTCAGAGAGTGTTATGGATACTCCGTAGCAATATACACTTTGTGATTTTATTAAAAGGTCAGTCCATAGAGTGAGTGACATTCACAAAATTGGTTGATCCTTTCAGCTGTATGGGAATCATTGTTTTCTTGCCAAATAAAATTTTTTTCGTAATTCAAAAATAAATGTTGAAAAATTAATTTTTTACCTCTGCTATCACAAGTAAATCGATGTCTCCTCTTCCACACACACATACACACACAAAATATCATTAATCTTAACGCGTTTTGTTGACTGTTTTTTGGGAATACACATAGGTATACGATTGTATGAGCTTCAAAAAGGTTTTGTCTGGAATGATTTTGAATATCAGCTAAATTTTAAGATCGCTTATTGAAGCTAAGTACCACGAACCTTTACTGAATATTTCGATGATACGATAACAAAGTTAAGAAGATTTGGGTGCAGGTCGTTTTCGAAGTCTCCCTTCCAATTACCCATCTGAGTTAAAGAGTTGTTTATCCAATCACTTGATAACATATCTGTTGCTGTCGAGTGCACTTTTTTCCCCCGTCCAATTGCATTATAATTACGTTTCTTGGGGAGTTAAATTGCTTCCCATTAGAAAGCTGACGTTGTGTTTAGGTTTCTTCGACGGCTTTTGACGAATGGTGCATCTGCTGCTTTGTCATGTTTTAATGGTTTCATTCGCAGCCAAGTTGGAGGAAGTGTTGGGCCTTTTTCCTCTTGAGCTGATTGCTGTCCACCACATAACTTTTAGGACATAAAACGTTTGATTGAGCACGTTGCGAAGGTTTTTGGTCGTTAGACCCTCCGCAGCTTTCACACTAATTAACAGTCATTACAGAAACGACCTCATCCTACCTAAACAAATTAAGTTTCCCTTCCCTTGAATCTAAAGGATAAGCCATTGTTTTTTGAGTTAATTCGAATGGATGTAGTATTTAGCTCTTAGTATATAGGATACTAGAATGATGTTTCAAACTGTTATGGGGTCTTTATCTTGGGATGGCAAATTGTAAGAGGCTAATTTTCATATTGGAAAACCAATTAAGAAAATGAGTCAATAAAAATGTCAGTTAAATAAAAATATCTTGGGACTTACATTTAAATCGGATGTATACCAAAATCCCAACAATGATTTTTATATTTATACTAGCAAACCTGTCAAGTAAAATTTTTAGTGATCACGTGACCTTGAATTCTCAGGTCATTTTCTCAAGTCACGGAACCTTTGATCGTGGCTGTACTACCGGTAAAAAGTTTATCACAATGAGAGGAACAACTTGTCTTTCATTTTAGTCTTCTAAAATGAACTGTTTACAAGTTGACCTTTCGTCACGTGATTTCCGGTTGATCCCACGCCGATGAAAAATAAAATGTAGCCATCCTCTATATTATACCTAACATTTGACACCTTAATTGTATTTCTAAGTCTTATAGAGGAGTAGGGACATAAATCCAATATTTTCTTTTATATATATATTGTGTTTTGGAGCGTGGATCGGTCTTTGTTTGTTAATAATTTCTGATAATCTCTTAGTTGTTGAATTTTGAAATATTCTGCTAATGAAGAATTTGAGAATTGCCCTTTCTTTTAGATATTGGTAAGTCAGGACCCGTTTCTAAAGCGCTGTATATAAGGACAAGTTTTTTGCTTATTTTGTTTTCGTTTTGTGTTTTGAAAGAGAAAGGCATTATTGTTTACTTAGAGAAAAATTAAATTCCCTTTGATTTCTTTTAATTTCCACGATTTGTAAATTTTACAGTTATGTAACGTAAAGCAGTTACGTTTCGCAGTTAACAGATACGATACTTTTTTTCTTCCATGTTGGCCAAAATGTTTTTTATTTTTTTTAATTTTCAGTTTAATCTAGTCAGGAAAATGTTTATTAAGGGAATAATTCATGAAGACAGTTACAGCTTAAATAACTGCTATTTGCAATATAACACGCAAGTTTTCATTTTCCAATGGTGCTCATTGTATCTTTTTAAGTTAAAATACCTACAATGACAATGATTCTACTTATAAATGGGGCTTAATTCCACTATTACGAATACAATACCACTTATCACCAGATTTTAGCAGGCTTCCTAACTGGATTTGTTTAGTAGCCTTATTTCAAAATATATTTATTTTTGTTTTTTTTTAATTTTCAGTTTAATCTGAGGATGATGATCATTCGTGGAAGGAGTACCGAAACATCATAAATCTTTTTTAGTTTTATTTATTATTTTCACGTGTGCATTGTGACGTGAACTTTTTACAATTCCATTTTATGGACATTACAAGATTTGTATTTATTATGGCTTTATACTTTTCAACAAGAAAATGTTGAAATTGAAAATGTTGAGATTAAATTCGTAGAAGCCAGTATAAGATTTAACAAAGCATTGCCCTAAAACTACTTTAATATATAATAGTTTTTACGAAAAAAAATATCAATTTTAATAATCTTACCAAAGATCTTTTGTGGAGAAATGTAAGGATAATAAAACGATATGAAATTCGATGGATAGGGGAAAAAAAAAAAGAAGGAATAATGGGCATAGCCTTTCAGATGTCCAAACTGGTGGGGGATCAAGCAGGTTTCAGCTACTGAATCTTGAATTGTGACCACAGGGTCTCCTTAGGAATTTTATAGACAATCTTAATTTCTTACCTTCAGTAAACAAACATAGATGGGTTGCAGAATATCCTCGAAATAAATAACTATGTTTCTGTTATTCGCTTTGGAAGCCTAATGGAATACATTAGAAATGTACAGTATCAGGTTATGGACAGTTATATAACCATTAATCAAGACAAGGCATAGCTTAACTTTAAAAAAACAATAAAAACTTTTTTATCTGCGCTTTTCTGCAAAATTGTACTGCAAAATTCTTTCAGTTGTGTAAATTCGTTTCATTCTCGAATTTAAAAATAAATATCTAACAACAGTAATTTAAGATTTTCAGTGAATTTTAGATTATCTGTTTGTTTTTTGTTTTTATTTTGATGTTAAAACTGGACGTGAATTATCAACCAGAAGAATATTAGAAATACAACAGTATAAGAAGGACAGAGATTTGAAAACATTGGGAATAAAGTAGCCCGCACACGAGGGAGCTTTTGGCCGAGTTGCATGTGCAACTTGATGCCTAGAGCGGTTTTTTGAGCTGCATGGGCCAAGTTGCATGGAAGTTGCATGGAAAAAAAGCTTCACAGAACGGCGGTGCACCACGGAAAGTTGCATGGAATTACCCAATCACAGTGCAGCATTTTTATACGTCAGGCGTGACGTCATGCTCAAGGAAGAAACATGGCGTCGAAACATTTTTCCTTCGCTTGAGATGGGCGAATCGCGAATACAGCAAAAATATCAGATTATTTCGAGTTTCTTTCACACATAAATACAGTTTATATGTAAATGCAGTAATTTAATGCGGCAGAATGCATCAGAACGTTTCAAAAACCTAGTTTTTTTGAATATTTCACATCGCAAGCAGAGTTTCGCTCATTCACCATTTCCGGAAACTGCCACATGACGTCATTGTTTCAGTGAGCAACGGATTATTATTGGCTGTTGGTCGTTGTTATTCGTGAATCGCATTATTGCCATCAACTGCGATTACATACCGGCTAATAATATTATAAAAATATTTCTCATATGTTTAAAATAAATCACAAATATTTAGTTTTGGAACGATATCACAGCAGTATCCTTGACGTCATGTCCAGTGATGTCATTCAAATTCGTAGTGTGCTTCGTTTGTTGTCCGCACGGCGGCGCTAACAATGTTGCATCGTTTGCGCACTGATAGTCGCATGCAGCTTTTTCTGTGCACCTCAATTTCCTCGAGTTGCACAGAAAAAGCTCCCTCGTGTGCGGGTAGCTTTAGGTTTCTGGCTAAAGAAAATTAACTTAAATAGGATTCTTTCTGAGTCGTTGGATATCATAAATAAAGAGAAAATTTGGAAAGAGGCAAATGAGGAAGTCTCTCCAGTGGTCTTGCAGAATAAAAAATCCTTGGCCTATGAAATGGAGATTGTGATTCTGCATTTGATACGACGACAAGTTTGGCTTTATTTCAGAAAAAAGATACATGATTTTTGAAATAATTTTAACTATCAAAGAAACTAATTGTTTATATTGATACGAATGCTCAACATCTAATCCATAGAGTGCTGCCTCAGTGCAGTCTTGTTGCCACTAATAAAGATTTTTCTTCTTCCTTTCGGTTTTCTGTTTTCCTATATTTATTTATTAATAATTGACTGTTGGTGTATAAGCATATGCATTATATGGATAATAGTCACCAGAATGTGTATGTAATAGAAAATATGTATATTGTAGCCTACGATTAGGTAGCTGATATGTATATGGATCCTGTGTATTCTTTACATTCATGATAGTTATTACAATTCCATTACAGTGAGCTGAGTAACGGTTGTAGATTTTGTGTAGAATCTCTTAAGAGCCTTCAAGCAAGGGCGGGGTTATTTCTAGTTCTTTTTCAGAAATATCTTTAAACCACAGGTAGTGAGGCTGGTTATCTTAAATCCCTGTTAAGGAAAAACAAATCCTCAACCTTATCTGCCTTTTAAGATGCAAGGAAATCTCTGCAGTTAAATTCACTTCAAATCTTCTTCTAGTCTTATTTTTTTGACTCCGAGAAATTAAAAAAAAAAATCTTGAACCATTGGAATTCGATATTTTTTTTGTTTGTTTTGGTTTTGTTTCATAACAAGCAATGTAGACAAGTTGAAGGTCGTTTTAATCCTTGCGCAGAAATTATAGAAAAATGTATTAGATTGATTGAAAACCAGATCACTGTAATTATTTTTAATTATTCCAATGTTTAACTATATTTGATTTTATATATTTATTTATTTTTTGACAGTTCCTCTGTTTTTCTGTTTCATTGATCCATAACTAACTTTTTTTTCCTAGTATTTATATTTCATTACTTTGAGACTTAACTTTTTTTCCATTTCTATCGTTCTAGTCTTGTTTGTTTTTTAATGCTTTTCGTTAAAGCACTGTGCTTTCGTTATTGTTATTTTGTTTTGTGGATAAACCTTCCAGCTAAGTTTCTGGCTATAAGTAAATTATTAATTTATCTTTTTGTAATCCTAATAATTATGAAGTTTACTTAGCGATTTAATAGTTGACAGTCTTCTTTCTTAATAGTTGACTTGATTCCCCACGCGACTCTTGTAGACTTGGCCCTGGGGGCAGTTGCTCTGTCAAGATCAGACAATGGATAGCCAGCTGCAACCCAAATCCACGGATTCCTGTTTCAATCAATCATCAGAGAAGCAGCAACGGATTAACATTTTTTATATATATATATGCTCACTCGTTCTCTCTTTCAGTTGGATACCTTCCACGTAGGAATCAAAAGAAGCAGCATTCTTTTTTTTAATGTGTTATTAGAATGTAGCGCAGCATTTTCAAGTTCAACTTTAATCCCGAACGACTTTAAAATCTTTGTATTTGTCCATCAGTTTCAGCAAGGGAATATGTCAGGGATCAGAACACCGTAGTTTTTTTTTTCTTAAATTCTTCAGAATTTTAACCCACGATATTTTTTTTTTTCCTCTACCGACAAAAAATAACTGAGCGTGTTCTATTTCAAGTGCAAAAACTTCCTCCAAACCAGCAGGAAAAAATTGCTTCTTTTAAGTTTATTTAGAACTGCAATTAAATATTCATTAAAAGTGACAGAATTTGGAGAGCAAATTTTAATTTAAAACGGCAAAATTCATTAACAGACTTTCAAAATGCATCTGAAAATTTTGATTGGTCCTAAATTGAAGTATTTTTGACCCAGAAATTTTCAGATTATTTTGCAAAATTTATCGGAAACTTTGTATAAATTGATGAATTTACTTTGAATTTATTATGAAGTATGTTCTCACTGATCTGTGAAACATCTTAGAAATGCCTCAAATTGTGAGATTTTGATCCTTTGCTGACATTCTTTTACTGAAATTACTAACATTGGAGTTAAGTAGCTGCTAACATAATCTTTTTTTCTGGAATTATTGTTTCACTTTGACTTCAAATTTTTCTGGAATTATTGTTTCTTAGTTGAAATAAATAATTCTGTTTAAGTTATTTATTTTCCATTTTCTTTGGTATGACATTAAATTCCCATAACGAATAAAACTAGCAAATAATTGTTTCGTACATTTCTGCAATTATGAAAGAATACAAGGGAAAAAAAAAATCTCGAACGTGGCCAGGTACCTGTAATTCCTGTGTTACGGAGGTCTCTCTTTGTCCTAGTTAGTATACAACTATAACTACATTTCAAAGCTTGCTTTGAATTGATGCGTCTCGTAACAAAATTTCACAAATAAGACCACTTAAAAAAACGTAGATGAATTTTTTTTTTTTTTTTCAAAGCCCCAGATCTTGTAAGTCTTAATAGTGACGTTAACGCAGAGAAGCCCATCAATTTCAAGTACATACGTTGTCCTGAACTATAGTCCGTTCATTATATTTGTGAAGACACGTGATCACACTAACCAATCATTATCATTTCCTTTCTTCACTAAGAGTTATTGCTTGGTCGCGTCTGGAATGTCCTTGTAAGTTACTTCCGGTGTTGACGTTCTATTTGTCCTCGCCCTACAATGTTTTATTTTTATTATTTTTGATGGTTTTTCAATATTAAGAATATTTTTTTTTATTACTTATTTTCGATTTCATAAAAAGTTTTTTTTTTTTGAGTCGTCCATTTCTGTTATCGATGCCGGCTGCTCTCTTTTCTTTGCCCGGAGTTTCAAACGATGGGTTAGGCTTAGTGGTAAGCGAGGCTTCGGTTTCCTTAACAATATTGAACATTGAATGAGATACCTGTTGCTTCAGCCGTTTTACTATAAAGACAGATGACTTGAAATAAAAAATAACATTCCAAATGATTCCTCTCGATTGACCCTTCAAAGTTTTGTTGGCACAAATGAACAACGGTGTGTGTTCAGCAGCCGCCATGTTCAAAACGGAAATGCTGGGAATAACTAATGCTCAATCGTTCACCATATATGGAGTTGTCACGTGTCTTCACAAATATAATAAAATTACCATAGTGAAGTTTCGTCTTTTCCAGGGTTAAAAGGAAGTGTTCGGAGCTATTCTTTCCCTGCTCTCAGTGACAAGAAAAACTTAACTGAAAACATACCTAGCGGTTTAGTTGTTTGTTTGTTGTTGTCTTTTTCTAACTTTAGATTTTCCAGTTGCTGAAAACCTCAATATTTTACATGCGTTGTTTAAAGCCACTCAATTAAATAAAACACTCTTATTTAAATTAAAATGGACTTCAAATAAATTACGAAGCACTGGTAGGAAACAACTACTTTTGCTTTTAATTAATTCTTTGCTTTTGATGTTTTTTAATAGGAATTTTGTCACCTTTATGCGCACATTTCCTGCAGGGATTAACACAGGAGAAATTTTCAAACAAACTTATACAACTCATATGTAGACACACACACCTGCTTATCACACCTTTATCTGTCTTCTAAAGAAATTAAGGTTAAGAAGAGCCATTTAAATATTTACAACTGTAGATAGAATAACAAAATGCAAACATTTAATATTCAAAGATCGAGAATTTGAAATGTATATATCAGATAGAATTTGGGAATAGAATAATATTTTTCTTCCTAATACTGTTTTAATTTGGTAACCAGCAAAAAGGTTGTAGGGGAGGAGCGCTTTTATTTTAACTCAGAATGTGATTTTTCTTTGTTTCTCATTCATAGGTTGTCTTAGTCGGTTGCCACTTGTGGGTGTGCGCAGGAGTGTTTTTCTTTCATTGTCCGTTAACGATACTTTTTGTTATTCTGCGCATATCGAGTATTTAGCATTTTATTGGCTTTTTAAGTTACCAGATGCATTAATGATTCGTTAGAACCAGCACCTGTAGCTGTAGAAGTTCTAGACATCTCTAATACATAAAGACCTGGATGGATAGTCATTGGCTTGACAGCGCCTTCCTGCATTTCATGATAAATACGTCTTCTTCTCCCGCTTTCCCGTCTTTTAGCTTTTCCCCCCTCTTCTAATGAATATTCGCATTCGATTTGCCTAATAATTTATATTGTGACCATGTAATTGGAAAGCCTCTGTTTCAGGAAAAAAAAAATAATTTAAAATTATTCTGAAAAAAATATTATTTCCCTTATAATATGATTACAACGAAAGAAAATCCAGCTTATCTCAAAATCTTTGACAGCATTCATTGTAATTCCGCTACGATAAAAAGTAAATATTCTTCATAAATAAATAAATACAACGCTTTATTGTATTATCATCAGTTATCCTTAATGAAAGTATTTTCCCGGTTTAAATTGCAGCAAAGTATTCCGTACAGGAGAATATCGACTTCTTATAAATAAAAAAGGAGTCTTTTTACATTAGTGAATTTCGTTAGTTGTCTTACATTTGTGAGTTCCATTTAGAAACGCTTTCAGATATTTTCTCTTGATGATTTTCAAAAAAACACCGAAGATGATTAATTGAAATACAACCGAGATATTAGTTTTTACCTTGATATTTAATCATTGAGTAAATATCCATTCGGAACATAAACTACTTAATAAATTTGAAAGGCCTAAATATTATAAAGAAATAAAATAAACGTAATATCTAATGATTTAACGTGTCGTAATTTCTTAATATTTATTATTTTAGTTTATTTATTATTTAATTAATTTTTATTTATTCTAATATTGAATACATAATACATAGACACTTTTTTAGTATTTAGTAAATAAATAAAAAGGAAATAAGTAGAATTTTATTTGGTCATTTAAATTGTTTGCGTGTAGTAAAAACCGAAAAGAAACTAATTGTAGGTTTTTTTAAAGTTTTACAACACTATTAAAATGTTATTAGCACTATTATATCATGATATTGTCGAATTACAGGCGTTATTCTTAAATGTAGCGTTAATATTTTCAGTAGAGATTAAATAATGAATAAATAATAAATTAAAATTTCAAGAAATTTTTATTACGTTTTTACATTTTTACCCAAAAGTCCAAGAAATCATGAACATTTTTCCCATCTTTATTTTATTCTTTTTTTCCTTAATTTTTTTTCTATTTTTATAAAATTTGAAGTAATTTAGATTTACATTATGTTGTATTGTGAGAGGAATTCAGTGTTCAACAATAAAAACAGGCCTATCATGTTTATTTAGAAAAAATAAAAAAGGAAAAGAAATGAATGCTGTTTTATTTATTTATTGTAATAATGCTTTTTTTTTTCCTCTCTCTCTCTCTCTCTCTATATATATATATATATATATGCAAGCCAGACAGTGATCTGTGATTTGAAACACCAATATAAAAAAAAACAAATCACTGTTTCCATGGAGATATAATATAATTATCCCCACTTCTTCAGTGGCGAAATTTGGAATTAATTTCAAAAAGTAATGAAGTGGCGACACACACTTTATTGCTTCCTTTTATAATTTATATTTAGTTAATTTAGTCATTATTAGTATAATTTTAAATTTTAGATAGTTAATGTTATATTTTAAATTTCATTTTTCATTTTTAATATTAATATTTAGGTAAATTTTAAATTAAATTTGAATTTTGAAAGAGCAAATGTTGCGTTTTAGATTCTAAATTAATTCCAAATTTCGCCACTGAAGAAGTGGTGTTAATTAAATTATATCTCCATGGAAACAGTGATTTGTTTTTGATATTGGCATTTCTAAAACAGTGATTTGTTTTTTTGATATTGGTGTTTCAAATCACAGATCACTGTCTGGCTTATCATAGGTTTAGTAATATAAGTTAATTTTTATTCTTATATTCTACGCTTCTTGAATTCTAAATTGCAATTGATTAATTGAAATCTTTGCTTTACGAAATTTGAAGACCACCAGCTTCAAGTTTTGTGTGTTGGATTATATATATATGTATATATTTAGCTGTTAGCTATACGGAAAAAGGAAAGTCTCCACTTCTGTGCATCATAATATTTGTCATTGTTTATTATTTCCGTTTCCTTATCGTTAAATAACAAATAACTATAAGACTCTTGACCAAGATACAAGGAGTATACGATAATTTATCTAAGCTACACAAAATTAAAAAAACAACATTGCTCTAATAATTATAATTATAAGATGTAGAAATTTAACGTATGCGAAATTAATGGTGTTGTTTTAAAAAAGGCAGACACACAATAATTAAAAAACATAAAAACACATTAAAATCTTAATATCTCGACCAGGTTTCGATCGAATCTGCCGATCTTTTTCAAGTGAAGTCAACTTGTAAAAGATCGATAGGTCCGATCGAAAGCTGGTCGAGAGATGAAGATTTTTAATGTGTTTTTATGTTTTTGAATTATTGTGTGCCTGGCATTCTTTTAAAATTTCAAAATAAAATCTAACAGAAATATTAATAAGGATTTTCAAACAAGTTTCTACTTAACTATTTCTCAATGTGTTTTTCTAACGTATTTTTGATAATGAGTAGGTTTACGGTGCTGTTTTTTGAAAATGTGATATCTCTTCTTTCCATTCACAGATCTCGAAAACATTGACCAATTTTTATAGATATTCAGAAGTCATGTTGTCGGTTTTTTGTAGTTGTGTCTATGTAGTCATTTTTTTTTTTAACATGCTTAAATAATTTTTAGTTTCCAAATATGTTTAGAGATGGGGGAAGATTCCCGTTGTCTGTTGTGGAGACGGAACCTGCAGATATATACATTTCCCCCTTTTTCTTTTTTTTTTGGTCGAAGATCAATCGATTTGCCGGAAAGAAGAGACCAGTTTTCTCCTCTTCCCCCCACGCATTTTGGGTTGTTGAATTATGTTCTGTCATCGCACTGGTCAGATTGTATAATGTACGTGTGCATGGCCCGAGGCGAAGGATGGCCACCGTCCCTTGATGCAGGCGGACCACCCGTGGGACGTACACCCCGTACGTCACGCCGAATCCTGTCAGTCATATTTCGTGTCAATCAGTTGCCAATCCACAACGCCCCCTGTTTGTGAGGTCCTCGCAACGTGTTTGCGTGGAGGTCCGAATCTAAAGACTGCAACTCCTTAAACGCTAATCACATCATTACGGGTCATTACCGCCGTTGCTCTGCTTTTTTGCTGTCTTGTCATGTCCCGTCCAACTTCCTCGTATTCCGTCATTTCTCTTCATTTCTCCGTCAAATGCAGTCGACGCGGATTAGGGTAACACTCATGACTTATTCATTGCCACTTTATTTGTTGGTTTATTTTCTCCCTGTGTTATTGGGGAATTAAAATATCCCTTTCTGTATTTCCTCAAAGTTAATTTGGCATCTTGAGATGGCAATTGATATTAAAATATGCACTATTGCCTTGGGAATGGAATAGAAATGATGTTTTTTTTCTTCCTCGCATATTCGCCCTTGGGACTCGACGATCTTTCGAATTAAGTTATTGTGGTTTCTCAATTATTATTTGTTTCGCTTCACAACTATGAAATTATCCTTCAATTGGCGCGAATTTCATGCCGTTTGTCAACAGTGTCATATTTCGTACAGATTTATTTTAAATAAATCCTATGTTGTTAGTATTGATATACAAGAGAACTGTATTTCCGCTTTCCTATTCCCGACTTAAGGAGTTAAAACCTCGTGGGAGGAGGCATATGAAAGAGTATTTTAAGTTTAATGTCAGTAACACTAATCGTGGAACAAAAAAAAAAAGAATGAAAATAGTTTTTTGTTTTAACAATTTTCATTCTTTTTTTCTTTTTTTTTTTTTTAAGATTTAGAAAACAACTTGAAAGTCGAATTAGGCTTGTTTCTCCACTTGTTACCCTAGGTTGCTGAAATTTCAATGGTAAGTTTAGGATATTTAATGTCAACCACGTGTTGGTTTTGATAAGCATAGAGTCTGTGGCTGAACGTAGCGTTTTTGAATGTCATTCATTATTATGTTGAAACCGAGAGTTACAGAAAAACACATAATAAATAAATATTTTAAACGCTTACAATGCTACGAATCAACTATTAATTTCTGCTTTCAATAATCTTTAGAAATTAGTTCTTGCTGCACTAGCAAAGAAATTACACTGACTATTTGAAATGAGGAACAATATGAAATGATTATGGAGCATACCATTAAATATTAAACAAAATTATTTATATATTATTGATTTCATCTACTTTTCTTACCTTTTTTTTTACTTTTCTTTTGCAGTAATCCTTTTTAAGCGTTGGGAAGCCAAAAAAAAAAAAAAAAAAATACAACAGGTCCTTCCATATTTGCTATTCCAATCCATCCGTGAATCCAATCTGTGGAGTGTTGGTGCCAAATTTGGTTACAATCTCTCTATTATTTAAATTAAAGATAAGGAGAGTGAATAATGAATCGATGACCTCTGATAGCAAAGAATTGATTTATGATTAAACTTAGAATCAATTCAACTTTTCAACAAATGTAAAATACAGTATCTTCTCCCCCCCGGTTTTGATTTCATTAGTTGATGTGTAGACGTCGTTATTCACGCCAGGACTTTGTAAAGGCAATGTGAGGAGGAGGGGGGCATCTTACTTGATCGCTTGATGGTTTTGATCACATCTGCAAAGGGTTGTAAAATTTTGTATTTCTGATCCCTAAAAGGTATCAGACTTTTTAAGATACTCGCTATTTCATATCCATTTCACACACTCTTGAAGTAGATGAATATAAACGAGAATAATTTTACTGATATTTCCAAACCATTTTTTTTTTCCAATTTTTGTTTAATTTTCAATAAATACATGATAATAATTGTAGCACGTATCACATAGTATTTTTAAATAAATGAGGGCAAAATGCTTAAAATAAGATTTTGTATATGAAATAGGGGAGTAACAAGAGACAAGAGGTTCGTTTTTTTTCAAATAATTGTCATAGTTATCTGTTAATCTATACGTGTGTAACGTCTAATGGTTTGTCTACAGCAGTGGTCGGCAACCTTTTGTTGTAAAAGGGCCAAATATGCTATGTGGGGATTACTGCAGGCCGCACTTGGGCCAAAAATTTTAACAACCAAAAAAAAAAACGGAAAATCTTACTTTAACAACCAAAAAAAAAAAAATTCCAACACGCCCCGCGGGCCGCACCAAAACGCTTCATGGGCCGCGGGTTGCCGACCGCTGGTCTACAGAACTGACGTTCTGTTATTTCATTTGATGATAAATACATACTGTATATTTATAAAAACAAAAAATTAAAGGTAGGGTGTTAAATTCAACTTGTTTTGCCTCGTATACGGTTTTATCTAAACGCAACCTACATACCGACAGATACACTATATGGCCAAAAGTATCCGGACACCAACTGTTGTACAATCAAAAATCATGTGAGACTTATTAATAGGATGCCACCTTTAGCATCAATCACAACCTGCAGTTCGTCTGGAAAGACTTTCCACCAGATTTTGAAATATGTGAGCAGGAATTTTCTTCCATTTGTCCATGAGAGCTCATAAGAGGATTCTATGGGATTCAGATCGGGGCTCTGTGAAGGCCAGTCCAGTAGTTCAACACCCATCTGTTCAAACCACAGCAGCACAGCCTTCGCTTTATAGACAGAACAGTTAATCTGTTGATACAGAAACGGTCCTTCCCCGAACTGTTGCCAGAGGGAGGGAAGTGCAGAGTTGTCAAGAATGTCGACTTACATCTCAGCGTTCATGTTTCCGACCATTGGAACTAAGGGATCCAGGCCGAACTAAAGAAAGAGACCCAAACCATGACGTCGCTGCCACCAAACTTGACAGTTGGCACAACATACTCGGGTAGGAAGCGTTCTCCGGGCATCCGCCAAACCCAGACACGTCCATCGGACTGCCAGATCGTATAGAGGGATTCATCACTCCATAGTACTTGTTTCCACTGCCCCACTTAACCACCGTTTAGGAGTCACCTTGCTGATGTTGGGCTTGATGTTGAGCGGGCGCAAGGCCGTGGAAACCTATGTGTTTCAGCTCTCGACGAACAGTCCTGGTTATGCCTGATGCGATCGTTCTTGCGATTCTTCTGCGCTACCCTCTTCAGGATTCGACGGCTCCGATCTGTGAGTTTCTTTGGCCTACCACTGCGATTTCCTGCCATTGTCATTCCCAGACCTCTGTACATTTTATAATGAAATCACTTACCGATCACCTATAGCAAGGTCGATATTGCACGAACCGATTTGTTGCACAGATGGCATCCGATGATCATGTCACGTTCGAAATCACTTGGCTCTGCTGACTTACTC
This sequence comes from Thereuonema tuberculata, assembly GCA_023159025.1. Classification (NCBI taxonomy): domain Eukaryota; kingdom Metazoa; phylum Arthropoda; class Chilopoda; order Scutigeromorpha; family Scutigeridae; genus Thereuonema; species Thereuonema tuberculata. Next base: position 54,666,663 of record JAFIDM010006943.1, on the reverse strand, counting down.
ATTGTCTATCTAATGCCCGTTTATGACCGCCCGATGCTTTTTTTCTCGTTCTGTGACGTCATAGTACGCGATAACCGCCACATCCATTTCTCCAGAGGGTATCAGGATACTTTTGGCCATATAGTGTACAATATATAGAGCAGTTGTTAGATTGATAAACTTTTATTATTCAAATACCAAAGGAAACCAGGTAGGTTCAGAATACATTAATAAATAAACTAAATAAAAATATTTATTAGATAGTAAATTCGGGATAATAAATTGTTACAGTAATCAATTAATAATATTTTTGTTATTATAAATAATCTCAGTTATTAAAGTTTAATATAAACTCCCAAATAGGACAATAACAGTTTCTCAGACTTTTATTGTCTCATCATAGCAATCATTTCATCTTTGAAATAATGTTTGATTGCATTAATGTAGCTTATTAAGGAATAGTTAATAGTTTCGTCTGAGATATTTCACAAGTCTCGACTTTCTATTGTATAGACTACTTCATACAGTTTAGTAAAATTAGATTTCTGTTGATGTACAGATGTTTTTGTCGTTAAAGCAAAATCTACCGAACAGTTAGCATTAGGTAAGATAACTAATATTAGTTACAGCTCTCGAGTTCTCCCTGTAACAGTGTTAACCGATTTAACAATTTCTAGGTTTCGAGAAAACTTCCTCTGTGTTAAAATCACACTGGTATGTAGTTTTTGAATTATTATGAAATTATTGCGGTGAAACAATAGACATTAAAATTCTTTCTGATGAATATCTAACTAGTTACCCACCAGTTTTAGACGTTATAATCTTTCCCGCTGCATCTAAAAAAATTAAGTTGGATACGACCGATTTTTTTTTTGTGTTAGTGTAGTCAAGTAAATTTACCTCTCCCGGCCCCAATTCAGAATTCCTGCGCATGCAAACAGCCAGATATTGTGAATGATCTCTCAAGGTTGATATGGTTACGTAGAAAAAGCTTCTATTACTAGCTTCTAACATCTCCGCCACTAGAATGTTAGAAGTCACATCAGAAAAAAAATGAATTCCAGAGTTAGGCCACTTTTAAAGATTCTTGAAATCGAGCATTGCTTCCAATTTTTAACAGTTTCGAATGATTCTAGTAGAATCTAGTATAGTCCGACCATGATATCTTGACGATTGGAAAAATTCCAGGGCCCCATGACGTCAGCACTAGCCTCTCTCATAGGTTCCGAAGAATGTTACGTTACAGCTATAAAACAAGCAAAAAATTAGTTTTAATAATGTTTAAAGGAAATGCTATACTTTTAGTTATTGGTTGACTGCTTTCAATATAAGATTTAGCTGTTATATTTAAGTTTTATGTATTTCTTTTAAATATTGCGTATTTTTAAAGCCCTGTGCTTTGAGGCGCGCTTGTTTGTGATAGGCTGATAGATAGATACGTCATAATCACGTGGGGTTCCTTCCAATCGTGAAGATATCGTGGTCGGACTCTTATGTTTGTTTAAATTTTCATTGCAGACCTGCTTAAGAATCACATTTTCTTTAATCACCTTAAATCAGGCAAGAAATGAATTGAATGAAGACTACAATCCAGTCTAACTCTGCCTGTTTCTCCAAATAATCATAAGCTATTCTTGAATTAAGTCCAATTGAATCTAACAGAGTTGCGACACGAGCTAAGACCAATACTATTTGGAAAAGCCGATTGTAAGAAGTACAAATGCTGCTTGGATGGAAGACAAGACAGATAGAAAAATGGCCCAGATGAATTATACACAAATTATAAGAAATCTGATATAGCAGGAAACATTGTGGACTTAAGTATGACAACTTCATTATTATTAATGATAATGTTTTCCTGTTTCAACTTAAGAAGATAGCGGTAATCATCAAAGCCATCGCAACAACAAAAATGAGCGTTAGTAATTAAGTGTGTTTGCATTTCCTGGCTCCAAATTGAAGTTAATACGATTTTAAATAATTCTACTAGATTTGGTGACTTATTTTATTAATTTGTGGGTGTGTTATCCAGCATTAACTAATTACAAGAGTAGACTGACTTCTAAATCACTTTTTTTTTTCTCCCAAATCAATTGATAATTTCCGGACAATGAAAATTTCGGATAATTTGAGCAGAAAAGAAAAAAGCTTATCTTCATGAATCTTCTCGTGCAATTATGACTTAAAAAAAGTCTCAAACATTCGTCTGTAATATTACAGCGCTACTTCATTTTTGTGAGCACTTGAGGTCCTGACTCCTGCAACTGCAGGCGACTGCAAACCTTGTATTTCTTTATATATTTCTTTTTCCGATTCATCTTAAATTCTGAAAATTTAAATATGAACTTGTAAAGTATGTGGGATTTCTATTTTCTTGTTTTTAATTTTAAAAATATCCTGCAATTAATTAAATTAAAACTCAAAAAAAGTCAATTTGATGCTTTTGAGGTATTCCTCGGTATTTTCAACTCAAAAACATTTGACGAAAACCTGAAATGAAGAAAAAAAAATTATAAAATAATGTTTTGTATTTAAAATATTTATTTTAGTGCAATAATTAATGTTTTTTAAAATAATTTAATCTCTTACAATTTTAAAAAAAAACCAACAATTTTTATGTTTTTAAAAAATTAACTGTTGCACTAATAGTAAATATTTTAAATATAAAACAATATTTTACAAATTTCTTAATCATTTCAGGTTTTCGTCAAATTTTTTTAAGTTCAAAATACCGAATAACAGCTCGAAAATGCCCCAAAAATTGACTGTTTTTGAGTTTTAATTTAATTAATTGCAGAATATTAGGAAAACAAGAAAATAGAAATTCCAGATGCTTTACAAATTCATATTTAAATTTTCAGAATTTTAGCTTATATATGTATGTATTTAAAAGAAATAAAAGGTTTGCGGTCACCTAAATTGCTTTGAGTCCTTAATATCTTATCCTTCTGGCTCAGGCTTAATGAACATTTGCAGTTTTTGTAATTTTTTTATTATTATTTTTAATTAATTAAAAAATAGTTTTTACAAATATTTTTTGACTTATTTATTTATTTACTTTTCATTTATAAGCATAAATTTAAAGTTTGTTTGGTTATATAACTTAATACAACAGTCTTTTCAGACTGCAGTAGGCCTATGGAACTTTCTGACCTAATGTTTGGTATATTTTTATAACTTACAAGTTAGTCTTTCTCTAATTTTTCTGTCTTTTTTTTTTAATTAATTCAATCTTTTTATCATTAACATACTTCATATGATCTGAATTTCGTTGCATATTATCGTTATGGTTTATTTTTCGTTGATTATTGACAGTTTCAATAAATTTGTAGTAATTTAATAACCACGCAAAGGCTGTGTCTGTGAATCTTCACCAAATGGGTTTTTATCACAAACTTCTCTAACCATTTTACCTATTGTAGCTGGTAAATGGAAAGAACACGATATTCTTAAAAAATAAAATTAACAGCTTGTTTTCTGATTCTTGTACATTTTGATTAAATCGTTTACTTAAGTTTTGTGGTCTTTCCTAAACTTACCCATGTGAATAAATTCTCCAATTGCAAAGAGCAGATTTGAAATGACTTTCAAGTGGTGCAGAAATACTTATGTTCAAATTCCGATAAATACTAGGTAAGCCTAAAAAAAGTATGTGACATTCCGCAGTTTTTCATTTTTATTTTTGTTTGACTACACTGTAAGACAGTTCAAACATAATGACAGTTGATAATTGGGTCAAAACTAAAGTTTTTTCTATAGCCATCATTTGAAACATTCCGCTGTGCTACGACGTGCATCGTAGTCTACTATCTGTGGCTTTCATCATTTAGTGTACGTAATGCAATATATATGTATGTATATATTTATAGAGTGAGAGAGAGGTGATTAAAAGAAAAAATTCACCATTAAAGTTCGTATAAAATTTTTGATTTAAATCTGTTTTAAATTTACGAATTTTCACGTTTTCCTCATATGATACATTCGTGTGATACAAACACATTCCCCATGAATAGGTAACCACTTAACAAATCTTTGCTATAAATTAAAAAGATATTTTGTATTTAATTAATTTATTAAAAGAATTTATTATTATTATTATTATTATTAGAAACTAGCAGCAAAGCCTGTCGGACGACAGGCAAAAAAAAATCTGAAAAATCATTTTATTATCAACTATCAAATATAAAGTAAATGTAATCTAAATACTATGCTAACTTGTGAACGAAGCTTCTACGGCAAAAATGGTTTTGAGTTTCGAAATCAGCGTAAACAACTGAGTAAGTATGCCAAATTTCATTAAAATGGATGCAGTGGTAACAAAATTATTTGGTATGTTTTGTTAGAATTTCAGTTGTCGAGGGCAGTTCCCAGAATAAAATTTCATGGAAACAACATGAAATGACACAATTAACTAATATTTTCATCCAATTTGAGTACTTTCGATTCAATGGTACCGTTGTGGTACCGTTGAGAACCGCTTCTAAAGAACGACTCAAAACCCCGAAAGGTATCTAAAACTCACCTTTGTATAATCTAAATACTGCGCTAACTTGTGAACGAAGCTTCTACGGCAAAAATGGTTTTGAGTTTCAAAATCAGCGTAAAAAACTGAGTAAGTATGCCAAATTTCATTAAAATCGGTGCAGTGGTAACAAAATTATTTGGTTTTGAACGTATGTTAGAATTTCAGGTAATATTCTACGGAACCAACATGGAATGACAAAATGAACTAATATTTCATCCAGTTTGAGTATCCTTGATTCAATGGTACCATTGAGAACCTTGGATCTATCTTAATAGCTTAATTATATCGAGTTACAGACAGACAGACGGACTGACAGACAGACAGACAGACGAAATTAGCCAGTTATATAAGTTGACATAAACTAGCTTTTTGATTTTAATCTTATTTTCCATAAGCTTCTACTAATTATAATTTTGATTTAATCTGATTCTTTATAATTTTGAGTAAATTGTATTTAATTAAATATATTGGTTTCTTTTATATCGATGATACTACGGTTGCAGTTTTTAAGACGTTCCTCATCAATATCTTTACTTACTTTACTCATTTCGGATTCTCAGTCCATGTGAAGTAGCCTACGTCTTCTTTTTTTCTGACTGGTTCAAGAGAGAATTTGGCCGACTGATGTCATTGTGACGGAAATTAACGATGGCAATGTCTTTATTTTCGCTGTCGTATGAATGCTGAGCCTTTGCTAATTGTCGATTTCGTGTCGATTTTTTTTTTTCGCTTCGGAAAAGTCATTAATTGAACTACCATTGTACGAACTGAGCATTATTTGAATTCGAGGAATTAGGTTTGTAGTCCTGTCTTTGTGAGCTTCATTAGAAAGGGTAGTTTGGTTTACTTTTTATTTATTTATTTTGCTTTTCGTTTCTCCCCATTTCAAAGCTTTAATAACAGTGGTTGTTGGCTTAGGTTATCGTGTGGGGCCAGGTTGAGAGGCCTCATCAGTCTCTGGATATTGAATATTAGTGGGACCATAGCCGAGAGCGACTCCCGGAGATGTTTGAATATGATAAACGCAGGGCATAAATCAAGCGTGGCGTGCTCGGCGAGGTGTTGCCGGGATCGGCTGGGAGAAGGTGGCCTTCGTTGTAAAAGTACCGCTCTTAATGGGCCGTTACTCACCCTTCGATGACCATTAAAAACCCAGGTTTCAAAAGATAGGACACTCGATCACCAAGAATATGAGCCTCCTTTAAAAAAGTTGTAATTTTAAGTCCAAAAAGTTTACTTTTAAGCAATAGGAAAGGGATTAAAGACAAAACCTTCAATCCTGAAAATTTTTAAAAAGCAACAAGAAATCCTGATTTAAAAATAGCACGAAATATATTGAGCATTCTTCTGATTATTATATAATATCCTGTTAACAAGGTATCCTATCCAAGTTTTGTGAAGGCCATCCCAATTCAAACTTGGCCGAAGTTTTATTTTTTTTTAATTTTCGTTTTATTTATTTGTGAGATGCGGGGGGGGGGGATATGAATTTAGAAATCTTAATATTTTTTAAGACATATTGTTTTAAAAAATATAAAAACAAATGTAAGATATCTGCTATTATAGACACATAACATTACGGTATGGCTTCCATTTTATTTGACTTTATATTTTAGATTACTAAAATTGAGACACAAAGTTAAAAGATTTCAAAATTTGAATTTATTTACAATAAAACAGCGTTAAAAAAAAATCAATGCTTGTTGGGGTTTTCTTCGTAAACGAAAACAATGGATTAAAAATTAATCTTTTCCGGTATTGTTTTCTTCGCACTTTAAAAATTTCTTTTATTTGATTTTTTTTAAAAATTAATTTAATAGATAACTGAACGGAAAGATACTGATCTTTTTCTTTTTCGAATTTGTCTACAATTAAATTAATACAGAAAGGGTCCCTAATTTTAGTCCCGACCTACTTAGGTACGGAGTTAAGGGCGTTTCACATGGATCCGAAAATCGAATGGTCGGATCCACGAATCGGACGTATTCTCTTTCACATGGCCACGAAACGTCATCTATACGAACGATTTGAATGTTACATGTCGTATAGACGACGTGGGAGAGAGTTTCGCGGCCATGTGAAAGAGAATACGTCCAATTCGTGGACCCGACCATCCGGTTTTCGGATCCATGTGAAACGCCCTTTACGTAGAAAGTTCGTAAAAGCTAAAAATATATTTATACTAGACTTCGTTCTATGATTTATTATTAACAGTGGCTGCATTGGAAAGCATAAATACAATATTAGTGCTTAACACGTTTATATGTTTGTAGCAGAAATTGTGTTTATGTATTCGTCGAGAATGTATTCATAATCCAGATTAAACAGACTTAGATTAGTATTCATGTTGGAGACGTAGATGCTGAAATCGTACATTTAGTACTTTGGAATCTTTTTTGAAGTCTCCCTTTCGCTCCATCAAAGTTAGTTTTTTCAGTTAATCCTAGATTCTACAAAATTAAAAATCATCCCGACCTTATATTCATACGAGATTGCTCTGCACAGGAGGTAGAGGCTACTGTGATGATTAGCCTAGTCATGTGTTCGTCCATCATGGACAAAGTGAAGATCAGAGATTAGTGCAACGGTGGCTCACCATAATCTCCTCGAAACCAAAGGTAATCGTTATTCATATCTGAAGGATTGGGAAAAAAAATCCCGTGTTCCTTCAGCGCCCGTAGACAAACGCCTGCTTACTCAAACAACATTCAATAATAGTTAGAAACTTATTTTAAAAACCTTAGTTTAAGTATAGTAATTTTGAAAGCTTAATTTCAGTAAGACATGTCAACTGAAACTCGTTTTTCAAATGACAAGACTTAACATTTCAAGCAAACTTTCTTAATTTTTGTTATGAGTAAGACGATTTTTAAAAGTTTTATGCACAGAAATTGCACGATGTGAAAGTGATTGATTTTAATAATAAAGTATCTACAGTATTCTTATCGCAAGTAAGTTTTTAGAAGGTAGGCTAAAATTTGGCAATTTGCTAAATGATAAGGTTTCAGAGAAGGCAGGTAAACATTAGCAAGCTTTTATATATAAAAATTATCTTTCTGCATTCTAGAAAATTCAGTAATGCCGCATGTATATCTGCTGATTTTTTTTAACTGTTATTTAGTTTAACAGAGTCCGCCAGAAAAAATGTAGCTTAAGCACACTTGAACAGATTAGTTATTAGGATTTTATATGCATTTTTTTAGCGGATTTTGTAGATTCATTTCTTATTTTCTAGTAATATTATTTTATAAGTTTTCATAAGACTATTACTGATGCGAAAGCAGTAGACGTAACTTATCAGAGATGGTGAGTTGTGTGAATTTTAGCCAATAAAACTAGTGATTTCCTCAAAGTATATGTGGAATGATCACTTGTATGCCTTGATTTTTATTAAATTGCAATTTGATCTTAAGAAATAATAATAACATTAATCAGTGTTTCTAGGGAGAAAACATATTTATATATATTATTTATTTATTTCGTGTAAGTCAAAAAGATAAAGCAGGGAGAATCGGTAGTGTTTGTTCTGTCTGTATGTTTTTGCCAACTGAGTGTATTATTAGGAGGCATTGCATCGACCGGCGAATATATTGCGTCCCAGTGAAGCAACAAACAGCTAATGAAGGCACCAAATGATGCCGTGCAAAACTAGTGTCACTCTGGACCCAGCAATAAATTATCTGTTTCTTGTCGAATTTGCCATTAAAATAATTTAGAGCAAAATGGGTAGGGAGGTCGGGACTGCATCAATAATATCGCCAGGAACGAAGTTGGCAGCCACCGGAACCGGGCTGAGCGCGCGCTCGATCGATGCGGGGGAGAGTTCCGTTTTCCCTTTTGCCTCTCGTTTTTTTTGTTTATGGAGACACGAATACAAATAAAAGCGAGGCTAATGATATGAATGGGAACTGCGGTCGCTTCCTCGGTGGACGGTGGTCGGTGAGTGAGGTACGGGCGGGTCCCCGCGGGGTGGCTTGGCGCCAGTCGGCTGGTTGGCGCGTCTGACTGACAAGCGTCTCTGCTGGACGCACCATCCCCTTTCCCCCTGGGCTCTTAAGTCTTGGGAGTGGGTGGGTCTCCCACTCACCTAAAGTTGCGTCTTCCAAAGCTCAAAGGGTTAAATAAGTGATGACCTCGGTTAGTTTATTAATTAATATAATGTAAGGTGTATTAATCGAATCAAAAGAATGTTTATTAGTGATTATTAAATGAACGTCTTGGATAAACCTAAAAATATTTATTTTTATTTCTGGGCGTATATATAAAAATAACATCAGATCGGGATAAGGGATAATTGTCTAGTATGCAACGAGAGTTATTGAAACTTTTTTTAACTGCCTTATTACGAAGTCTGTTTTAAATGTTAGAACCTGCCTCCTTTTCACTATGTTTTTTGTAGAGCATGAAATCACAGACTATAAAAGATCCTCATTTAAGGAGACATGGGGACTGCATAAGAGGGTGGCCAAGGGGCCCTTCTCTCCGCCCCAATTCCGAAATATCAGAATGTACAGATTATCCCTATTTTCTTAATTGTTTTTTTTTTTTTTTGATTCGATTGCAAGTTAAAGGGATCTTGGACCCTCCCTCCCCACAAAATAAAATTCTTTTTACTCCTCTGTGTATATATATTCTTTTTATATTCTTACGTTAGTTGCTTTTTTTTTTTTTAACGATATGAAGTCGTGTAATGTGTATAAGTAAGTTACTTTTAACTTTATTTAAGCTTAAGATTAGAGAATTTAATTTCAAGATTTAAAAAAAAAATATTCCAAAGTTTTAATTGTTGTAAGTTTACCTTTGCAGTGCTCCAAATAAATTTTTATTTTGTAACAACAACTTTGTGGTTGAGACTGAGTAAATTATGCTAAAGTTTGATTTTAACAATTTAAGAAAAGAAAGAAAAGACTTTTTTTTTTTTTTATTGTTAAGAAAAAAAAATGAAAGTAGATTTATTGTATCGGGAATTTTTCCTTATAGGTTTTCTCTCTCAGGTAGCTTTAGTGTCGCCTAACTTCCTGCCAACTCGGTTAGAAACACGGTGAAAAGCATTGACAATAGCATTGATTCTAATATCTTTGATATTAATATATATACTGTTTATTATTATTATATATGCCTACTACATTGGCACTTGAAAGGAATGTAAAATTAGTTACCTAAATAATACACGAGACGTTTCGGAACTTCATTACAGGTTCCTTCTTCTAGTCTGGGTCCCCCTTATCTTTGAAGTTTGTCTTTTTGATGGAACATGTTAAAATGGCACGTTAAATAATCTTGTATTGTATATATACTGTTTGTTGGGATTGGTTGTTCTATTTGCAAGGGAAAGAACGAAAGAAAATTACTGCCTCATGTAACCAGTTGCTATAGTAAAAAGTTCTGTAGTGAAGTACAGAAAATAGATAATCAATGAATATCGTTTGCCCATTCTTGTTCTTTAAGCTAAATCTTTAAAAAAACATTAAGATATATTAAAAAATTAAAAATATTATCAATGATATTTGGAACAAATTCTCTGCCGTGAATGCTTATTCGTGTTTTGCTAAAGATATTTACGGTTTTTGGAATTTAAATAGGCTAAAAGAGAAAAAAATAAGCAAGAAACATTTAATATGAATCTTTAACACCTTGCCCCAAGTTAAGAGTTAATCCATGTTGAATTGAAATTAAAATTTAAAATGAAAGTTGTAAAGAAAGAAATGGAGAAGGAGATGAATTAATAAACAAATAAATAAATAAAAAAAAGCAGATTTTAAAAGTAAAGAAAGGTTTTTACAGGGAAGCTTTTAATTTAAAATAATTAAAAAATAAGGTATCCTGCTATAAGAAATATTGCATTAGCGGAATTAAGCAAGGCATTGCGTTGTAAAAGCTTTCATAATAGCTTTCTCTAATTAGTTTAATTTAATTTTTAAAATGACTTTAAGAGGAACACAAGTTAATGATATTACATCTTCTGTTTGAAAAACCAAATAAGTTAACTGAGAGATACCTAGATTTTTTTTTTCTTTTTAGTTTTAGGAAGGCAATCTTAAGTCTGTTCGGAACCAAACACGTACCACACAAAGAATGTCGTTCCGCCAGATCTTCTCTGTCCAGTTTTGCTGGGACACCCTTACTTTCTGTAATTTACAGAGATAAAAAAAAAATCAAAATGGCGGATCAGAAGTTTTAGAAGCCGAGAATATTTCGCGACTAGGTTGAATCTCATGCGCACCCAAAAAAAAAAAAAAAAAGAGAGAGAGAGAAGGGAGAGTTTCTTGAACGATTGCTTCATCGTAACACGCGAACTGTGGCCCGTAATTCAAATGTCAGTCTGGATTGGCGCAGCTAATACCCAAGTGCTTTTGACTTGTATTGATTATATGCCTTAATAATCGAGCGAAATTAGCAATTGCATTATTACCGCACACGATCATTGACGAGTCATTGCATGTCTAGCGTCGACGATCACTGCATCCCCAACGAACTGCCACCACAAGTTATTCTCAAACGGGCGCATTTGCGCATGCTTTCGACTCGAGTTGTTGTTGTTCTTTTTTTTTTCTCTCTCTCTTGTCGCTGCTGAAATGCCTGTCACTAAATCCCCGTCTGGTGTTCCCTTGTCTTGCTCTTAGCAAATATCTGACATGCAGATGATTCACTTTGGAATGCGGTTCACTATCGAGACAGAGAGGGAAAAAAAAAAGAGCAGTCTTTTTTAGAAAAACGTTGTTGTGGATGTTAATACGTTCAAGTAACGGCTGTAATTTGTGAAGACATTTGCCGTTAATGGCTCTAAACAGCTGAATCCCAATAAACTCGGTTGTTTCGCGATAATTGGCGGTGAAATAAAATGTGGTGATCGTCGTAGAAGGGACTTGTTAGACTTCAGTTTCCGAGATTTCCTTTGCTTTTCACCAGTCACGAATAAATCCATTCTTACAACGTAATCACGTGCTGTGAAATAAAAATTCAGTAAGGTTTTCATTGCATCGTTGCGTATTTATTGCTCTTCAGTGTGAAACGATTTTAATAGTTGTTAACCCAGACAAGAAAAAGTTAAAAGTTATTTAAAGAGTGGATAATATTTGTAAAATCCTCCTTCCAATTTTTTCTGAAAAATCCTTTTTCCATAAGTTAAAATTTGTGATTTTTTGTCTTCCACTTACCAATTCCATTTTGCTCTTAAATTTACATTTTTTTTTTGTTTGTTTTTTATTTGTTTAGTACTTTGATGTTTTGAATTCTATGATTAGCTATTCGTATTTCCCCTCTTGCTCTTTTAATTGTGATTGTAAAATTTTAACCAGACCTGTTAAGTCGAATATCTGTTTGAGAGTAGGGATTCTTCTGTTCCTGAGGCACCAACTGAGGCTCACGTTACATCGATCGGAGCTGTAAATTAATTGTTGGATTTCGATGTCAACATTGGTTAATTATTTCACCGATTTTACGATGCTTTGAGGCAAGTTGCACGTCAAGTGGACATAGTTGTCGATTGCTGGTAAAATCTAGAGAAATCTAGGTTGAGTTTTTTTTTTTTTTTTCTTATTCTCTCGTCATTGTCTGTTGGTTAAATGTTAACCCATTCTTCACTTGTGTCTGAAATTTTAAATTTTATTTCATTGTTCAATTCTTGCACTAATTTACAAAAGTTCTGCTTACAATAAGATTTTTAACCTTGTGTCTTTTCTTTTTTTTTAATTGTGAATCTAATACTTATCTAAGCTCATATAATTTTAATATTTGCCGCTTGTATTTTTAACACCGTTGCCGTCTGAACAACATTTTCTGCAGGCTGTGTTTTTTTTTTATATTTTCTTTTATTAAATACTCAAAACTGAATAATGCATATTAAAAAAATAGATAATTGTAAAGCACTTAAATACACAATAAAACTTAATACTTAATACCTAATACTTAATTCTCTATTTTTAAGTATTTTTGTTGTTTATTTAAGTGCTTTACAGTTATCTATTTTTTTATATGCATTATTCTGTTTTGAGTATTTAATAAAAGAAAATAAAACAAAAAACAAAAACAGTGTGCAGATATATTTATATTATTTAAATCGTAATAAGCTATTCAAAACTTCAGTAAGAATATTTGGTTAGCTTATCATTCACCATTTTGTAATTGTGTTCTGTCAGCATATATAAATATACACACACAAAAATGAAGATAATGAAATGAAATAGTTTTAGCCTTAAATTGACTTTCAAGCAACCCTCATGTGAATCTGAAATTATTTCATTCAAATTATTTTAAGCCTGACGTTGAGATGCTTAAAACAATGGCTTGTTTATGCGTTTGTTAAGAAGGCCTGGAATTCTCCACAGTCAAACTATTTAAATAAGCGGCAATAAAATTCTCTGTAGTCATTTCTGTGTCGCATGAAAGAGAAAATATCTTTATTTTAATTACTTTGGTTTTGCTTTGCTTGAGTCAGAATTCGAGATTCACTGAAACGTCGAAAGAATTAGCATAATTTCAATTATGGTTATGAACATTAGTTGAAAAAAAAAAAAAATAGCTTCATTAAATGTCTGCTATCTGATAATGTCAGTTGGTTAATTAAAATTTTAACATTATTTTACGATCATTAACTTTGGTATACATAATCAGTATTCCTTGTTTATGATTTCAAAATTAAATACAAGCACATACACAAAAAAATATCTAAATTTTTAAAAATAAAAATGTATTCGGCAAACTGTTATATTGTTTATAGTTTTGAATAAATTAAATCTTAATAGTTATTTTAATAGTTCTATGTAAATGGCTGAAATTATTATCAATGATAGTCTTCTTTTAAATCTTGGTTTGTTAGCAAAAATAGTTTTCAGAAAGAAGATATTTAATCCGTAAATATATATATTATTGTTATATTTTTATTGTTGTTTGAGATATTCTGGAATAATTTCTTCGATAAACAAAAAAGATGAAAAAAGTAACCATATTAGTAAAAAAAAAAAAATCCTTATTTATGCGTGTACATAATAAAGATTTTACTAATTCGTTACAAAAAATTTCCACTGTAAAAGAAATCAACCTATTTTACATTAGTGAAAAAAAAAAAAAAAACTGCACCTAAATAAACAAAAGGTTCTCGCACTCTGATATTTTACGTTAGTTTTAATTAAGGAATCTCCATTTTGCATTAAAATTAACTCATTAAAATTAAAATACACATTGAAATATTTCAGTATTCATTGTGATTTCATTGAAGGATCATTGTTAATTACAAATATACATAGTAGGCCTATTATATTTATTTTTATTGGTATTATCATCATTTATTTCTTTTGCTGATGTCGTGAATGGCTAATTACTATCCTGTCTGTCCTTCAACTTCTGCAGCTGTAATTTCCTAGTAATTAAAGCAAGGATAATTACACAGTGGCCTTCTGCATTATTTACTTTCTCAGTTATATTTTATCTTAAGATTTCCACGGATCAAAATAGAAAACTTCAAACAATCAAAATAAAAATTGAGCATTTTTAAAATTTTTGTTTTTGTTTGTTTCAGTTATATTTATTTGCAAGGTTTTTTTAAATTTTTTATTTGCTTTATTTTAATTTCCACACTCAATTAAATCTCTTTCTTTTTTTTTCTTAATATCGTTTATGCAATTTCTTTATTTTATCAGATTTAATTTCCTTTATTGACGTAACTTGTTTTATATGTTTTTAATTTCCACAGTTTAACTTGAAAATGCATTACCTAATACTGTATTCTGCAAAGTTCGATAGAGTATTTAAGTTATCCTCAATTATTTTTATTTTAATAGCTAAATACAAACAAGTATGTTTGAAAAAAATTCCAAAGCCACTTGCTTAAACAAGTGGTTTACTTTGAGTTTTTAAATTATATTTCCTTAATTTAATTTTTACTAACTAAAAGTTTTTTTTTAAAAAAAAAAAAAAAAAGTCTTAACGATTTTGATAATTATTACAATGTTATAAATGTTTCCTTATCAGCATTTAAAAAAAATAATTAAAAATTAAAAGAAAAAAAAGGTGCTTGTATTGAAATTAAACTTTTGATGATTTTTTTTTTATTTTATTATTAATATAAATGTTATAAAAACCACCTGTATTTATATAATGTGGCATTATCCTTTTCGAAATAGAAATCTGGCTTTGAATTGGATTTTAGCAAATTCACATTTCTGTCCGACTACATATTACGTTAGTAGCAGTAATCATAAAATATGATATCGCTATATAATGTCACAAGTTAGATACATTAATTTAGAACACTTTTTTTTTTGTTTTAATCTTTTCGGCTTAGTTCGTTTTTTTTGTAAACCGTGAACCTAATTTTTGATTACCTTTCGTATACCTTGAAGATACAAAAGATCACAATCGTTCGTTTGTTTACAAACAACGCAGCCGCAAGATGGCGTCTCGCGGCTTGACTGCGCGTGCGCTAAGATAGGCGGGCAATCTGGGCGGGAGTGTGTTGCTCTCTTGCTCCCCACACGTCAGCACCTGCAGTTGCCCCGGAGCTGTTGGTTTTTCGTGACGGGTCTGATTTATTTGTTGTCCGGCGGCCGTGAGCCCGCCCCGCGCTGCCCTAGCCTCCACGGCCGCTACCGCACTCACCAGCACGAATCAATTATGGATCAACCTCCTGGATCAGCCTCCTGCCGAGAGCGTCTTTATTCACTCATTCGCTACGTTTTTCGCTCTATTCCCTCAATTTATCTTGGCTTTCTCTCTTTTTCTCGTCTTTTAGCTATCTTTCATTAGTTTAATGAAAGTGACAAGTAGTTCTGCTTTAGTTGAAGTTTATCTATCTGAACGATCACTGACATTTTCCAATTGCGCCGATTGAGGCCTTTGATATCTGGTAAATGTACAGCGTTTTGAATAAGGAATTATTTTTTAAATTTTAATCGAATACGCAATGTATTTACATATAACTGTTAATGAACTACCGTATATATAGGTATTTTAAAAATCAGTGTTTGGTTTTTTTTTTTAACTGAATTTTTTTATTTTAATGCCAAAATTAATTAATTTTGAATTTGAGACAATTACGGCTTTTACTGCTCTTTGAGGGATAAGCTGCAGCTCTTCTCGACACTGACGACTTGGTTTTATTTTTGTTTGGCTAGTGGAAACCCTATGCTCTTGGCATTTTGTTTTTCTTGAAATTCTGAGGGAAATAAAAATTATGGTTTATTCCATATAGGCCTCAGGAAGGGTTGCATTTGAAATTAGTTTGGGAACAGCACAACGAAGTGACTTGTTTCGGTCCAAGCCATCGAGGTTCAATGTCATGACCGATTTAATTATTAAATTTACAGAACTTATAGTTTTTTAATCATCGCATCTCATACAAAGAATGTATGTGAGATTAATATGAATCCAAGCTGCGTCAGCAATTGTATCCAAAACCTTTCTGAAACAGTTTTATTTTAATTGACATTAAACGCATAAATTGTTTTAATATCTTTATAATGTGTCGTAATTGATTTGTAAATTGAGTATCAGGATCATGTTTTGTGATGCGCAGTCTTTTAAAAGATAGAAAAAGTCTACGAAATGCATTGAGTATTAAAATGACTAGCCTATAACATATACATATATTATAATATGTATTTTTCTTATATATTTGCTACAAACTTGAAAATTTTTAGAGAACATATTCTCTATATTTGTATCAGTGATGGAAAAAAAAAAATTAGTCATTATTACTAATATTAAATTTATTAAAAAAATATATAATATTATTAATATTATTTATTAAAACAAAGTAAATCTTAATAAAAGCTGCACCTAATTCTAATGATCACCTCCAACAGCTAGCTAACATCTTCTTAATTCGTAAGAACTGCTGAAATGGAATTTTTGTTTTGACATTGGAAATAGTATTCTCTATGTTAGGTTGATTACTATTTCCCCCCCCCCCTCTTTTTAAGGTTAAAGGGGTAGTATTCAGAAATATCTTAATTTATGTTTTTTCTTGGATTATTTAGTCATTTATTTTACTTTCTTTTTTTTTTACGGCGCTGTATTTCGGTTGTCGGCCTGGAATTACTAATTAATTCTTTGACGTACAGTGAATAAAGTGAGTGCGGCGTATTCCATCGCAAATTCTATGAATGCGCAAGATTTATGACAGATCCCCATAAATCATGGGGGTAATTTGCATGTCATGACCAATAGATAACTCACAGCCAAACAACCTGTTTGTCGGGAACCGAAAGGGGAAAAAAAAAATACTACTAAAGGAAGGGTTGGAAAAATGCGAGAGTCATTTTTGAAGAATCTGTTTCCTCCACGAAAAACACACGGGAGAAATGCGACCAACACTTGGCCCGTCGTCGTATCAGCCTCCTATTGGGATGACGTAGGTGTTATAAGATCGCATCGAACCACTACATTAATAACCCAGTGGTGCTGGTCACGTGGTACTCCGTGGTGTACTGCCATTCATTATGAATGAGGAGGCCTCGGGCCACGCATGCCATAATAAGCTAATCTGGTCGAGTATCTAGCGTCGCATACCTGCTGATAGGTAATGGATGAGGGTATTGTTGGGTGGCGTAGCCTCTCCTGCACACTCCAATCGGGAATTCTTCAGACGTTTCACTACGGGAATGGGAAGAACTAATGCGAAAAATTGTTTTCTAGCATTTAACATTCCAAACTGTGAAAATATTTCTCTTTTATTTTGGCAATGATTGTTTTTAAGGATTTTTTTTTTTTTTTTAAGATTTTATAATCATTTGAATTATTAATTTATTCGACAGAAATCTGTTTATCAGGCACGTCGCCAGGAAGAAAAAAAGAAAAGAAATTGTGTATGTTCAAGTGTGTAGATGTGAATGATGAAATTCAAAGAGCCTATTCTCGCCTTAGATTTTAGTATTAACATCTTTTTAAAGTTTCATTTAAAGAAAGCAAAGTCATTTACAAAAATTTAATGTAATGAACCCCCCCCCCCCCTTCTTAACAAAATCCTGGCTACGTGCCTGTGTTTATACAAGCAGAAGACTTGCAATGTATTGTAATATATTATATTTACTCGTTGGACTATGTTTTTGAGAAAGAAATATGGTATGTTTCTTGTTTTAGAGTAAGAACTGCACCAAAAAAAATATATGATGATGTTTATATATGGATTAATAGTTCGTTAACTACAGGTAGAGTGTTTTCCAAAAACCATTAGTCCTAAATCTTAATAGTAAATTGAACATAAAAAATGAAGTGACAGATTCTGTAAATATCATCACTATAAAACAGTTTCTCAAATTATGGTAGGCGGAACCTCAGTGGAAATGTTCATAGGTAACATATTAATATACTATAATCAGTGATTAACTAAATGAGACTGAGGTTTTGCATTAATTAATTTATTGTCATTTTTTGTTCAATGAATCAGTAAAAGAAATCTAAATATAGGAAGATTGATATCTCTGAATATTTTTTTTTTTCTTTATTCAGCAATAAAAGTTACTTGGATTTTTTATTATTTATTTTAGTTTTCTTTTCTTATTTTTTTCTAATCATTTACTGTTATTCTGCTTTGGTTTCTAGGTACGTCTCGTATAAATTTAAAGCACTTGTTAAATCCTTGGGTTTTTTTTTTTTTCCTTTTCTTTTCTTGTATTTCTTCTTAATAGAGAACTAAGTTTTGATTTTCACTTGACCTATTTACAAGAAATTTTGTTGTGTAGTAAAATACGAATTTTTTGGATTCTTAATTTTAACTCGAATAGAAATTTGTAAATAGTCTATAAATTTTTTCAAGCAGGTCTTTTTCAAGTGAGTAAATAAATTGGAGAATATAAAAAAACAAAGGGAAGTTTAATTTTTGCAAATTTCTGTTCAAGTTAAAATTAAGGAATCGTTTGAAGGAAATGGAAAAAAAATAAAAAATAATATACAATTACATCTGCTTACTAGGTTTTTTTTATAATTTTCAAAAATGTACTTTTAAGATCCGATTCTTCCTAAAGTTTCCATTCTCTAGTTACGGTTCCAGATCTTTCGCTACTTCTCTGTTTTTTGTTGTTTTTTTTTGTTCGGAGTTGATTTTCTTAAATAACTCGTGCGTCAAATAAGTTTTATGGTTTTTCTTATTAAATCATTAATTATACCTTAATTTGCCTGTGAA
Organism: Thereuonema tuberculata; assembly: GCA_023159025.1. NCBI lineage: Eukaryota > Metazoa > Arthropoda > Chilopoda > Scutigeromorpha > Scutigeridae > Thereuonema > Thereuonema tuberculata. The sequence goes on along the minus strand of JAFIDM010006943.1, from coordinate 54,648,040 downwards.
GAAATCGGATCCTTCATCTACTGATACGTTTGGAAGATATCATTTTAATAAGAAAAGGGGGGGCGAAAAAAAAGTCGTCGCTGGTTTCAGCAGCAGCCAATTAAGTCTGTTAAGCTGCTGCGATGCTAATCGGAGGGTGGAGAAGTTTAATTTTTTTAAAGAGGAGGGGGAACAAGTGCAATTATCATTTGGAGTTTGGTGTATCATTAACTGGCAAATGTTTCTCAGGAGGGTCGTCGCTAATAGATTTTCTTTTCGTTCGTCATTTGCATGGCACACGATCACCCCTCCCACCCCTCTCCTTCCACGTCCTCCAGGGCATCGATACTAAAAAATGAATCCTTTCCTGTCTATTATTCCCTCTTTTTTTGTCTCGTTCGAGTTGTAATTGAATAAAAATTTTCGTTCTTACGAAACCATCTCGTCCTCTTTTTAGAACGCGCTTTTTTTTTTTTTTCGTTTTCTCCTTTGCCGCTCGGGACCACCGCCGTGCCTCGGCCGTGATTGTTGGCCACCGGCCCCCTTCCCGCCTACCGCAGCGTGAGTTGCGCAGCGTTGTTTTAAAAATTATTCCTGCTGTCAGGTAATTATTTGGAAGAGGTCAGATCACCAACCGAAATTATCCGTCTAACATTGGTAACTACCTGGGCGGTATTGGTGGAAACGGATTGGCACGAAGGTCTTTGTTTACATGTAAATATATTATGTCTTTGTGGATTCTTAGGCAGAACTGATAGCAGCAACTCACTCGAGAGGTCACCGCCATTAGGCTTATCTGCTTCTTTATACTGAACTCTACTTAATTTTATTTTAATTGGATATTTTCAGCCTACGTAGTGGGAACTCGCTGCTCTAAGGTCATAGACTAATTTTTCAGGTACAACTTTAAAAAAAAAAAAAACTGCCATTAGTAGGATACCAATTCTTTAGAGGGAAAATATCTATTAAAGGTTTTTTTTTTGTTTTTTTTTGTATGCATTTTTTTGAAAATGCTTGTATTGAAGTAAGGAAACTTTCATGAAATAATTAAATTCGTAATTTATGACAATGACCTCTGATAATTTGTTTTCGCTCCACAATCTCTCTATAAAAACCGTTCTGTAAATATTAGCTAATTAAAATTGTGAAGTTTGAAAACTAATATTTGGTCTGTTTTATTTTCTTTCTCATTTGAATTTAAACTTTAATCATTGTGTTAGCTTAAGTTTTTTGCTATTAAACAGCTTTTTTTTTTTTTTTTCATAAATTTGTTAACAGTTTTGGATGTGTCATCCCCTAAGAGCTTTTGAACCAGGGTATAGATCTTTTCTGTACTCGACAGACACATTCAAGACAAGAAGGGCGATCTCTGTTTTGTATTTGAATTTTTTCCACGTGGATGTCTCTGTGGATTTGTAATTTGCGCTTAAAGAAGCAAAAAAAAAAAAAAGCCTTCCAAAAGTGTTAGAATTGAAACAATGAACAATTCAATCTGATAGCAAACATTGAATTTCTGTTGATGTTTTAAAATTGCATCGAAATATATTTTAAATTTGATATTTTTTTATTTAAATTAATTAGATTTAAATGCCGTAAGAAATTTGTAAATTTAATATGTATTCAGAAGAATTTGAAAATAGGTTTTTACTCATGATTTATAATGAAAGATTTTTTTTTTTTTATTCTTTTTTATATTATTTCCACGACTTTAGGAAAAAAAAAAAGTGACACAATTTCTTCCGGTTCTCTTATTATTTCTCTGTTCTCTATTGTTGTACTCATTGTTATAGTTTTATTGCTTATATAACGCTGAACACTAATTAGGATCGGATAATAATTAAGAGTTAGTTAAAAAGGAGAGTTTCTCATAACTTTAATCTGTTGGATGTATGCAAAGTTTGAGTTGATGTACTCTCAATTTTAAATTGGTTTAAAAAAAGGAAAAGTAAGTGTCGGAAGATTTTATGAACAGCCTATTGTAGCCTACAATCTAAGCTTATTTATATTATCAAGAGAAAAGGTGTACGTACATACTTTATTTTTGCTGCGTTTAGCACCTTTTTTTTTAGAGTGAGGATAAATTAAGAAAGTTAATAAGTTTGAGGTTGATGTTAAATTGTAATCAAGAACAACAACAGTTGATAACAATCGTAATAATTATATTGTATATTATGAATTTTAAACTTTTGAGTCTTTATTGGAACTCCGGGACAGCTGTTTTAATGAGAGCTTCTTTGGCTCTCATTAGCCGTTGCTAACAAATATGCAGGCATTCAAGGGAAACGAAGAAAAAAAGGATTTAAAATTGGAAATGAAAACCCCCTTCAGGTGAGGTTGGGTCTAAATGTAAAAATAACGATAAATAAAATAACGCCATCGGGGAAATCTTGAATTTTTTTTTTTTTTTTAATTTGCATTTATATTTATATAAATGAAGAAAAGAAATTGCGGAATTTTTATTTATTTATTTCATTTTTTTTTCTTGATAACATAATCTCTTGATATCATCATAATTACAAACCCACTATTCCGAATTCCCCGGGAATTCTACTGGAGGTTCTTCCTTTAACCTCCCACTCTTCTATTTTTACTGTACACGGACGAATCTAATCCAACTCTTGTATCAGTGTTTTTCAAACTTACCCTAGTGATGGAATGTAAAGTTGATAATAAATTTACCTGTACTGTTCATACTTGGTGACAAAATTGAAGCCTGTCCACCTGTCTAATCTTGATAATATTTAATCCAAAATTTAAAAATACATAAACACGACCTCGGTTTCAGTTACTTAACACACCGTAACTTTTTTCAAGTGATTATACAAAATAAAATGTCAGTTTTTAATACAAATAATAAACCAATAAAAACGATGTGTTCCCTGCGGCAACCCTGTAGATTGACAGCTGAAATCTCATCTACATGATGGAATGTAGTTTTGTAGAATTGTGTAATAAATGGCGAAATATACGTAATATTTATTCTGTATTTATTTTATCTTATATTATAAGATTATATTTATTATATTTTTTCTTAAAGGATTATTCTCTACAAATTATTACCTACTGTTATTGTAACTAGCCTGAATATGCTTATTTGGGGGGGGGGGAGTAGTATTTTCAGGTTGTTAAAATCATAAATAATAAAGTTTCAACTTACGTGGCATGGATTTTTAATTCCCATTTTTATTAGTACACTGTATCAGCTAATAAGTAATTATTATCATAATCTCGAATTAATTTTAAAAATCATTATCTATTTGGCATTTCTTGTTTGTTTTTCGATGTCCTGTTTCTTCTTCCCTTTCATTTTCATTGTCACCATTTGGTAGTTTATGGCGGTGATTAATGGCCTTTGATCGAAGTTCCTAATAGTAATTGTTAGTCTGGGAAGAAGACCTTCCTTTCTGTCTAATCTCTATCGATTGTTTCGATTGCAATTTATTTTTTTTAATTAAAATTACTGGTCAACAAAGACATTTTGAAAGATAAATTTGATGGTTATTATTAAAGAAATAGCATAAACAACTCACTTAATACAATTTATGTTATTACTTGTTGAATTCTGATTAAGGTTTTTCATTCTTTATGATGTTGTACATCGAGTGGTCGCTTCATCGACTGACCGTAAGAGGGCGTCCTACGATATATACGATTTTATCTCTCTCTCTCCGTATGCTTTACATTCGCACGTCCAGTTATCGTACGTCGTCGTCTGTCAAGGAAGAAAGTTTACTGTAGATACGAATTGGTCATTTAAAGCCAGACTTTTAAGATAGTTTCCTAAATGATTGGATTTCTCTGACAAGTATTAAAACTAAACTAATAATAACTTTGAAACATTAGCGGAAACCTTAGCATTGAGACGAACTTCAGTGCATTTAAAATATTAATAGCATTAATTATTATAAAGTTAAAAATCTGTCAGACTCTGGAGTTACCGCAGGACGAACGCTAGTTAAGACTTCAATTAATTAGGTACATTAACTTTTTTTTGTTGTTGATTTTTATTTTACTATTATGTTGTTGTTAATCACTGTTAAACGAAACCCACCAAAAATATATAAATACGCATACACGATTGTAGGTAGCACAAAAACGGCATTTTGTTCATTGGGGGGAGGATTAACCCCCCCCCCCCCCCCTTTTACTTCGAATTTTAATACAGAAATCTCAGTTTTAGCCTGTAATCCAGTTGATTAATTACTCGTTAACATCAGTCAATTCACCAGAATCAGAATTTAATACTATCTCAGATTAGCCAAAAGGATTATTCGGTAATGGAATAGAATAGAATCGGACAGCTTGAAAAATCCGGGTTACGAACTTAAGGAAGAAAAAGTCTCAAGCACAAACAATGAGTCGCTTTTATTACAAGAAATAAATTCTCTGTAAATTGCAGAATAAAATTCGTCACCCGTTTCTGTATGTTACTGAATAAAACCAACATGATAATAATTCCAAACCGTTTATTCTTACAAGAAAATCTTTTGTTATCTCAGTTAACCGATCGTCATTGGAATCCCTCTCTTCTGGAGAGTCTTCAAGTTTGCTTTAGGCCTAAACATTATTAAGTTAAAATGAATATTAAAAAATAAACTTACTATTGTATATTTATATACTAATCTATTTCTTTTTGTTTATTTTGAACTGTTCTTTCTTAAGAATGCTTACAGTCGGCGCGAAACCGGAATTTTGAAACCGGAAAACAATGAAATTATCATTGACTAATTTCTCCAGCATCAATACCATAAGCTCCGCAGTAAATATCAATCTCAATTATCAAAAATAGGAAATATCAAAAATCTCACATACATCTTCTTGAAATCGACGAGCAACATTAAGAATAATTTCCCTACTTGACTTTTGAGAACTTTTCCTCGACGAAATGTTGAATGTGAAGCAGCGACCGCCATTTTCTCTTCTATTTGAATGTGATCGACCGGCCAGGAAAGGAAAATCTATAATCTGCGTTGCATCCTGGGAGTTTCAACTCTGACCGCATTGATAATAGGCCTCTTTGCAATGCATTGACTTTGGTTATTCAAATTGATATTTAAGATGAACCACATCTTTTTTATTTTTTTTTTTTATGAAGCGTGACAGAAAAGGGAAATAAAGGAATCAGTTTGCGTTTGATCAAATTTCATGATTTTTTTCCCCCCTCATTTAAATTATTGTACTTGACAAAATTATCGAATTATTAAATTGTTCATTCGTCTGTAAGCTCCTGTTCCAGAAGTCTAGTGTTCGAAGAAAATGTTATATCTGCCTAGACGAATTTTTTATTTTTGGTTATCATTCACTTAAATCTCAAGCATCCCCATTAAAACTTATTAGTTATTGTATCCACCCCTTCGTCAGCCCGAAATGTATAAGTAACCGCTATCTGAAATAAAGTCAACTCAGTGATAACATCGTGTAAAGAAGATGAAAAAACAGTCTAAACTTCTAGAAGTTTTTAACATCTACCCTTTCATGTTTTGTGTCTTTGGTTTAATCCTTTGAATTTGGATCCTTTTTTGGAGGCATTTTGCAAGGAAATAATTTCGTGCAATAAATTGTAAAATCAACTTTGAAATTTTTTTTTCAATAATTAATTTGGCACAGTTTAATCGGAAAAAAAATTGATCACGACAAATAAAAGTTAGTGAAAACTGTAGTAAAAATTTTCAATTTGAACATTTAGTTCTAAGAATTAAAAGCTTAATCATTTATTCGCTTCGGAAATCATCGATAAAAAAATCTTTAAATATAACAAGAATAAACAAGCATCTGAAAAATTCATTGAATTAAAAGGAAATAAAGCAAATAAAGCTGTAAATTCTGAAATTCTCTCCAAAAATATAAGCACTTTTACAGATGGGATTAAATAAAAGTGCGATTTCAAAAGTTACATTTCTGATCGGATTGTCCATTGTCAGACTTTGCGATGTTCTTTTGACTGTAAACATGAGACGATCAATTCGATGCAAAAGCCAATGTCCCTCCGTATCTCACAAACCTACCTATTGAATCAGTGATTCAACGCTTGTGTGTTTGCAAATCGATCAGTCGTGGCTTAATCCGATCCGTCAGCCATTCTGTGAGACGAATATATTTACCCAATCTTTATCGTTGGGCTGCACTGGACTACTTGTCGATTAGGCACGCACTTGTCTGACGTCAAAGTCAGCAAGACCGACCATAATTTAGTGGCGATACGTGCGCCGTCAAAGTGATTTTTTTTTCATTCACCTCCACCCCACCCCCACATCCCCTTTTTACTTCTTCCCCAAAAGTTAAATAATTAAGCTTCATTAGAAAATAGTTTGAAGAATGTGTTGGGACAAGCGTGAGATCTCTATCGCTTAATAACATCAGGCACTGGTAGCTCTCTTCGAATTGAATTTTGCTAATTATTTTAACAGTTTTACAGGCTTCTTAAACAGCATCTGTCCATTGAAGGTGGTTTTTGTTTTATCCCCTTACTATTGTCCTAAATACTTCTTTTTAATTAAATTAATTTTAATTTTTTAGGCTAAAGTAATTTTGTTAACTAGTATCTATTTTTAATAAAATCAGTAATGGAGACCAAAGGTTTGTTAGGTCACGGAACAGCTATTTCATGCTTATTGACAACCATCATCCAGGAATAATATCGCCAATTATGTCTCGGGACAGAGATCAAGAGAAATAAGGAGGTTATAAGAGTAAACAGCAAACGGAATAAAAACAAAAATAATAATAATAAAATTGTTCGGTTTCGTGTACCCGAGGTGTTTAGAATTAGCTGGCAAGGGCCACTGGAACAGGCATTAATATGTTGCCACTGGAACTGGCATTAGTCTGCGTATCAAATCATCAGCACCTCCAGGCGAAAAAGGAAAAATGATTTGTGGGGACTTATTTAGCTTTGCCAAATGCAAAGAAACCGTACTAAGAATCTTTATCATTCTTAATTTTTTTTAAATATCTTTTTACGATTACTAAAACGATTCGGTTTATATAGGGTGATTCACGAAGATAAGCAAAAACTACGGGAGCTCTTTCTACATGTAAAAGTAAAGAAATAAAATATAAACATAGGTCCGGAAATGCTTCGGTATCGAGTTACGGCTAGCGAAAGATTTCGCCCATAATGTAGTTCAACAATACGCACATGGATTACACCTCAGTTGTATGCTCTCACAATAAATCAAAACAATGCAATTCATATTATTGTTGAACACCTGTTATTGTGTTGCCACTTTTTTGTAGGTTCCACGTGGGATAAGCTTCGAACCACTGGGAGATACAGTTCTGCGTCATGTTTCATTCGATTTTTCAGGTCAACAACCATAAGAAACCACTGATTTCGCCCCTTAATTTACCTTCCAAGGCTTTCAGCAAGTCTTCATTTCACCCAGGGCGAAATCTTACATTATGGGCGAAATCTTTCTCTAGCCGTAACTTGATACCGAAGCATTTCCGGAACTATGTTTATATAACTTTTTTTCTTTACTTTTACATATAGAATGAGCTCCCGAAGTTTCTGCATTTCTTCGTGAATCACCCTGTATATATACAAGGTTTATTTATATACACGATGGCCCAATTGTAGATTTACAGTTAAAGTAATGTATACGTAGGCAATTGATTTCAAATATGAGCATGTTTTAAGCATTAAACATCAACTGTTTAATCTCTCAGGTGTTCAAAATGTCCTCATTCAACATTCTTCAAACCTTTTCAGGACACTCTTGACACACAGTAAGACATAAAGTTTGATTTTCCAAGAACACTTTCGCTTGATAATGCACCAGGTTGGCTTATTTCGGTTTCTATGGTCAAATGGGGATTTTCATCAGTCCAGTTCACACAGTTATGCCTCTTCATATGACCAGATAATTTGAAGCAAGCCTCATCCGACCAGATAATCTTATCCCACAGCAAAATTGTTGATTGTTCTCCAGCAAATTGCTGAGACAACCTTTCGCAAAATTGCAACCGGCGATCTGAGTCGTCCTCCAAAAGACCATGTAGCCTACTGGTCGTGGTCGGTAAGGTTTTAATTTCAATTTATGCATTAGTCGTTGCAGTGATGTTCTTGGTATGGATAGTTCTGTAGACGCATGACGAGTGGATTTCTTTGGACTGTTTACAAATGTCATAGCCACTAACATCTCATTTTCCTCAGTAACAGAATTCTAGGGACGTCCAGATTTCGGTGCATTACTCACTGAACCAGTTTCATCACATTTCTTCCTTACGCGATAAATTGTTTGGCCTGACGGTGGACATGTATGAAACGCTGCTTGCCATGCTGTACATACATTCTCGGCATTTTCAGACTTCCAATACTGCTTCAATATCCATTTCCTTTGTTCTTCATTGAGATTGTTTGCCATCACCTAGGGAATACAAAAATTTATAAAATAAAAGGTCTGCTTTACGAAAAAGTTACTAAAAATTAACTGTAAACCTACTTTTGGGCCACTCTGTATGTATATATGTGTAGAGAGAGAGCCTGTATTTTCTGATTGCATAATTCTTTATAACTTTTGAGTGTAGCTCTAGATGTATTGCAAAAGGTGAATAGCCAATTAAAGAGTTAACAGAATTGATGGAGAGAATCCAATTGAAGTTCATATAGAAAATAGATCAAAAAATTAGTGTGACTGAATTCAATATTTTGAGGATTTCAAAAAATTTTAGTACAACAATCGGTGAAGTGTTTGTATAATATCAGGGCTTTCAACTGATGAGTAAGTTTAATATCCAAATTTTGGCCACGTGAATAAATTAAGTAAGAATTTACTGAATAGTTTCTAATTGCAAACCAATTACTATTTGAGAAAAAAAAATAAAAATAAAATAGATATCATAATAGGTTGACATCGATTGTCGTCAGGTGGCGTAATTTACATCAACGATGTCATGGACGACTTCTGTGTTTTGAGTAAGTTGATTGGGCTCAGGACTGGTGATGGTCATATTATTTTTTTTTTTTTTTAATGTTCGCCAGTCTTATTAGGTATTCAAAAATAAAGAATACTTGTAATATATTAAAAATTGCCTTTCATTGTGATCGTTGTTCTGAAAACGCGAAGAACAAAAAAAATTGACTGAATAATTGATGTCTGTTTCTATCCAATTTATTCATAAAACAAATTTCTCCGAGACATTAAATACTGAGAAGAACAAAGAAAAGGTTGTGGCTACCTGTAATGATATCACGATAATTTAAATACTAGCTTACTTTATAATGTATAAATAAACTGATAGTTTAATAATTATTGAAGGAATAAAGAATTAATAGCTTTCTCTGTATTTCTTTCATAACTTTTTCCTTTCATGTTATCTACTATCATTCTATAACATTGTCTTTCGTATGATAATGGTTCGTTTGATTTGCATGCTAAATTCAGAATGCCTAATAAAAAATATATATTACCCTTTAAAAACTTAAATCGGTCTTCGATAAAATAATGCATTTTTCAGCTCGATCCTGAAATCTTTGATACATGAATATTATATCATTAAAAAACACTTATGTATTAATTGTTGATTTTTTTTCAATGAATGTTCTTGCATCGCATTCTCAAGTGAGAATGACTTAACGCTACTTCGCTTCAAATTAAAAGAGAATCAACGGGAATAAATACATAAAGTTTCAGGTTTTTTGAAACGTAATGAATTCATTTTTTCGCTCGAACAATGTCAAGCTATATATCTAGCCTCATATTTTAATACGAACATGTACTTGTTTTCAAGATAAAAAGTTTTTTTATTTTTTCCTAGAGATGTATTGCTGTAGAAGTGCACTTCTTCTGTTTCTAGCAGTTTTATCTCCTTATTTTTACTTCGCTTTATCTCGACTCCTTTTAGTTTTACAGTGTCATCTTTTGGCAAAGGTAATTCGTGTGTTGGGAAAGAAAGAAAGAAAGAAAAAAACGGCCAGCTGGATTTCAGGAAAAAACGAGGCTTATCAAGTTCGAGGAAGCGCCATGAACACTTGATGGTCGGTGTAGGTCTTAAAAGACAGTCATTCAGAGCCCTTGGTTAGTGTGAATTGCATCATGAACCGTTATTAATGACAGCAATAGACAGTCAGTGTTCCTTTTGGCCATCGTTCCCCCCCTAAAGTCATTTCAGAGTCGTTTTGCTCGAGAGGTCTTTTTCAGGACCTGAATTAACAATAAGGTTTCGGTGTTGTTATCGTCTTTTTTTTTACTTCAGTAATTGAAGGAACCAAATTGCATTGGATTATTCTAATCTTTGGCATAGATTTAATTTGACAATCACGAGGAATCAGGTATTTTTTTTTTTTTCCTTCCTAATTCGGTTGTCAGCTTCGTTAGTGGGAAATTGATTGGGTCCCGTTTAGGCATTTTTCTTTTTTTTCTGTTCCTTTTTCTTCTTTTTCCTTTTTTTTTATTCATTCTAATTGATTCTTTCTCTTTCTTCTCTTTTGTCTGCAAGGTTTAATTAGCATTATTAGGTTAAAGTTGATTTTCTTTTTTGTTGATGTTTTAAGAAGCAAATGGTTACCTCTTCCATGCTATCTCCCCCGTTTTTTTTTTGTTTTTTGTTTTTTTGTCCAATTAATTTGTTGAATGTTTAATTTCGAAACGCAGATATATTATTAATTGGAAGTCTGATTTATGTCACTAAGTTGTATTTAAAGAGACAGTGATGGTTTTACGGTTGTTTTCGAAATAAAAGGAAGGAGTGACTTGAGTGTCTTTTTAAATACTCTTGACGTGTAGTTAGATGGTAGATTTGTGGTAATTAAGTTTTTTTGAGAATTCCTTGAACTGTAACATATAGCGCTTTCACAATCCAAGAACTGAGCAGTTCAAAACCACCAATTGTAAATAAGTTAAAAAAAAAAAAAAGTCTACAATACGTTAATACAGTCTTTGTTTCCTGACCCCCTACCAAATAAATACCCCCTACCAAACTTAAACCAATAAAAATTCATCTTGTTCTAATAAATTTTCTTATAATAATTTGATTTATTAGTGTATAATTCATACTTACTGAACTACAATCTGTGGCTGTGTGCATCTGACATATATATTGAAATTTTGAAAAATGCCCTCTTTCGGAAGACTTTATAAGCATTTAATTATATGGGAACAGCTTCTCAATGTTATCAAACTGGACTACAGAAGTAAAAAGTATTGTAGATAGCGAAAAAAAATTTTTTTATAAAAATATGTACGCTTGTAAATAGTAATTATTAAGTCAAGTTTTATTAATCGTATTGAATGTTGTAAAGAAGGACTATTTTTCAGTCAATGATTTATATCTAAATCCGAATTTTATACTTAGACATGGATCTAATCTTGATCACTTACTTTTCCTATTTTAAAATTACTTCAAATTATTTTATGAGTGAGATTCCTTAAAACGACCCAGCTATATGCCCATTAGATATAATAAAAGAAGAAGAAAAAAAATTAGTTCGAATGGTATCACGATCGCTCAGGCTGGAAGAGGGTATTTACAATGTGGAAATCATAGTAAGCCATAGTACAATTTACAATTTGGTGAAGATTTATTATGATCTAATGTAAAATCACATTGATCAATACTTAACAAGTAAAAACCTTGAAACACAATTCATTGTTTTCCAGATTGTTCTGAATTTCAGTGCGAGAAATAAGACTACTGTCCTCCAAATGAGAGATGGCCGCCCTGTTTTTGTGAGATCTGCGCATGTATCATTGATTAGTCTGGTCAGGCACTTCCGTCTGATTTAATGACAGGACGCCGCCATGACAGGTAATCGCTTGTTACTTTGCAAAAGAGCATTGTATTTATAAATAATATATATTTATTTATTTATATAAATAACTTATTATTAGCAACTGGTATTGAAATAACGCTAAATAGTCGAGAGAAGTTTTAATTATGCGTTATCAACATGTCTTTCTCAGTGAAAACAGGCGTCCATTGTGACAGGAAAACATAATTGATCAGCTACCGGAAGGGCTGCGCAGTTCAAACTTCCGCCGGCCATCTCTCATTTGGAGGACAGTAGAGTTTAATCATCAGTGCTATTATTTGATTGTTTGAACTGAAGCCTCTCTAAATCCTATGCGAATGTCTTATTTAATTTAATAGAGGAGCAGTATTCAGTCGAAATAGAATTGTTTTGCATTCATTCCTCTCAAAGCTTTTTCTGTTATATTTTAAATCAAAATTTCTTTGAAGAATATTCTCAAGCAAAATTAAAAAATTTTGCAAATTATTGATGTTAATTTTTGCGTTCACTTTCTGAATTGCTAGGTTTTTAAAGCACTGTATAGGGCTAAACGCACTTCTCCGTCTTCCGTTATGTTTCCATAACTTAATTGCTTAAGTGACGTAGTTACGTATTTAGGGTCACCAGAATTGAGTCTCGTAAGACGTAACTACGGAGATCTTCAAATCGACAAACATATAGGCCGACAGACGGATCTTGACGATCCCGAATTTTCGCGATTTCACGTGATTGACGCGAGAATAGCCTCTATCCATGTCTTCTCACAAACTATTGAAATATTTAAATGAATTATAATACGGGGAAATGCATGAGACTTTTACTACATTTTAATATAGTTTTAATAAATTGAAAACAATAAACAAACAATAAATTCATTATGTAGCAATTTCCTAGTGACAGACATTCAAAATACTACATTCCTTGAGACCTGCTGAAGAGGCTAATGGCCAGATCTCGTGTTTTTCGTAATTCTCGCGCAAACGCGATCGTCAAGAACCGTCTGTCGGCCTATATGTTATATAAATATAACGGCAATAATAATAATTAAAAAATTATAATAATGACTACAGTTCACTTATTTAAATGGTGATTATGATGATACGGCTTTGTTATCATTTATTGGTGAATAAAAAACAGGAAAAATGAAAAGAAAAAGTTCTTGTATTTACTATTAAAATTTGAGGGACACCAAAAGGTTTTTATTAGATAATAGAGTGAACTAAATTTCACTATAGTACTGGAAACTCTGTAGGTTACTTCGACAATGTTGTCGTGACCGCGTTCATTTCTTGATGGCAAAAACCGGCGAAGCATGAAGGCGTTTTTCTCTGTGGCGTTTTAATGAAACTGATACCATAAATGAACATTTTGTTTAGATTAAATAACAGGGATTTGTTTTCACTTCATCCTTAGATCGTTGTAGCAAGGAGAGAGAAATCGACAGAAAGAAATCAACAAGTAAAAAGTCGATAACCGTTATTTTGATTTCATTCCTTGACTGCTGCAAATCTCAATTAATTATAAAAACTGTTCAGTCTTTTTAAACAGTTAAATTTCAAAAAGTTGATTTTTTTTTCCGCTATCTTTATTAGTTAGAGAAAAAGAACTTGAAAGATTAGTTTTTTTCTTAAAATTATTGGTGAAAAGTACAACCTGTACAGTATTCATTGCTTTAGCAATCGAGCTTTCAATCAGCTTTTGGCACATATTTTAAAAGTTCAATATTAAAAATCACAAATGTAAAGAATGTAGTTATGAAATTTTCGAAAACACTGAACTATTTTAAGTAAGATTTATTTTGTAATTTCCTTTTCTTCCACACAACTTATGTTGAGGAAGATTAAGGATGTTTCATCTTTTGTATTCGTATGACATCCATGTTTACTCTTTGGTAATGAAAATAAGAATCGTTCTCGATTACAGCAATCAAACGAGCATTGCTGTGATGCTCCATCTTTTCCTATTATGGTCTCCAAGGGAAGTTTGCGCCATCTCTCGTACATAGATAGAAGTGATGGTTCACACACTGTTGACGACAGGATGGAAATCAGAATATCAGATGGATATCTAAGTGAATTCGTTGTTGATCCTTAAATGTCCTTAAAGTTATTGGAATCACTTTAATATAGAGAATGAAGAACAGCTTTCCGAATCATCTTAAACACAAGAAAATGTAAAGCTTAAGACAGAAATTCACTAAAAACAATAAATTTAAGTGTAAGATATGGAGCATTATTATTCTCCTCCATTTTCATAGTTTTATCTCTCTTTCTCTTATCCTTTTCATCTCTCCTAGTTTTACCCGAATTAAAAGAGAAACGATTATTTCTTATTCACAGGATTATAAAAAACTCAATAAAATTTCAAAAGATTTTAATTTTTTTTTTGTTTTTGTTGTTTTTTTTTTTTTTTGTTTTTGTTTTTTTGTTTTTCATTCATTTTTTTTTTTAGTATAAACTTAAATATTACGTTTTCTAAAAAAAAAAAAAAAAATAAATAAAAATGTATTAGAATTTCAAATTTATGATTAACGGAAAAAAATCTTTAATTTCATTTCTTAAATATGAAAAATATACGATTGAAGGCGAGGTAAAATGCCAAGGAAGTAATTATACAACTTTTGTATAGTTTTATGACTACGTATGACTTTAATTAATTTATACTTTAGGTCATTTTTAGTTGTAAAAGTATAAGCCTGCAGAAAAAAATATATGTTATTTGACAGTATATTTACTTCATTTTGTAATTACCCCAGAAGACATTCCCCCACCCCCACCACAATTAGAAGTTATTCATTCTTCTAAGAGGAAGCTGTTAACTGATCCTCTAGTCTATTTTGATGTTCGTTTATGAATCAATTTTAAAAGCACGCCTTCTATTCTTATTAACTGCAGTCATCATGCAATAATAAACTCTTATTTACTGCTTGCAATTGGAATGTATTTAGATAAGAATGAAAAACTGACTTAATTTGTACGATGCTTCTCTGCGTTGTTTTTCGAAATTTTTCTTTCTTCCTTATTTTTGGCCAAATTGCGTTAGTCGTCACTTTATTCATGTTGCCAAGGATACCCGAATAATTTGGTCGTTCTATTGTTCACGAGGAATCGCATATAATAATTCATCTACAGCTTGGCAGTTTTCATATTGTAAGTTACAGGTAATGAGCAGCAGAGTCCGGATTCAGTTTCTACAAAAGAATACACGGCACCCATTGAAATTACGAGGAGTGAACATTAACGAATCTATGTATATTAAAGGAAAGTTGATTATTTTTTTCACCTCCAAACCGTAAGACACAGAAATACAAATAAAATGGCAAATGTTAGGTACAGTATTGGGGATGCTCACATTTTCATTTTTATATAAGTGACTTACAATCAAACATGAGGTCTTTGAAACACGCTCGCGGGTTGTGAGAAAATTATATCAGAATCCAAGATCACGTGATCACAGGTTTGCTATATATATCTCAAACTGTCGCTATTTATCTAATCAACTCATGAATAATTACCACCCAAGATTTTCCAGTGATTTTAGATACATCTTTTAACTAGTCTATACTTTTTAACATTCAAAAATCGAAAAAAATCCCTATGGCCCAAAACAAACTGACTAAGTAACTAATATGCACAGTCTTCTTGTTCTGAATTCATCACAGCATAATAAATAAGTTTCATTCAGAAACCAAGAGCTTTTTAATAAACCTAGCTATTATTTTGCCATCTTTGATTCTTATTTGTAGACTAGGTCTATAAGACTAACTAATTTATCCAGTTTTCATGGAATTTTGCCTGGAATGTATCATTATTTGTTTGGACACTGGAAAGCTGAAAACGCTTCTTTTAAACATATTCCACAAGGCTTTATTTATTTATTTCTACTTCCGTAACAACAATTTTTTTCCAAATTCGAAATTTCAACGAAATGTCTTAACTCTTGCTGAATTTTCGTCCGTATTGTTCATTTCAAAATGTTTTTGAAGAGATTCTTGAAGATCATTTTAAATTCTCAAATATTATCCCTTATTTGGTAAATCTGATGAACAAGAAAATGAGAGATCATTATTTATTCCTTGATCATTTCGAATTGCACATTCTTATACTGATGCTTTGATGAAATATAGAAAAGCAAGAACTAACAGATACTATCGTTTTTACTATTAGGACATCAACTGATTCCTTATAAAAGAAATCCTTCCTTTCCTGTGTTTCTTGGTTTGTCTTTTTTCTGTCTTCCGTTGGCAACGAACCAAAGACATTCAGGAGATGACTGTTGGGTTAGACTGGAACGTGTTGTGATTGGCTGCCTGCGTCGACATAAACGAGCTAAGATCTAACAGTCAATAAGACGCAGCAGCCAATAACACACTCCAGCGGGAAGCAGTGGAATTACACGGTCGTCTCGTGCATTTTATGGAAGCGATAAAGAGTTTATGGGGAGATTCCTTAAGTATTAGATGTGCTTAACAGAAACCAAGCAGAACTCTTGAAGGAAATAAAACACCAAGAAAGGAGGGTGGGCACGCGTTTTATTGTGGTTTGGCTTTCAACACAGTTTCTTAAAAGAAAAGACTTATTACATCCAGAGTAATATAAACAGACCTAATTACGCACAAAAGTATGAAACTTTTGTTTGAAGCATTTTAAAGCTCCATTTGTTTCTTAGAAAGATATCTAGGGCCTAATTAGCCAACTGCTTCATTTAGTCTCCAATTGCTACTTCATTGAAGTTTAATTTTTGTTGGTATTCTAATTACTCAAAATATTCTAAATCGCGCAGCAGATTATGGATAAGCTAACATTTTATATCGCTATCTTTAATCATTTTTAAAAAATTTATAGGATACAATTGTATTTTTTTCTTCTGTTGTTTCATCTAATATATATATTTACGTTTGATGGATAAAAAAAAAGCGTTTGGGAAGTGCACGAACCTTACCCAAAATGTCAATAGAGCATTATTAAATAAAAGAAGCTGAGTGTACGCTGTCGTAATGTGTGTTTTCGATTCTTCTCCATTCCTTTATGACCCCTTTATGTGCCCCTGGGGTGCCTCCGTCGGCCCAACGTTTTTGCATTAAGCCGATCCCAATTCAATCTGTATCGATCAGGTGCGAGGCAACTCGACAAATGAAGATTTACGGTCGCGAGCTGTCCAATTTGCCCGCTCTCCTTCGGCCTCGAACTAACCACCCACATGATGGACTGCCTCGTTCTTTGCTAATCACGTGATTATTTATTAATTTCGGGCCTTTAGAATTCACCCACATATTGCACTGCACTGGAACGTCGACAAGAATTTTTATCCAACCCCTCTATTTGCGCCAATGTAGCTTTTCTAGGCAAAATTATAAAGGCTGTGTTTTATTAACATTTAACGTAATTCGCTTTCCAAATGCAACAAGAAATAAAATTGTAAGATAGTAAATTTATAACTTGTAAAAGCAGATTTTTACAGTGAAAAGGTACTATTGCAAAAATACCGAAGTTTTATCATAAAATTTCAGTTATAATAAGTTTTTATTACTGCATTTCTGGCAATGAAGCGGTTTTGCTATGAAAATTATTTTTCGACACAATTTGCGGTTACAGACATTTTTTTCCATCAAAAGCCTTAGCACATTTTTCATCGTAAACGGTTTTTATGGTTATCTTGCATCAATGCTTCGTGCTGCGAATGATTTTGAATTTTTGTTTGTTGTATCTGCGAAAAATACAAAAGTAGTTCACAAAATAACTACGATAAATCTCCAACGCTCTAGTTCACCAAAGCCACGAAATTACAGTGATTGAGTATTAGTAAACTTGTGGAAGGAGGGGAGGGGTAAAAATAAGTAGCGGGGAGGACTTTTGGTCTTTTGGCGACATTTTGATCAATCTCCCTGCACTCTGAAAATTTAGCTAGCTCTTAAATAAAAATATGCCACAGTGTAAATACAAATTAAATTAAAATAGAAATCGTCTTTAGTTTTAATTCCAGTAATACTTAATAATATAGTAATGTAATGTAGTATAGCGAATATTCTCGAAAGCTTTACATTAAATAATTATGGGATTTTCTTATTTGTTTCTTCTTGAAAACATAACTTATAGTTGTCACAAGTTATGTTATTTGAATTTATTTTCTTTGATTTCATTGTTGCTAATTCTTCCCATTTCCTCAGTAAAATGTCAATGGACACAAGCGATAAAGATTCATTTTCTGATTCTGTCGAGCAAAGCTCACTTTGCCTAAAGTAATAGGGCCTAATAATGCTGTCTGTGCCCTTATAAATCTATTTTCATCATTTAATTTTAGATTATTCTTGAACTCAGTTGCTTCAAGAACTGGTAAGTTTTTCAATCCTTAAAATCCCCAAGGATTTCGGGGAACAATTGAACTTAAGATTGTGAATTCTTGTCATGTGGATGCTTTGAGATAATTGAATGTTTATTCCATTTATTTCTATTCTTTAATTTTTCGAACATCCAATTTTAGACTCCGTTAAGACTTAAGGGGATAAAAAGTTTTTAAAAAAAATACGATAAATTTCCAGAGATAAAAGCATTAATTTTGTGAGGATATTTGTATAATCTGAAGAATAGGTTCTTGATTGTACCACAACTGTAGAAGAATTAACACAAAAACTAGATAAACTAAATCCAAAACCTATATTTAGAATGGTGTTGTAAATAAAATATCTTAGACTACTTTATTCAGTCGTGCTATTTATATAAAAAAAAGTACCATACGAAAATTATTTTAAAATTACTATATTTCATCAACAGTATAACTTAATTAGATCTTTCCAGAATAATTAAAAACATTTTTTTTTTTTTTTTTTTTTTTTTTTTTTTTTTTGCGAAATATGGTTTTATTTGGATAAACATTTTCTTGATTAATATTATTCTTTCCATCGAAAGATTATTTTTTTCAACACTAATATGCGTATTTAGTAAAAATTATCTCACGAATCTTAATTGATGATTCTAGTAAAATAAGGAATTGCCGAAAATTGTTTCTTTTTGTGTTTCCGTTACTTGAGACGTGAAGCCCCTCACTCTTTTCCGATGTCATTTTATGAGTAGCGCTTAATTGAATGGCCGATTTCATTGTTGTCATCCCCGTGGCACTGCAGAGCAAAGGGTTGACATGACGTCATCTATCGTTGTGTTTTGACAATCAAATCATAAAACATAATGAATGGAAGATTTGTAGACATCAAGGATTTAATTTAATATTTAAGTTAAAAAGTCAATAATATTTAACAGTGTTGATTTTTGAGTTTTCCAATTTCAATGCAGAAAAGAATAATTACTTCGTCTTCGTAAGTTATTTATCTTTTTGATGTTCACATAGCTTCTTATTTTAACCATTTAAGTGCCTTTTTAAAAATAAAAATAATAAAAAACTTCGTCCTACTTTTCATTTGTTTTTATAATTCTTATTTTACAATTCTTATTTTTACAAACAGCTAGTACTTATTACATAAATGCTAAACACTTCATTAATAAATTAATTTTTTTTTTAACAGTCAAATAAATCAAATTACATAAAAGATTATGATAAAACATTGTTTGAACAAGAGTTTTCTAAAAAAAGTTCATCCGTTGCTTGAAAATGGAAAAAGCAAGGGAATGCTCAAATTCGTAAATTTGTTTGCTTTCAGCAATGAGCCGTCATCGACAGCAATCTGGGACAGCTGTTTCGTCCTTATTAGGATTCATCAGCCAGATTTAGCTTCGATGATCAAGCTCAGAGCGTGAAAGCAAGCAAATTTACGAATTTGTGCATTCCCTTGTTTTTTTCCATTTTTATATTATATTTAATGCACATTAAGCCTTCTTACTTATTAATCATCCGTTGCTTATTCGCATATTATCGTCAATTTTTTTTTAAGCCTAATTTAAAGTAGTCCAATAAAAATAATTTGAAGATGATATTTTTTTAAATTCAAAGTTTCATACCTTTCAATTGTTTGTAAGTACTTGTGCTTTTAATTCTTAGATATTTGAAATTTTTTATGTAATATTTAAAGCTGTAATTTTAACCTTTTTTTTTTCTCTCTCTTTATCTAGGTAAGTGAAAAGAAGTCGTTTCTTTGCTACAATATAAGTGAGTCCTTTATATATTCTATTTGTTAACTCCGTGTTTAGTTTAGTTTTTTTTTTTTTTAAACTTTGCTGGACGATGTATTTTTTCCTAAAGATTACATAATGCGACAAAAGGTTATATTATAAATTCTTATATTCACTCAAAATTTACATTCCAACTACAATAGCAACAATAACTAGTTTTATAATAACTAGCCTTTTGTTCTGGTTGCAGTAAACATCCACCTAGATTTATTAATATTCGTCAAACTTCAAGGAAAAACTACGAAAAGTATTTTTTTTCAGTTATTTATTATGCGTGTAATAAATTAATTAAAAAAATCATTAGTTACTTATTTTTTGCATTACCATTAAAATAATTTTTAATTACTAACAATAAATACTTATTAGTAAGTTTTCTCATTTTGGCTTTGCTAGTTGATTCAGTTAATTGATTTACACTTTACTATTTTTTACTAAGTGCATCAAAAATATAGTTATAACTTATATAAAAATATGCCTATATCTTTAATTTTATTTTGCATGACGTTTCTATCTTTAGTTGAAAATAGAAATAATTACCCAAGTTCTGAATCAAGCTTTTGTATAAAACATTTTGTCTCAGAAATTTCGGTAAATTAAATACATTATTAAAAATGTGCTTAATAAATTAAAATCCAATGACAGCAAAGATTTATTTATAGAGAAAGGCATTCGTGCCTTTTTTATTATGATTTTCGGGTTGCTTTTTTGTTGTGGCTTTTGTTTTCCTTCGTAGAAACCCCCTTCCCCCCTCTTTTAACCCCCAGCAACCGAATGGACCATATGCCCTGTTATTAACCTCCTCTCAGGTTACCTTTAATCCGCGAATCCATTAGAAAAGGGATTGTATCTTGTTCTGTTGATTTGCATTGTATTTAATGATGATCCCAATATGGCCGCCCCGTAATCCGCTCGAGGGTTATTGGAAGTCCAAAGGCTCTCCGATGACGGCTTTCAATTCATAATCAGGTTAATCAGCAGTGAAAGCCAAGGGGAACTTTGGGCCGATGCCTTTTTCCAGGCGCTAGAAGTCATCTAAAATTGGATGGAATCCCCTTAGAGTGGATCAGGAACGATGTGTAAAACTTCAGAACAAAAAAAAAAGCTGTGAGTTTATTTATGTACTTAATTAAACATTAAATCTGAAAAGTTAAAATTCAAGCTGCTACATAAAGACAGAATTTTCTTTATATGGATGAAAAAAGTTCACTAAAAATTAAAATATTGTTCTTTTACATATTTTACTTTCAGAGTTTAATATCTTTTATTGCGTCTTATTTTTTTTAATCCTGTATAAAATACTTTTGAAATGGGATGGGAAACAAATATTTCTGTAAGAGCCTACATTCTGATTATAATGTAAGATATTTTCTAAATTGTAAGGTATAAGGTATGAAAACAGGTATTAATCTTGCAATTTTGTTTTTGTTTAGTTTTTTTTTGTTTTTCTTTTTATCAAAAGTGTCGTTTGATAGGATCTTGCAAAGTTTCCATTCCACAGAATATGCGGTAAATACTGGACTTACTCATATTTTGGTTTAATAAGTTTTAATAGTTTTAAGAAGTTTAATAAGCTTTGTAAAGATGTAGTAATTTCTTGCAGTATTCCTGAATTCGCTTGAAAAAAAAAAAAGTCTGATGATTACATAATAACAAACAAACAGCCAAAATTGTAGAGAAATGGACACTGGCTGTCCAAGGATATTTTCAACTTACTGCGTATATGCTAGTTATTTTAGACTTCACGATTGTGTTACTTAGACGTGTGCAGTTCAGGCATTTTCAGCGTTAATGGGACTTTTTCTCCTATGTACGAGCAAAGCTTTTAAGAATTTACACTTTTCAGATTTAATATTGCTCAATAGGGGGTGGTTGCTTTTGTTGGGGGGGTTAATCTCCATTGTCAGTGGAAAGGAAGCATCTTGTTCCCCATCGTCCATTAGGGGGTAGTAATTAGGTTAGTGCTCTCAGATCCCTACGCTTTTACACTCGTTCCAATCAAGTCCAAATTGCATTTTCAGGCAGAGAAACAACGAAGTGGAAGCGATGGAGGAGGATCTACGGGTCATTTCACCCACACACTCATCCAGTTTGCCCCTTATCCTTTTTTTTTTTTTTTTTTTACGCTTTCAAAACGATTTATCCCGAGCTTTTAAACGAGACAGATGTGAAAATATAACATTTCGATTCGTTTTAGTGTTTGTTTTTTCCCTAATAAAAGGAATTTTTAGGTATTTCAATAACTTCTTATTAATAATTAACTTGAAAAAGATGTTGAGATGCATTTGCTTAGGATATGTCGCAATGTGGGCAAACTGTTCCGACACTGTAGTCGTTGTCCTTGTGTATAGTTCGTTCCAGAACTGTTCCACCATGATAGAACAGTCGACTTTCACATTAGCCACTTGAAGCGTGTGTTAAGTACTTTCCCTCTATAATTTCGCAATGAATTCACTCTGATTTTTAAATCAGAGTTCATCAAAAGTGTGGGAAATTATGTATCGATAAAGACTGAAAACAGCCGTAAAAAAGCATCCTTGAAACTAGATTTTTGAAGTGGTTTGTGTCTTTATTATGGATCCTCAATGGATATTTTAGGATTTCTTGCATTCATGAAGTGCAGTTCAGAAAATTTGTTGAGAGTTTTCATTTTGACAAGTGAGATCAGAAATTGTTAACAAGGTGGTTATCTTTTTTAATATAATATTATAGTAAGTCAGATACATTAATTGTTCCTTATTTTACAACCATTTCTTATATTACACATAATTACGAGAATACTTTTGACTGCTTTTATTTAAAATTAACTTCATTTCAATAATATTTTTAATATTATTACTTAAGTTTTAAGGAGATATTAGTGGAAAAACCAATATTGGAAATTATTAGTCTTCACTGCAGGCACATTTATTGTTAAAATACAAAAACATTTATAGTAGTTTTTGCACAAATGTTAGGTTAGCTTGATGCCATGTTTGTGCTGAGTTTTGGTCTGATTTGAATTGAGGAAACGACAAAATGTTGTTTCTTCTGTATAACATGTCGCGAACTTTACTGCATATCACCCGGGGAGTTACGCCAACGACATTTCACAAATCGATACCTTAGTAGCAGTTATTGTTAGTATTTACTTTTTCTTTCTTAAAATGCCAGATCCTGTTTTCTAATATATAGTAATATATGATTCCATGTCACTTCTTCTTTGGCTTGATATTCAATAAAATAGACATAAACTTACTATTGATGTCAAATATTCACATATTCTTCTCCTTGTTCGTAGGATCCTTCAATATTTTTAAGTTAATTATTTGTATTTGACGGTTTGGCTAATTTCCTTTATTGTTTTACTGACTTTAAAAACTTGTATGTGTTGTGTTGCCGGTACGCACCGAAATGCGAGCTTCGTAGCCGAAGCCTCCGTGTTCCAGGGAGCGCTAGTGTTCCCAAGATGGCGAACCCCTAGTAGACTCCCTAGAATTTCAAGGGAAAGATACTGGGGTGGTTTCCCGTGGCCTTCCCCAGGACGCCATTAAGGAATGACGTCAGACCGAAGAGAAAGTGAAGAAGAGGCTGGACAACACAGGAAAGGAAATTGAAACAACCATGCCACTGCCTGGATTCGAACCCAGGTACTGGCGCACTGGCCGCCACGGCAGACCGCCGCCGAGACCACACGGCCACGCCAGCACGGCTTTAAAAACTTAAGAAGAACAAAAAAAAAACGAAATATTTTAACGAAAGGAGACTCCAAATTCTCTCAAGAAAACCTTTTTTTTTTTTTTTGGAAACAAACCGTAAATGTCGTGCTATCAATCTTGACGAGCGAGTTTTAATAATGGAAAGACCTTCTGGACCTATCAATCCACTGAAGCATTGTTAACATAAGTACCTTTTTCTTTTGAGAAGAGAATCTTATTCTCTGGTAGTGAGTTTACATTGTTATTGCTTGGAAAGCAGGTTTCAGATATTTATGAGCTGAATTCTGTATTAAAAATTTTTAGACAGTTTAGGACAGTTTTTGGAGTCGAGACATTTTAGCACACTTTTAATTATTGTTTTTAGAATTTTAAAAGTATTGAGTTTTTTTTTTGTTTTTTTTTTAGATTTCCCAATACTACGATAGTTAAATCAGCAACTTTATTATTATCATTAGAAAAGGACTCGCTTGAAGTTTTTTACCTTAAATTGATTTAACTCCCTGAGTCCCTTTGTAGCTTTAGCATTCGACGTAGATTTTTCTTGCTTAATTCAGTGTAAACTTCATATTCTCCGTCTTTCGATCCTTGCTGTGTCTTGTAGAACGTGTTTTAGTATAAGTGTTTATTGTTGCTTTTTTTTTCCTCCTTGGATTTCTTTATCTTTTTTTAAGTTGCCAGGTGGATTGACTTGTCAGAATGAATTTGATCGTCGTGTTCAGCTTAGCAAACTCGAATCCTCCGCAAAACAACAAAACAAAAAAATCCCCTCACGGAATCACGGGTCGCCATCGACGGTTTTGCATGCAACAGAGGCCGACGCGGCTGCTGTCACCTCTCCTCTGTTGCCAAGACAACGGAACGCGCGTGACGGACAGTGCTCTGATGACGACTGACGTGTGCTTCCGACCGGACTCGTTCATTGTCTCCTATTGCAGGCGTATATCTCATCTGCTATTTCTGTATCAGCACTTCCCGAAAAACATAGGCTTTGACTTAACTTGAAATAGTTGACGAAATTTTCTATTTCGACGAGTGTTAATTCAAACAGTGATCTGAATTACCACTTGAATTCAGACATGTTGAAAAGACTTGTATTATAACATGTAATGTTAAGATACAATGGAATACTTTCGGCAGCTTATATAATAAACTGACTGATTTAAACATAAATCAATTCGAGACTTTAAACAAATTTCAGTAGATCTACGTTGTTGTTTTATTTACTTTTGTTTTTAAAACGATACATGTAAAAAAAATCCATTTGGGAGACTCATAAATCGTGCCAAGTATCGATCAGTTAAAAAAAAAAAGGAATGTTCGGTTCATACTTAAATTTACGATCCCTAATAATTTAATTCGAGTTACATTTTCAAATTGCGAATCCTTCTTCATAGAAGCTCGAAGATACCTGGTTGGTTTTATTATGACTTAACATTTTTATCGTGTTAATACCTCACATAACTCCCTTTGTTCTTTCTTTTTTTATCTTTTTTTGTTCTTTTTTCTAGCCTGCGTTAATTCGTGCTATCTGATTTTCTCTAATTTTAATTTGTTACTGTAATTGCTAGTTTAGCTCCGCTTTCTGTTAACCCTTGATAGGTAACTACGCTTGCTGTTAGATATATTACAATAATGAATTTTAATTTTCACGATTGATAGTTGCATTGGCCTAAAAGAAAAAAATAGTACACATTAATTGTTAAGATAGAACAATGGTCCAGAGAATCTGAGACGATCAAAATTTTTAATGGGTCAATAAAGATAAGTTACAGTCCTTGCGGGTTTTAATGTCTGTATGTTAATACCTAGACCCGTTTTGTTTTGTTGCTGTTATAAAAAAAACAAAACAAAAGCAAAGCCAGGCGTATGTCATGCCATTCTGTATTTTAAAGTTAAATACAAAACATCTCATATTTAGTGGCTCATATTTCGGCAGTAACTTTCTTGACTTCTTTCGCTGTAGCAAAAGCCAATGGCCACAAATTAATAGGAAATTATTAAGCAGTTGTTACTTTGAGTTCGTCGATCTGAAAATCATTCATGCAAGTTTTGCTTGCTTTGCTTAAAATTATAACTAGAAGAACAAAATCACATCAAGCATTAAAGAAAATCTGTAACAAGTTGCTATTCAAACGTTATGTCTGAGTATTACCATATTAATTAAGTTTAAGGTCTTCGAAGAAATGAAATATCTTTGAGCTCATTGGAAGAATATTTGTCCATTGTTTGGATGTGATCTCGTTACAAAAGAACTTCCTGTGTTTACAAGCTTTTTACGTTGAAGTTAAGGATCTTTAATTTTGTTTCTGAGGAGTCCTTTGGCTCCGTTCGGACCAACGAATTTGGACCATCAGTCGCCGTCATGGAGGGCCTTTGGCTCCCAGAACAAAGGGCTCTAATCTTCTCTGGGTCCTTAAAACGGTTTCAGACATTCTGTGCCTTTCCGGCGCAGTGGACATTGAGAAAGGCTGTGGGTCTGTCCGGCTAATGGGTTGGAAGAGCCGGCGGTCGCTCCGAGTAGTGAGGAGGAGGAGTCCCTTTTGTCGCTGCTTTTCATAGGGAGGGTCCAGTGTATTAGGCTCTGTTTCCTCCATTATACCCACGGAAATAGCAGATTTGGTATTGGTAAACAATTGTGAAATCCTACTTCAGGAAGCATTGCAGAACTAACTGAAATGATGAAAAGGAAAGTTCTCGATCAAATAAAAGGAAATTATGTAGAAAGGAAAGAGATATAAAAAAACAAACAAATTTACAGAATGTTTTTGCCCTTTCTCCTTCCCCTCCAAGCACAAGGTTTTACTATTAGAATGCGTTTTTAATATGATTTATTAAGATATTATTTAGAGTGACTAATTACGCATAATTTTTCAGTCAAATAAAAAAAAATAATAATAGATTTATGTAGATAGTTTTTTATATAGATAATATTGAGTTTTTGCTTTTATCGTAATTGTGCGAGACTTTTTGTTCTTTACATACATTGTTTGTCGCTATGAGCTGTTTCTCTTTGTTTCGCCTGACCCTGACTTTCTTTAGAAGCTCACATTCAATCCAGAACATCTGCAACTTCGGTTTTCAGTTGAAACCATGCAGGAAAGATTACATCTTGCTTGTACTTTTCATTAGGGATATAATTACGTTTTCTAAATTCTGAATTGTTAGGTTACTATTATTATAGAATTCTCAGCTTTTTATAATTCCAGGCGAGACAATTTTATCACCCTTCTACCACTATTATTAGTATTATTGTATTAATAGTTGTTGCTTTGTTTCTAATACAAAATAAAACATATTTTCACTTTGGTTTTAACATACTTGTTGTATTTACTATATATACATTTAACAAAGAGATGTTTGGAATGTCAAAGAAAGCTTTAAAATAAATGTAGATCTTGTGTTTACATGGACCATCCTGAAGCAGCTGTTCCTGCTTTTTGGCGCGTTTTAGCCAAGGCCCATTTTCGTATTTTGTATTTCACAGAAAAAATCTTGCAGTGAAACTTACCATCTAATAGCTATTTTTATTTTGCTTTTTGCATGTTTTATAACCCATTGCTTTGCAAAAAAGTAGTTGGAACTTACATTATTCATTTACAACTAACAAATTGATCCAATTTTGGCACATGTTTTTAAAACCATTCTAACTGACTTGATTGAATTTCTTGTCGCGTTAGTTCGCGAAATATGTGGACTTCTTTGCACAACGTGTTTACCACTGAAGAGAAATATCACCATTGTCCTAAACCAGAAAACATCTTTTTAACAGTGAAACTTACGATATTTTTAGAAGCGGAAATGTTATTAATATGAAAGAATGTAAAATTATAAATTTTAATGAGTAAAAATATGAGTGCAATCAAAAAAAAAAATATCTTAGCAGAGATGTTTTCATGATTTGCAATTTCGAAACATTATCGTGGTAGTTTACTGAAGTAAAATTTTTTAAAAAATAGGATATGATTATTTGTCTGTATGTGTTGAGGATTTTTTTCTTTTCATTTTTGTTTTTATTTATTTATAATATATAATTAATCAATCAATCAATTACATAATATCGGAAATTCGTTGGGAATTTCAAATTTTTAAGATTCTCAGTGGCAATTATTGTGCTTAAGTGTTTCATTTGGGTAGACGGAAAAAACTAAGAAAAATAAAAGATTTGAGTTTTCTTACAAGTTTTCGTGCAAATGGTAGATGCACTTCATTAACTTACATCTCTTCCAATGATTCTCTCTGTTACTGGAATTGAGATGTAATTTCGAGACGACAAGTTTCAAATTTAAAAATTTGAATTAAGAGCTTGAGGTAGTGTTTTTCTCAACATTTGCTAAGAATCTTAATAAAAATAAAACTACATTGTAAAGATTTAAATGCAGAATATGTTTTAATACCTAGGCACTAAATCCTCATGAAGTTATGTAATGATTCCTGTATTTTAGTTTAGAAATGTCCCAACATTTTAATCTTATAAAAATGTTATTATATTATTCTAGATGTGGATATTTTCATTTTTATCAGGAATTTATTTGTTTAAAACACTAAATGTAATGGGCTTAGAATTTTTGTTTGTTTTTTATGGTGTACGTGTGTTTCCGTCTGTTTGTCTGTCTTGTTTTATAGTAACAGATGGAAATATTCAAATACACATGAATCAACAGTTCTGTTCGCATCATTTCTGTTTTCATTTTGTTCGAATATATCGAAGTAGAAGCAGTATTTATTAGGCAAGGAAGTGTTGGTGGATCGATGCGTCGCGTGACCAGTGCCAGTGGTGGGGGCGGGGCGTTCTGGCAGTTGGAGCACTTCAGGTGAGCGGGTAATCGGAGACGGAAACGGAGCCTCTTGAAGCGAGAGGGTAGCAGCAATCGATGGGACCACTTGAAGACGCTGACTGGAAGAGACACTCACTTGTTCCTGAGTGGTTAGCTCTAGTGGCATCGATTCCAGAGGGGAACTAGAAGATAACAATTCTTATAGGATCAAAACGCAAATTAATTTGCTTCTGTATTTATAAATACCCTTGATCTTATTAATCAACGAAAAGAAATTTAAAAAATAAGTGTGATTCGATTGTCAGTAGCATTTCCTATAATTTTAAGATATTCAAAAAATACTGTAAGAACACAAAATGCAGAGATTTTTTTAGCTTCAAAGGATGTAACAGATTCCTTTATTGGATGCAAACGGTTTAGGCTTCTATCTCCGACCCTTTGATATTTAGTAAATCTTGGTATCTTCGTATGTTTTTCTTTCATCTTGTAACACGGTTTTCCTTACCGACAATGCTTAAAGCTTATAATAATTTTCAATTCCGAGATTATTGAAATTATGAGAATTAAAAAGTAAAATGAAGAGAACCTTAATTGCTAACAAACTTTGCTGAAGAACAAAAACAACTAGAAGCCAAATTGAAGTAAAAAGACACAGCTTATGTCTAAATGTTTTTAATTGAAACATTTTATAAATTTAGACGTGCTTAAGTTAGCTGCGATGACCACTGCATTAGATGTCCATTGTTTATGTGATTTTAATAAAATTGCCGTGTAACTTACTGGTAAGAAATCTCCAGTTTGTCTTTTATAGATATCAATAGTGCAAGACTGCAAGTTTTTATTTATAAAAACCTGGATTTTTTAAGCTTACATGAATGCTGTTGAAAGTTACGGTTTATTTTTGAGGATTAAGATAACGAGTATTAGGAATTCCTTACTAATCTGATGTCAACATTTTTTTTTTTGAAAGACTAAAAGAAAAAACGATAT
Source organism: Thereuonema tuberculata (assembly GCA_023159025.1). Taxonomy (NCBI): domain Eukaryota; kingdom Metazoa; phylum Arthropoda; class Chilopoda; order Scutigeromorpha; family Scutigeridae; genus Thereuonema; species Thereuonema tuberculata. Next base: position 54,618,750 of record JAFIDM010006943.1, on the reverse strand, counting down.
TTGATATTCTTGAAGTTAGAATTTAGTCGCCAATATTTCAAGGTGGTCATACTGAAAAGCGTTCCAGGGCTGGATTGAAAGTTTGTGTTTGCTCACTGGTCCAAACCTAAGAAGAATTGTTCAAATAGACTTTAAAGATAGTGATTGCGTATTAATATTATTTGGAAATTATAATAGTAGTTTCTACAGAGCGAATATTTATGTCTGCCTGTCATTTAGAGTGTAACAAACGTCTTGCTTCTTGGACCAATATCCCCCCCCCCCCCATTTTCATTCTCTAGTCCTTACATTACAAGTCTCGTATGTCTCGAGAAAGAGATAGAGAGAGACATAAATACTAAGAAGACCAGGTGAAACATACTTGGGTCTAAAGAGGTATTTCGCTTTGAGTCTACAGATTGTGACATGTCTGTCTGTTCGACGTGCATATTAACTTGTTTTTTTTTTTTACTTTTTTCTTATTCCCAGATAATCGACGTCGATTAATAAAGTTTATTGTCCTAATTTTTTAATTTTTTTTGAAATAAAAATATCAAATATTTACATATTAAACATATTTAACAGTAATTCTATTTTTTTTTTTTTTTCAATATTTATGAACATACAGATTTCGTATCTTGAAGACGGATGTATATTTTTTTTCTTCTTTACCTAACAGCATACATAAAAATTAAGTAGGGGTTGAAACAATAATATTGGACATTGATAATATTATCACGATTTGAGTTTTTGTAAACCGGATGGCTCGATGGTTCAGTGTGTGGACTTCTAGAACGGAGATCCTGGGTTCAATCCCAGATAGGTTTTTCAGATACTTTTTTTTTCATTTCAACCTTTCAAACTACGTACTGTATATTTGTTCTAGAAGTTTCTTGTTAGACATCGTTTCCGGATGTTTTAAGATATAAATAGTTATGCTGAAGTGATAGAGTTCAGTTGTAACCTGACTTTGTAACAATATAGATAAATATTCGTCACAACAATGAGGACAGTGGTATATGATATTTCCTTATTACATAGGCCTACTTTTGATGTTTCTTTCCTTAATAGCATAGGTAAATCTTTATTAATATTTTTTTTTATTATGTAGATTAAAAAAAAATACAGATATATTTGTTATATAGTCATGAAAACGCAAGTGAAGGTTCAGTTAATTCCCTTTTGTTCTGGAGTATGCGTGCAGTACTTTCCAACATATATTTTCTTACCTGTCTTTCCATTCTCTTGCGTCGAAAATTATTCTCATCGTCGTGAGCTAATTGCTCTCATTAATCAGCTAAGATATACATCGCTCAGCTTTAATCCTAATTAATCCTAATCCATTTTCAGATGAACGATGCTAGTGAAGGATTTATGCTCATAAATTTTATGGATGTCACAATTTGTATTTGAATAAACAATTCACGGCCGGTGTCTTTTGTCGCGGCCTAACTCCTTTGATGTATAGTTTCTGGTCTTAATGTTGACAATTGGATTTCAGTTAGCAGATAGGGTCAAAATTTATTGGCTTAGTTTGGTTTTCTTCCATTTGTGTATTTTGACAAACTTATGCTGGTATATCAAATACAAAAATTTAAGATTTACATCAATTATTTTGTATTAATTTTGTGATATGTGTATTCCTTCGCAGAGTTCTTCAAAAACTCATTTGACTAAGCAGCTGTATTTATGAGTCTTATAATAAAAAAGCGTATACGTGATTTATTCCCGGAAAATTTCAGAAGTTGTAATTAAACTTACTTGAAATTAAAAAAAAAAGTAATTTAGTAAACTAAGAAGCTATTGTTGTTGCTTTAAAACTGTATATAATTCATTTAGCTTTAATTTGAACTTAGAAATGAAACCATTGTAGTTACTTGGTTGTTTGACATTTACGAAGGGCTTAGTTTTATCTTAACTTCCGATTCTATTCCTACAGTTTCCACTTGCGCTTCGCCATCTTTATTCACGCACTGGCTGATTTCCAAATCAATTATTTTGTTGTCGTTGCTCCTGTCCAGATTGATTACATCTTTTTTTTGTTGTATTTTGTACTGTAGTAGTATTCTATTGAATAGGCGATGCTTGAGGTGTGTGTGTGTGCTTTCTTTTTTTGTTTCGTTTTGTTTTTTTATGGGTGACATCTTTTCTACTCTCTTTGGGCATCACAGCACTAACTATCGTAACCTGATCATGATAAATCAGTATTTGACAGTTAAATAAATAAATATATATATTTCATCCATAAAAGAAAAATCACTCAACATATCAAACCTTTGCTTTCAAGTTTTCGAAAGTTGGACGTCAACTATAATTTTTCATATTTTATTTATCTTTCAATGATTCATTTTATTCTTTCGGATACTGTATTGTTTTATGTTAGAAAACAGCAAAAAAAAAATAATAATTTTAAAATTCCAAGAAAGATTTATTACCTAACCTCTTCTGAATTTTGCTCAAAGACTCCACTGAGTCTTTTTTTTTTTTTTTTTTTACTCGGACGATTTTGGACTCATTAATAATCCCAGCAAGAATCACGAGAAATAGTCTTGAATATATTGAAATTTTATACGTTCTTCTCAAGTCAAGCTAACATCCCTTGACTCGCAAAACGTAAACCTTCTCAAAACCATAACAGTTCAATATTGTCAGGTTTTATTGTTCAAAAGCTAACAGACTAAAGCCCATTCGACAAAGACTTGCAATTTAAATTTTAATCCTTAACCCATTTCCTATCATTTTTCTTTTGCAGTTTATTCCTATTGAATTGTGTCCGTCTGATTTTGAATTGTATATTCGCTTATTAGATTAAAAGTTATCATTAGCAAATATTAAATGCTTATTTATTGCTATTCTTTTTTTCCGTTGGTGCCGTATCGATTGAACGCTTGAATTTCCTCTTGCGGGATGTGCGTGCACTGCACTATGGCTGTCATTACCCTCCCCCTCCCGTGCCTTTTCGTGTTATAAGTGTGCAAAATCACTTCAGAAATAATTAGCACGCAACTGATCAAAGTGGAGTCGATAAAAGCTATGTGTCGTTAGTTAAAAAAAAAGAAAGCAGCCTTGGAATATTTAGTGCAGCTACAGAAATTGAACGAGACGCTTACGATTTTTAGTCGTTATTTCTTCGTAATGGCGGCCTACTATTTGCATACGATGTACGTAATGACGGAACATAAATTTCAGCTATTAATTCATTTCACAATTTTATTGCTTCATTTTTACCAATTTAAGAGCAAGGACCCGTTTTGTTTTCTAATGAGAAAAATTTTCAACAGTAATGAATACAAAAAATTATAGTAGATTCGGGTATAATAAAATATATATTAAAAAAAAGTTTCAATAGACAGAAATACTTTTACAGTTTAATTAACATTATTAAGAAATTTACAAATTCTGTATCCACGACAAAAACTTATGAAATTCAGTAAGAACAAATTTTAAAGTAGTCACTAAGAACAAAATTAACGGAAGTTGAAATGTCTTTTTAAAAAAGAATTACTATAGAGGATTCGTTTATCTAGTTAATCATGTTTTGTTTTTTTTCTTTTCTTTTAAAGTATCTTGTGATTTATAGAATCAATTTTACAATATCTAAGTTTCACAGAATCGAGTTGATTCACCGTACATTTCTAAAATGCTTTCAAAAACAAGAATACTTTTGACCAGGATTTGTAGGTGACCACCAAAAATACCTATTACAAATTTGGTTTAACGTTTATAACTATCCTTAATGCGCTTCAAACGAAAGAAAGAGTTATAAATAAGAAAAAGTTTCTGACTACAATTTTAAGCGAACTGTGCGTTTTCGTCCGTCTGTGATCAAGATAGCTCAGAACTACATATCCTAGGAAGCTGCAATTTCAGAGATAAGTTTAGTTTATCAAAAAGAAGATTGTTATTAATTTTGTAGATATCTGTCCAGTAAATTAGCTGTTTAAGACCTAAAAAAAAAATCAAGCAGATATTCAAAGATTGGCACACTAATTAACTTACATTTTTTATATTGTGTAAAGGGAAATTTAGTCCCAAATTTAATCCTAATTTTCGGCGTCAGTATTTTCCTCCTTTGTCGTCTTCAGTATTTACAAATTCCAAATTTATTGTTATATATTTTTGCTTTTCCTTTTTATAATTTTATTCGAAAAACAGAGACCGTATCTTACGATGTGTAATTTTTAAAAAAAAAGCAAACAAACAAAAAATTAAGGTTGGAAAGGTTTCTGTTTTGCATATTTTTTATACATATTTTTTTATACTTTTTTTTTTTTAATTACAATTTTTCGGGTTTTATATATATATATATATATAAAAGTAAAGTTTTCTAACAAGTGGCTCATAAATTGCAGAGAAATTAAGCCCCTCAGAAATTCCGTGGAAAAACTTGAGTCTGTTTGACTAAATTGAGTGGATTTACCTCTTGTGAATGGATAGCATGAAGTACTGGACATTGCCGCTTTTGTACGATTTCCTTCTTCCTGACAACAGACATCGAAAAGCAGGAGGAGGAACACAAATAACCGACACCAGGTTTCGTGCTCATCATTTACCAGCAATTGGAATGGACTTCCGATGTGCGTCGCATTATGCAGATGGGCAACTGATTCATGGCATTATCCCCATCCATTATTATTATTGTTATTAAGTTTCAAAATAATTTGACTGCAAGAGAGAGCTGCATTCACTTTCTATTCAGATCCAAGATATAATGTAGTTAATAACTATTGTACTGCTCTAGATGTGGTGTCGTATTTGAGTTAAGAGCTCCCTTGCCTTTGTCTAACTGGGTTTGTTTGCGTCTGTGAAATGGTGTCTACCTCAGAATTATTATATTTATTGACTGACTGAACTTTTCATTGAAATGATGTTGTTTGCATGGGTAGAAATAATGTACTACACCAAAACATATCCCATCGTCATCTGATAAACAAAACGCAAAACAAAATAGCATTTTTTGTTTATAGGTAAAAACCTGTTTCTTCCATCTGTATTTCACTCGTTTTCAACTATCGGTCTAATACTTACAGACTTAAGGCAGATATAACTCAGGTCTTTTAACAAGAGTCTATTAATATACTTTTCTAAATTTTTTTCAAATAAAAAAATAGAAAAACAACTGTTATTAAAAGGAGATCAAAAATGGGGAAGGAGTTATAAAGTAGAATAAAACAATTTGCGAGAATATTTCGGAAAAAATTTTACGATACAACTTCGTGATCTTTGAAATTATAAAAATATTTAATCGAAAAAAACAAAAAAAACAAATTAATTCACAATAGTCAATTGAATTTAATAAATAATAAAATAGTAGATATCGTTTTTCATAAAAAAGAACGCCATTAACACCCATCTATCCATTATAATCCTTTCTGTCGTTTATCATATTACTATCAAGTTACCATCATTAATTACTTAATCTTTATTGTGAGATGCCGGATATTCTTATTATGCAAATGAATTATGAATGCCAATAACTCTTTGTTTTAATGACTGCATCCGCCTTAAATATAGAAAAAAAATATATTGTGAATAGTTTTTTTTAAATAAGTAAGGTTCATCCTTAAATGAATTACGACGTGAAAATTGTAAATTTCCTTCCGAAATTAATGAACTTCATTCGTATAAAACAATAGGAAAGATTATCGTAAAGTAATTCACAGAAAAAAAAAATGAAAAAAAAAAGTAACGCAAATCTCCTAAATTATATTTGAATTAGATCTTTAAAGTTAACATTAATTCATTCGAGATGTTTCTCATAATTGAGATATATACAAACAAAAAGAAAATATATTAAGTCATTCTAATTTCTTTTTCTTAACCAGCGGCTAGCAAATATTTATAATAAACTTTCTCTCTCTATTTTCTTTATGACACATGACTTGAGGGCATAGTCCGCACATGGCTTGAGGGCTCCTAAACAGTTGGATCATTTACAGCAAATTTGAGATATTACGTAAGAGGCCGAGTGGGAACCTTCTGTTACGGTCATCAAACGCCTTTATTATTTGCATAGAAAATTGCAGTCTGGCTCATTCACATCAGGATACTGATAAACAATGGTAATACCATAAAGTGGCTCTGTCCCCCCAAAAAAAAAAAAAGTGGAATGGATGATGTGGAAGTTCTGCATTACTGTTTCAGATGCAGTTTGAAGATTCAACTGTTAAACTGCAGAGGAAACTGCAAGGAGAGGCAAATTCTTTACTATGTTATATTATCAGAGAAATTGCGCAAAATAAATTCGTACTAATCAGTTATGTGATGAAACTGTTACATAGCTGTATCATCCCTAAGAGTACAGAAGTACCAACTTTCATTCCTGATAGGAAGTAATTTAACCTCACTGTAATCTGACAGGAAATAATTTTGATCATCTGCTGAGTATTTATGCATTGACCATTTTCGTTTTCTTTTTCAAGTTCACAGCCCAGGACTTTTGAATACCCATAGAATTAATAACTTTTGCAATAATCACCTGCGCATAGAAGAAAGTCCACTTCGCCACAAGCAAACATCTTCAGTGTCTAAATAGAAATGATACCTTAATGGACCTGCAAAGATTGATAGGAAATAAACATCCAGGTTTCTAAACCCAAACTGTTCTCATTTTCATTTGGCATATAATACGAGTATATCAACGAATGATAGCAGTAAACATAAGGTATATCTTCGCAGTTCTGTTTGCAGCATTACAGAACGCCTTCCTACACAAATAGATAGAAACAGCTCGATTTTCATCTTCAACTCCCGAACAACTTTATAAATCAATTACTTTATTAATCATTCCAGCATTTATCTGTCGAGAGCTGTTTCAGAACGTTTGTTAATTATCTTGGACAGTTTCGTAGTCTACAAAGCAAAGATGTTCCTCTCTTCGCCGCAGAAGTTCATGTGGCGACGGGCACATTCGAAAATTGGCGGAGTGCAGTTTTAGCACAATTGTTGCTGCTTGTTCTTCCAAAGATTTTGAAATGAGATTAGTTCTAACACTGTTTGATCAACGAACATATGACGATTTCTTATTTTGGGGGGAACTGGCAGTGCATTCCTATATTTCTCCCCATCTGCTAAGAATCAGCCATAAGCTATAATAGTGAACTTAGATCTAAATTTCCCCTATTTTATCTTATCACCAAATTTTACAATTAAGAGCAGAAGTTAGTTGTAAGAAAACCTACACATAATGGCAAAATTTAACGTGTTTGAGAATGTTAGTAAGGAAACATAAAGATAAAAACGCACACAATTAAAGATTTACTGAGCTATTTTTGGAGTTGTCTTACTGGGAATCCAAAACAGACTGTTTGCCGCTGCTTAGAATCATCAGTTGAATTTAGAAGTTAGGTCTAATTGTATTATTTTCCCTCTTTAAAATTAATAACTTGTCTATGAGAAATAGTTATTAGAAGTTAAATATTCTTATTTCAATTCAGCACTAAGACTTACGTACAAGTCTGCGAATTTCGTTTAATTTGGCATCAGATTACTAGATGAAAGCTTTGTTTTTATTTTTTTTTTTTTTTTTTTTAAACTCGCTTCTTAGGGACATTTTTAGGGACATTAGTGATTTCAGTATTTTTAAATTTACATTGGTAGATTGAAGATAGAAAGAAAATTAATAGTAAAATAAAGACTCCATCACAATTTCATTGGCTTCAGTTGTTAGAGGGGTGTTGGGGTGGATAGTTAAGCCCCATTCATTTAAGGCTTCAAATCCTTAAGATTATTTTGTTATTACAGGGACTTAAGAGACATGAATGGCATTAAGTTAAATGCATTCTGGTTTTTTTTGTTGTTGTTTTTTTTTGTTTTTATTAAAGCGTGAATAAATGTGTACAAGATACATTGTTAGCAGAATTACAGTAATTCAGTTCAGGTATTTTCTGTTTCAGAACAAATAATTAAAAAAAAAAATGTCAGTAACTTTAAAGTTACTTTAAAAAAAATAAATTGGAAAGCAGAATTTAAATGATTAGAAAACAATAATAAAATTGAATAAGTTGGAAAGGAAATGAAGAAGTTTATCATTACGGATATTATCTCTTTATTACAATTGGAAAAAGCAGAAATCGAGTCGAAGGACCCAGTACATTGTTTTGTTTTTTTTTTTTTTGTTTTTTTTGGAAAGACAAACAATAATGAAATAACAATGCAACGGAAAAACAAAACAAAAAAATATATAACTGTATTAACTATCAATACTGTGTGTTTGCTAGTCTACACATACATTTCTACTGAGAATGCATAAGTTATTTTTTTCATTAAGGAGGCTATTTCTTTACCAAAATAGAATCATATATCGAAATCCAGTGTGGCTTATTTAGATTTAAATAAATTAAATATGCTTATTTATACATTAACGCTTGCTGGGACCCATAAAGGGATTTTGAATAATATGCTTATTATTGTTGTTTTAATTTAAGTTTATGAAGGTTCAACTAGTTCAGTGTAATAGGAAAAATGGCATCAGGTATTCAGTCGGTCTAGAACATGTTTTCAAAAGAATCTTGTATTACCATTTTTCAGACTTGTATCTTTTCCTGTGTTGGGGCTTAATTAAAACGGGGAATTTATGTTCCAGTAAAGCCTGTTACAATTTTAAATTCGTTCTACTCCTGAGATATTCCTAAGACAAGGTTTTTGTAAAATAAAAGCTTTTTATTACTTCGGGAATTACTTAGCCAAGTTAAATAATATCTCATTTCGTTTTTTATTAAACAAACTCCCGTGCAAAAATTAAAGTATAGAAGCCCACAGTGGCGCAACCAGGATTAAGGTTGATTTAAAAGAGTCCATTCAGATGCAGATCTATTTAGATATAAGTTATTTGAAAGATTACTTTCCAAAATAATAAGATATAGACACATCAGTGCTTTAATAAAGTTTTTTTTTTTTCCTCGTTCTTTCTTTCTTTCTTTCTTTCTTTCTTTATTTTTGGGTTTGAGGGAGCTTCAGACCCCCCTCTTTACAAAATAAGGGGGGGGGGGCTATTGTACTGTAAAGTAGTAAAAAATGTTAAAAATGATAATATTTTGAACTACATTCCTTAATCTGTTTTTGAATAACGAACAGATTTATCATATGAACCCATCTTTCTGTTGTGTAGTTATGTAACTTAATTTCGGTACTACTATTTTTGAGTAGGATAAGTTTAATATAAAATTTTATGTAAAAATCTCAACGTTTTGTTCATTCATTTTTAACGTGCGGTAACAGTATTCAATTGAATAGACCAAAACGCACACAATTCGTAAAACACATTTAATAAATCACATAAAATGTTGCGAGGCGCCGTTTCTCTTCTTCAGAACAATGGCTATCTGAAGAAGAGGGGCGAAAAACGGCTCCTCGCAACATAAATAGAATGTAGTTTATTAAATATGTTTTACGAATTATGTGTTTTGGTCTATTTAAATGTAACCTTTAAAGTTTGTATTTTTTTGCATTTTACTTTAGCTTGATACCTTTGAGAGGTCTTCAAACTGAACTCTCAGGAAATCTTTTTTCTAATATATTTTATTTACTTAATTTTACTTCAATAGAACTGATTCCCGTTTACACAGGGAATATAAACTTGCTTTTTATTGATTTAATTTCTTTGCCAAATTCTGCTTTTTTAAACAAGTTCTTGGATCCAAAAAATAAAGTTGATCCCCTCATGCGAAATTCTTTTTTTTTTTTTTTTTTTTTTTTTTTTGGACAGTCAATTTTAACAAGAGAAAATTTAGATTGAAATCAAAGAAAAAGTTTCAAGTGTTCAAAATATTTGATTTCAAAATTAACTTTGCCTCGAAGTAGTATATTAGGTAAATGTAAATTAAATCCAAAGTTAGACTGATTGTACGTGAATGGAGACCCCTTGACGGAAAAACAAAAACAGGCCAACATAATAGATCCAAATATCCAATCTGTATAACTACAATTTCTCCTATTATAGACGTAACGACGTCTATCATCGTAATAATGAACAGAAGCATCTAAGAGTGATTATTAGGATATGCAATTGGTGAATTCAGAAACAAAAGAAAAAAAAAAGGGATTTTAATCTTTTGAAAGTTGTAGGTCGACTTGCCAAAGCTTCTGTTTTCTCTAATTTATTTATTTTCTTCTTTACCATGAAATCTTTTCGTTTTCTTATTAAAATTCAGACAAAGCGTTTTTGTTATTACGGGTTTGAACTAATAAAAGATCGAAAGTTGTCTTTAATGTTTTTGTTCGATTTTGAATTTTTGTCCAAGTTGTGTCACCGCCGCCTAATGAAGTGTTGTGTTACCCGGGCCTGTGTTTCAGATGGAATTCGTCGCGCAATGTGTCAGTGCTCACGCACCGGTAGTTTTTAACTCCCCCCTCCCAGCCTTAGATTAACAATGGGTGGGTGGTGTATTGTTGTTGCTTAACCCCTGTGAAATAAGGGAACTCGATCAAGTGGCCCTCGCTTAATAGAGCCACAATGGAGCCGTGATTTGTTCGTAATACACCCGTCGTTTGCCCACCTGTCACTGTTCTCAGTGTCGGCGGTCGAGTCGAACCCATTGCTACAACCTCGGTTAACAAAGGGGGCGTCGTGTGCTCATTACCATTCGAATGGCTCTGCAATCGACGAGGCCCCCGCGTCGACGTCGCCGTGTCGTACGGGTCAGTGGACCGCTACCCGTATATTCATCATCCGTCTCCGCCCCTATTCACAGATAGTGTAGACAACACCTGTCAATTTTTGTGTCTTAATATCTTCATCAGAGTCCCTTCCCCTATTGCAATGGTTCCCAGGGGCCGATAGATGATGACGGCTGCTGGGTACAAAAGCAGCTCCTACATTAATCTGTCTTTACAAACCAAAAAAATCTATAAAACGATCCCTTTTGTTTCAGCCATTCAGAAAAACCTTTCTGTTCAGTTTATTTTTAGTTTTTCAGGGAGAATGATTCTGCATTTTCAAAGTTTGAATTAGTTAATATTTTGAGATTTTGAACAAGTTGCTAAATATAATAAAAAAAGAAGAAAAAAAATCAAAATTTCATTTTTTTTTTTTTTTTAGATCACATAACAAGACAAACTACATTGGTTTTTTTCACTGTATTACAACTAATTAGCATAATAGCAATAATTTAATACTTTACCAAACTTTTTGTGAATTTGTCACTTATTCATAAATAGCTTATTTCGTTTGTAGGCTTTAGCATTTTTTTTTAATTATGAAAGTTTTATATATATATATATAAACAAAACAACATTTAGCCCTTTATTATGGACAAGAAAACCTAATTTAAGCTGCAACAAAAAACTAATAATAGGTATATTACAGAAGTTATTGTGATCAAATTAGTTTAATTTTATTTTCATTAAGCATTTATTGTTGTACTTACTAAAAAGTTAGAAATTTAAAATATTTTTTCAAATATTAATTTTTTAATTTAAAGTACAGTAGACTCTCATTTAACGGATTTCGGTCGAATTTTACAATATTTTACTAATTCTTATTAATTAAAGGATAATCGAAAAAAAATTAAAATTTTACAATATTTAAGTGTATTATTTTATTAGAAAAACTTCTGTATTTTTAATAAGAACAAAAAGTTTTCCCATTTTAAGCGGATTTTGTCCGTAAAGGTATCAAGGTTAAAAGATATATAAAATAATCTTAAATTAAATATATCTTTCTATGAAATGTATTATGTATATTTCTACAATTTTCTTTAGTTATTATTTTCTTTATTTAATTATTTTTGTACGTTTTTTAATAAGTTGATAAACAAAAAGTAAGCATTGTAACTTATATATTGTAATTTTATTTAGTATATATATATTAAAAAGACGTATAAATGAAAAAACGTATAAACGAAATTCTCAAAAGTTACGAACAATTTCGTGATAACCAACAATAAAAAGTCAGAGGTAAATTAAAATATTACATGAAGATGAAATACAAGAGGTATGTACAAAATATGTCAGCATTTACAAAATATTTTATTATTTTAGATTGTAGGGCTTTTTTGGAATGCACAGAAAAAAGTTCATTGTGCACAATTAAAAGTGCCATCTTAACTTTATCATTTAAATCATTGCTAATGAGGTATTCATACATGGTGTTAAAGCCCGCCAAAGCTTCTTGAAAGCTTGTTGGCAGAGGTTTTTCAGTGCACTTTTCTAAGACTACGTGCCTTTTCTAAGACTGGACAATCGGCAGGTGGGAATCTGAGGTTGAAATGGGCATTTTCTCTCTGCTTGAGTTCTTGAAAAAACGTAAAAATGAAATTTGCGATTTTAGGAAAACATATAA
>JAFIDM010006943.1:54582710-54606391 GCA_023159025.1 Thereuonema tuberculata | reverse complement strand
TTTTTTTTTTTAATTTAAAATAATATTTGGAGATGCGCTGTCTTTGTTTTGTTTTTTTTGTATTTCTGATATGAATGTGAAAAGAAAAGAAACAAAACAACTTTGGGAAAGTAATGAAGCAAAACCTAATATAAACTAGAGTAAATTGATTCAAAGCCAAACCTTGAAAGAGTATTACTACAATCCATTTACTACTTTGAAGTGGGATAGTGTTCACTGAATAATTGAAAGCTATTGAAGCAAATACTTCAGTCATTTCTATAGTAAAAATAAAATCATAACGAGAGAGGGGCAGGCAATTATTGTCCCATTGTAATTCAGAAAGCGCCGGCCACTGCGAAATTGTAGCCTCGGACTCGAACGCCACGTGCTGCGGTATGGCTACAGTCATTTCATAATCACCTCTATTATTGTTATTAATCCAATTAGAAAAATAAAAAAATAAATACATTAAAAAAAAGGAGGGGGGCTATTAATAAATAAGGCAGTTATGTTTTCAAAAAGTTTTTATTATCTTTTTAGTTTGTTTTTGTTTTTCTCATTCCATTCTTGGTTTTTTGGATTTTTTTTTCCTCATTTATTGAATTTAGTTACAGTTGATTGATTTATTGAATTCAAAAGAATTTAATTATAAAAAAAAAACTATAACATTATTTTAGAATTAACGACGAATTTGATTTTAACTTATTAAGATTTATCGCTTTAAATTCTTGTAATAAAATTCTTTTTTATATTGAGATTTATAATGAAAGTATAATTAAATAAATTAGCAGTAGGTATTTTAAGGCAATTTATTCTAAATTTCATTTAATTTGCAATTGTCAAAAAAAAAAAAACATTTAAAGTTTAATAATAAGATTATCTTCATCAATATTGAACAATTTATTTCACCGACCTTCAGCAATGATAACAATTATAGATTTTCTATCATTAGAATTATATAGATATTACGTATTATAATAGCATACTTCAAACGTAAATGTTGAAAGAATTCCTTAATAGAAAATACATAGAATAGATACTTCAATGGGAAAAATATTTACTAAATACAATCCCTTATATGTTTCGTAACCGTTTCGTTACATTCTCAAAGAGCATATTAAGTAATTTGGAAATTAATAACGGAAAAGAAAACCATTTCATTATCAACTCAAAACGTGATATCATCATATCCATATCGAAAATTAAAACAATAAAATACAAATTTACTTTAATACCACAATCAATACTTTGGTTTTGAGACCAAATAGAGAAATTTACTTGCAATGCGGATGAGATCAGTAAAAGACGTGTTACCCTTTATGGGCACTTAGAGAGAATGAAGGAAGATAGATTAACAAAGAAAATCCATACTTTCTTCCAAAACAGGAAAACAGACAAAAAAAAAAAAAAAATGGGTGGGGTGGCAAAGCAATAAAGGACTTAGAAGAAATGCAGATTGATCGGGAGACCTTTCTCAACAGAGACAAATTCAGACTACAAGTTAAGAAGTTCAAAGGTTTTTAGGAAGACAACTGGAGCCAAATGGTCGGACGAAAGGAAAAGAGTCCATTCTGAAAGGATGAAAGAGTTTTGGAGAAAGAGGAAGGAAGAGAGAAGAAAATAGTTATCTTAATGTGGTCCTTAGTTGGCCTGAAACGATTAAAAAAAAAAAAAAATACAACAATCAAGCTACAAGATAAAACAAAGCTCAATCAAGTAAAAATATTTATTATCATACGAATTTCAGGCTTTCGATTTATTAACTTATCATTAAATTTTTGAATGATATAAAACTTCTTTAATTTGTAACTGTAAGAGATTTATATTTATTAAATGTTTTCCCTTTAAAATATCTATCTTAAATAGTAGCATAATTGAAGAATAGAAAGATTATAGTATTTGATATAGTCTACAGAATTGTTGCGGTATCATGAAATTTTTTCACTGATATTATTTTAATCTATGTACTAAATAACAATAAATATTTTAAACAAAAAATAATGAAAGATAAATTAATGTTCAACCAGTTCCGAATTAAAATTCCAGATCCGACTTTTGTTATCGTAAAAATTACAAGAAAAAAAATCAGGTTCGAATTCGAAATCGTAAGGAATTCTAAAACGTAAAAACATCAAAAATATTTTCATACGTGATTGTTTACTATTTTTTTTTTTTTTTTTCAGTGGGGAAAAAAAGTATAATGAATGATGAAGAGATCCTTAAGTTTTCTTAATTAACCTCGACTTATTACCTTCAAAATTACTTTGAGTTTTTCGGCATCACGTAAACTTTATTTAAAAAGGTAATAATTGCGATTTTATTACTTCTCTTTGAAATTGCCGACATTAATGTTAAATCGTAAATAATAATTAATAAATAAAAATCCCAGCAGTGAATGCTTCAAATAGAAATTTATGGAGTTATATTTAACGTGGTTTTTTAACTAACTTGCGATGTTTGTAGATACATTAATTAATTTTTATATGAAACATATTTCAATGATTTAAAAACAAATCAAAAGTAAATCGGCGCTTACTTTATTGTGTGCGATTTATTACCAATTTATATAAACACTAATTAAATTTGTTAAAATTTTGCTGCTTGTTTATCCATTTAGCTAAAACAAATTAAGATGCGCTCTTTTATACATTAGAAGTTGAATATAAAATTGATAAACATTTATTTATTAATTTAAATAAATTAATACTTATTTAATAATTATAATTAATAATTTTATAATTATTTATTTATAGTTTAAAATTAAAATTTTAAATTAAATAATTGTCGATTTATTACACTAAATTTTTTAATTAAATTAAATTTCTTACATTACAAAATTTAAATGGAAATCACAAAAAAGGAACTTGACAAAATCATCTGAATTCAGATTATATAGATTAAGGCAATTTTAAAACAACAAAATACAAATAATCTTAAAAATCGAATGTTGCTAGAATCTCGCCTGAATCTGTATTACGAACTATTACAGTGTATAAAGAGTTCTCTTAATATTCATAATGATTAAAATCTCACATTGTTTTTAACAGCTATACTTAAAAAGTACACACTATAGTTTTTCTTGTAACAGCAGCTGGATTTGCTTTCATAGCCAAGTCCTTTGAAATCAATTTATCTCGTCTTTCAGTTGTTTTGTAGATTATTAAATGAAATTTATCTTTATACTATAGATTGATAGAAAATATTGTATTGTTTTTCAGTTTAACATTTATTTATTTATTTAAATTTGCGGTAAATTATTGTTAAAATAATTGAAAGCAAGTAAATTTCATTATTATAATTTTTTTATTCATAATGTTATTAAAAATTCATTGGCTTTTGTTCGTAGGCTGTAAGGTATTAAGATTTCTAATTTGAAATAAATTAGAAAACCCTACATACGGATTTGTTTTTTGTTTATGGAGCAGCAACAGCAGCCATTGTGGCGTGACAGATCGAATTATTTTAATTGCATGTTAGCCCGATGCGAATATATTTATGCCCGAGTCGAGTAGTAGTAAGATAGGAAAGAGATAATGAGAAAGACGATACCCCAGTATCATCGCCGCCCTAAATCCACAGCGGACGATTCATTGACAGCATCTAATCTCAAACGGTAAACACTGAACGGAAAAGAAAGAAATGGCTTCAAAGAATTGAGACGCATCATTGGGGGGGGGGGGAAAGAAAAGGGATTCAATAAAATTAGAATTTATAATTTCCTTTAAATAATCAAGCTGAAAATAGATGAGGTATATTAATACATCGAATGACGGATTGCTCGGTTTAATTTAAAACTCTATTTAATACGCTTAAATAACGAAAGAAGATTCTAACATTTTTAGACGATTTTTGAAGTGTTACTTATTTAAATTGTATGTATTAAGTAATTGGTAACTGTAGAAACGTAAATAATGCACTCAGTTACCGAAAAACTAAATGATTGAATTTTAATTAAACACTAAATAAACAGATACAAGTTTAATTAAAGGAAGATTTTCTATTTTTGAATCTTCCTAATCTCTAAGCTAATAGTTTATTCGTTTCCATCTACTTAATCTATCTTCAGTGAATCAAAATAATTTCCCGAAGATCTAAATGTTACAAACCATGAAAAACCGTGTTTAATTAATTTTATACGTTTATCTGTTTCTAATCCTTAAGGATTACGAAAGATTTTTAGTTAGGCTACTGTAAATTAATGTTGATTTCTGAAATACTAAGTACAAGGATTACTTGTATGTATATTTTTATATATTTACTTTAAAATATAATTAGAAATGCATTGATTTGTACTATTTGTACAAAGGTCTTTAGTAATAGTACAAATTATATATGTAATATTAATTCCTTTTTACTAATATTTCAGAGAATAAATTTTTAAAATATATTGAGAGAAAGTAAAGACATTCAATTTTTGAAAAAAAAAAAGAGCTTAATTTATTTTGAAGAATATAATTTATATATTGATATTAAACTATATTGTATAAGCTTATTTTACGATAGGGGGAAAAAATGGACTTCATCGATACCAGGATTTATATTTTGTGAAAAACTTTTTATTTATGGATTCCGTGAGATTTTATGTTTATTGTTTGTTTGTTTTTTTAATTTCTAACATGTTTAAAATGTTATTTGTGTTACTTTGAAATTTAAAACTTTGATGCTTACTTGAGTATTTGAAGTATCTCATTCACACACTGCTAGAGGAATTAAAGTTAATTTTTTCCTTCAGCTCTTTTTTTTATATGTGAGAGATATTTTAATCAACCATATGATAATCGACCCACTGTGAATTTTTTGTTTTATTTATTCTTTAAGATTTCTTTTTATGAAGAGTAGCAATTGGAAGTTTTACTATTTATCGTTCTGATTGGGTTTTAGTAAAGACTGATAATTATTTCCTATTTTACTATGAAACTCGTTTGGAGGAGGCTTAATTATTCCATTTCATAAATATTATATAGTAATTAATACTATTTTGAAATATTTCAGCAGGTATTCTCTCCAACAATAAACGTAATGCATTAATAGCTTTTCATTTCATGTTTTTAAATGTTAGCAATATTTATAAAATCCAAGTAAATGTATGTCTGGACTGTTATAAAATAATAAAAGTGGCATTAAATTATTAAATTATTTTATCATTATTAGTACAAAATTGATATTAAATGATATTAAGCTTTTACGAGATGGACGATTAATGCTCTTAATATTTATATTAAAGAAGCTGATTTTCAGTAATATCTGAAGCGCCGTATCGGGTTTAAATTCGACAGAAAATTATCAGAGATAACACAGTAAATGCCAGTGTTGAGCACAGTGTCTATATTTGTATGGAATTTCTAAAATTTCATCTTACTGACTAATTTGAAGGCCTCTTAGTTATTGGATGGTAACGAAACATATCGTGCCCTGTCTAATTTCACTGTATTCAATTTGTGAAACAGCGGAGGATTGTATCGTACCTAACAGCCGTTCGAAGGGGCATGATACTGGCGGTCGGCGGTCCCTCAAGAACAGCGAGATCTACGAGCAAACCTCCGTCAACAACGCGATCGGAGATTCCTACGTTGCTGCAACCAAAACCTAATTGGAATCTTATAGACCATCCCATTCACATAAACTGAGCAGGAGATCAAAGTTCGGCTAAGGAAAGACTCTAAGAAAGACGTTGGAATATTTATAATTAAAAGAGTGTTTCTATAAACCAATGACAGACATACTCTTAGTCAAGTTATAAACGTCAGGTTTGTAAGAGACACTGGATCCTTTTCAGTACAATACAGTAAAAGTTAATTCAATAGAAAATCAAAAGTCAAATTTCTATTTTCAGAAATCAGGATATTAAACAAAACTATTATAATACCTTAAGTAACAGCAAAATTTGATATTGAAACAGCGAGTAATAACTAGGTTTGTTGGCAGAAAATTTGAATATTTCACATGTCGATTACTGTAATATTATAATTATTTATTTTTATTAACCTGTACTGAATGAAGCAACCCATTAGGTTTAAGACACTTCAAATTTTCAATGTATTAAATTGAAGTCAATTTTGAGAGTGCGCTTAGCAAGCGAAGTATTTTGTTTAAACAATCTAATACAGTGAGGTCACAACTAGCGTTTGGAGAAAAATAGTTCAATGTTATTATAATAAATTAACCTTTTTGCAATTTTTTAATATTTACATATTTCCAGTAAAACAAACAATTTGAAAAAGTTCCTTTTGAAAATTCAGATTTTTTTTTTTATTTATTTATACTGTATTTTTATTTATATATTTTTCCTTTTTGTTTCTCTGTAGAACTGTTTTTATATTTGCAATTGTTATTTTACTATTCTCTTTAACTGGTACCGAATGATAATGCCCTCAAAAAAGTTATGGTTTCACAATGGGATTTTTTTTTCCTTCATTTGTTTATGATTTGAATTCATTGAGATTGCTCATTTGATATGAATGAGAGATTGTACGTGGCGTCGTTCCCCCAAAAAAGGACACGAAGCCTAACAGGTTCCCGAAACACCGGAGATAGTCTCGCCGACCGACCGCCTTGAATAGTGTTTTGGACTCTTCACTCTGTAGGTTCTGAAAAACACGAACGAAAGCAATTTCACTCGTTGTTCCATAATGGAATCGGTAGAATACGAAATGTCATCACTTATATTTATTTTATTGAATGGTATCAAAGTTTCAATTTCCCAATTTTCAACATCTCACATTCGCTTAATTTTGAAAATCCGTTGTTTTTTTTTGTGACGTCTTTTTAATTTAAAAATTGCCTACTTTATATAAGCACGAGTGATGTTTGGTTTAAAAACAACAAGCTAAAATACACAACGTTTCCGACCATTCTGCTATTTAAGGTCCATTTTCAAGTGTTATATTAAAAACTTAAAACTATTAAAACATCCTCCAGTACTGAATTCGTTATTTTTGAAACGGTATTCGAAGATACCCTTTCTTTTTAATTTATTTTCTTCAGCTAAATATTTTGTATTTGCAGATTTTATTGCCCAGTTTTTAAAAAATAAACGATAAGCTGAATTTCGCTTGAACTTTAATGTTGTGGAGGTTTCTTTTGTGAAAATATCCTGGTATTTTATTAATATTTATACTACTAACCCTTAGAAATTACGCGTTAAATTTAGGATTTAAAATGTTCAGTACAGTTATCAAGGTGACAAAGGATGCGGTAAGTTATATTTCACTGAGAAAGTTTAGAAAAGTCAAAATGAAAAAGAAAATTAATTATTAGATCTCTAAAATTTTGTTAACCAACTCCAATTTTTGATATTCGGATGAATTTTGAAAATCATTCTTTTCGGCAGCTCATTTAAAAAAAAAAATGATATCAAAGCTTTTGATGCTTTTGGTATTCTTGGAATTTTTAAGCGATATCAAAATCAGAAAATAAACTTTCAGATTCTTGCTTAGGCCTATAATATTAAACCAACTTGCACTGCAATTACAAATATTTCATCTCTCAAATCATATATATTTTTTTTTTCAGTACTTTTTTTGTTTATTGATAATATATATATATAGCCTACTGCTATAATATGAAAATAAAGAAAGAATTTCGCGTCTAAAATTTGTTGTTAATTTAAGGTAGCAAGTACAGAAATGAGGTCTTATGAAATGCGACTTGAAATGTCTGTCTATGGAACCGTTAATCTACTTGACAAATTTTCTTAATATTACAAATTACTGTTATTTAATTTTTTTTATACAAATTTAATACCTTTTCATTTTGCAATTCTACATTTAGACTTAAATGATAGACTACAAAGACATAGACCTAATCGAAATATAACTAAGATATATAATAGTTTTAAGAATTATTATTGCTATTAATGATTGTTTTCTTTTTTTAAATTGTTGTATTATATTCAAGAATGACGTTTGTGGTGAAGCAGTGTCTAGGTATTTCTGTAAGCTTTTCTTTCCATTCCATTAACACCTCTTTTTGAAGGCGATGAGTTTTCTTTTAGGCTATGTGTGTTGGCACTCAATTTTTTTTCCTCCAAAGCCTTCTTTGGTGGCCCTTGACTAAAAGTGGACTTTGGCCTCGATCGACCTTCTTCTTATCTGATTCCCCCTCCCCTGCCCCTACTTAAAATCCCTCCTTTCCCCCTTTTTCCCCCCCTGCAAAATGGATTTGCATCACGTAACCTGGAAGGCATAGTGGCCCTTAATGGTAGGGCTGAGATTTACGATGCGACTAAAGGCATGTTAATACACATTAGTCTCAGCATTAGTAATTATTAAAGACTTCAAATTATAGCCCAGGCAGCCACAATATTGAAAGAATGTGATTTATGGCTTCCTTACATCCTTGGGAATATATTTCCGACGAGTATTCCACCCGCCTTACCTGTGAAACTTAATTAATTTTCAACGCCCCAATCGATGTGATCTTAAAAAAAAAAAAAAAGATCTTACAGGGTATTTCCCAAAATTAAAATTCATCAGATATTTCATCGAAAACTGTATCAATTTAACTTGATTTTTCTGTCAGTTATCATTATCTAAGTTTTCTTATAATACATACTTTATATTTGATAATATATTATAATACTTGATTAATGTAAATTCTTTAAAACTTTGGATGCTTCCAGTTTTAAGAAGATAATTTCAACAACTTATTTTAGAAAAAAAAAGTGAATTTAATTTGAAAAGAAAGTAAATTTTTAATGTACTAATGATAGTGAATGTATCGTTTTTAATTTTTATTTTTGAAATGAACAAAGAAATTGAAAACTGTGAAAGAAATAATGCGAAAAAGCAACCAAATTGAAAATAGGAAAGAAAGTGATTAATACTGGTAACTATTAGAATAAATAAAATTAACGTTGTGGATCAGTGTTTAGAAAACAATGAGCAACAACTAAGATCTAATATAATATCGACAACTAATCATTAATTGCATTAAAGTCTAAAAATTAAAATGTAGGTTGCATTTCTTATATGGAAGTTTATATTAAAAATTTCAGTGTTAATATTAGACTAATTAGTAGTTGCTAATTCTAGTTAGAATCAATTTTAAATTAGTTATCGTAAATTACTTAATTTTCTTTTCCCTATTTTCGTTTGTAAAGAGTTAGTGTTGGTATTCTGACAATAGCAGTAATGCAATAAATTTATAAGGAAATTGAATAAATAAATAACTTATTTATTTGTAAATTGCTTATTAATATGAATTCTATTATGAATAAGTTATAATAACAACTTAACAATATTATCATAAATTGTTGTTATTGTTAAAGAGAGTGATTCTGTTTTCTTCTACAGAAGTTTTAAGATTATAGTTATTAATTTTTTCCTAAATAGATCTAAGGAATCTTTAAATCAGTAATGTAATCTCTGAACACGAATTCAGTGAGTATCGTTATTTGTCATACCATTGTTGAGGTGAAATCTCGAATTTTGAACGCGTTGTGAATCGTAAACAATATTTAAGAATATTTCCACTAAGCTCCATATTTGTCTACAGTTAAAAGTTATTTAAATAGTATTATTTAGATGATTATTTTGATCAAAAACCACCAAAAATAATCATCAGTTAAATAATATTACTTAAATAAGTTTTTGAAAATTGTTAGAAATCTTGGCATTTTTAGAAACAGAATTGGATTCACAAGATCACTGAAAAAGAATATTAAGTCTAGTAACATTGTTTTTACTTCTTTCAGCTAAAACCTAAACTAGATCATTTTGTTTTAATTTGAAACAAACCCCTTTATTTACAAACATGGTTTGTATTTTGTTGACGACGGTCAAAATATAATTTTGAAATCCTTTTTGTGTGTGTGTGTTTTACCACAAGCGGCTTTTTGAAAACAGTAATTGAATGAACATCCAGTTAATGAGTTAAGAAAGAATAGTAATAGAAGTTGATTCTTATTAAACAAATTTTGTATAAAAACCCATTAAAATTTAAAGAGTATCAATTCCTTGAGTAACCCATTGCGTAAGTTGGCGATTGTGAATGAAGATTCGTTAGGCCTAACTATTTCGAAGCTTCTGACGACATTCTGGTATCAATCTGGTTTTGTCTCCACTTTTTTATTATCGTTATTTTTACCGTATTTTCTGATGTTATTCTCTAATATGATGTCATCTTTTTTTTTTAACTGAACAATTCAAAAATCCCATTGACATTCGTCAAATACTGATTGAGTAAATATAAAATAGGAAAGCTGATATTTTACGATGATTTGTAAAAGAAATTAGATTTAAAGAACAAAGTAAGTTGACTAAAAATTAACCAGTTAAAGATTTTAAGAATGTAAATCACAAATTTCGAAATTATTAAAAAAACTTTAACTTCAGGTTGACAGCTTTCATCTTTACTTTTTTTTTTAATCTTTTTGAAAATTTATAAAAATAAATAATAATAAATAAAGGATAAAATATATAAATAGAATAACTCACCAAAGATTTTTATATTGATATTTTAATGACATTTATTGAGGCGGAAAAAGACCTCCTTTTTTTTTTTTTTAAACTTATTTTTTCCTTACATAAAAGTAAGTCCCAAACATTTTTTCTATAACACATAATTTAAATTAGAGTTTGAGTATTTTTCTTTATCTTTTTTTTTTTATTGGGATAACATTATTAACAGACATTTTCTACAACAATATTGAAAGTGCTAAGAACGAGGGAAATTTGTTTTTTCTTTTAGATCTTCTCAAAATTTCATTTTAAGAAAAACGATCATGCAAATCTGATTACAGGAATTAAATTTTAACATTAAATTCAAATTATTACTAATAATATCTTAGTTTTACAGGAATGTTGAAGATTATAAGAGACTTGTTATTTTCTTTCTTGCTTTCAACAAATCACTGGTCTAAAGAAAAACATCCCAAGAAACTGAAATTTTGTGATGGGACATTTTATTTCCCGCCGTTCTCAGCAACTTCCAGTAAACCTACTGCTTTATTATTATTTTGTATTTAAATAAGTGTATTACAAGAGGAATTACATAGTAATTATCACTATCGGCGACCAGAAGAACTGTAGTTTTCTCGGTCGCACAAACAAGCAAAGCCTACCTTATGAAGTGTCCAAAGTGAAAATTTACACGAGAACAAACACACATAACGTTTTTTTTTTTTTTTACACCGGCGCAGAGGCATAGCAGCAACAGCAGGTACACGGCAATACATCCATCACATTAAATATTATCAAAACAAAAAAGTACTTTATACAATAACAGTAAGTCTGGGCAATTTTGTTCCTGTGTTTCAAAGATCCAATCAGGTATTTTGTGGACTCTTTTTTTGTTATTATTTTTCAATCTTGTTTCACAAACGAATCAACAGTTTTGTTTGACACAACACTAAACACGTGACAGTTACTTATGCAGTTCAGGCTGAATGACTTTTTTTTTTTTTTTTTAAATACTACAGATTTATAATTATTTATTCGTTCCTGTTTAGATTCCATTGAATATTTTCTTTTTTTCCAATGGAGATGGTTTTGTTGTTGTTATTGTTTTTCTTTATTTCGCTTGATGATTGCTCCTAACATTGAAAATGAAATTGTTTGTGTTGGCTGCAGAAGTCACTTGTTCGAACTTTGTTTGTTTTTTGTCTTTTTTTTTTACAGTTTTTCGAGTGACCGCGAGTTGGTGAGGAGTTCTCGTGTAAGTCTCCACGCCATTTTGGCAGCGTTTTCGAGGGAGGCGGGCGATTTGCCCTTGAATAGGTCCAAGTTGGGCAGGAAGTAGTGAGGGCATCGCCGGCACTGTAAGCACGAGATGAGCTGTAACAGGATACCGTTGATGCGGTCGCCCAGGCAGGAGTCGTCCCACTCGAGCTCGCGAGGATGTTTCTCGCACTCGTAGAGCAACAGCGTTTTCATGTGATACGAAGTGACGGGGTTGCCGGGAAGGTCCAGATGCCGGTCGCGCAGCGTCTTGAGGATGCTGAGACACTTCTTGCGACAGCCGCCCTGCAGCAGACGGTTCTCGGCCTCGTTGAAACTGAGCACCCACGCGTCACCCTCCATGGACGATTGTTTGCCCTGCATAGCGATACTCTCCTTAGACAGCAGGTCGAAGCCCTCGGTCTTCACTTCGGCCACCAAGTTGGGGTTGGGCCACGGAATGTGCGGGATGGGCCAGTGGGCCGCGCTGCGAGGCCAGATCCCGCTGCACTTGAATGCGGGCGTGATCTGCACCACGTAGCGCTCTCGGATCCGCAGTTTCACCTCGGTGGTGTCGGCCACCATTTTAACTATGTCTCGGTAGCTGCACTTGTCGCAAGCTTGAGCCACCAGGGTCTGGAAGCGCGACCGGATTTTGCGCGCCGATAGATAGCCGGACGCTGTGATGAACTCCACCCACAGCGACATAGAGCGCTTGCGGCCGTCGCTCAACTTCAGCACGGCGCAGCCCGGCAGCGAGCCGTCGTCCACGAAGTTGAAAACGCCCATCTGATTGAGGTAGAGAACTACTTCGAATTCGGTCGGCGACACCACCTCGAGTCCCTCGAAGCGACTGTTGCATTCGGTTAACGAAGAGATGAATCGCGGTTCCTGCACCTCCACTTCTTTAAGCACGTCCTGTACCACCTTGCACACCTCACGTACAGTCTTGGTAATGTTGGCCTTGCGAGAGTGCACTCGCTCGCCGTAATACTTGTTCAGCTGGTAGAGCAGTTTGGACTGCGCCGCCATCATGTCTGGAGGCACCAACATGGTGGCTGCAGGTACGTTCAGCGCCAGATTCAGTTTGGTTGAGGAAAAGATCGAGTGGCTCAGAAGGATTGTGTTGTCCGCATAGGGAGCTCGCAGGCCGGCACGCCAGCCAGCCGTTGGGCTGGCACGGACTCAGCCTCCTGCTCGGTCCCACAGCTCCGAAGGGTCTGGCGGGGGAGGGAGGCTGTGCCTGCGGGCCTCGCGTGACCACGGATCTCACGCAACTACCATGCGTCCTGACACTGTGTTTGTACAGCAGTCGGACCGGGTCCCGCTCGCTGGAGTTCGCCAAGTTAGGCTAGCGAGCTCCACGTTTATCGTGTAACGTCATCGGTTCAATTAGAGCTATGATTGGCCGCTCGGCTGCGCTGTAATTATAGGGGGAGCTCGCGGAGAGCCAGCCAATGGCGTGCTCCGATCCCGACCCTAATCACATTATTTGCCAGTTTTAATCAAGTAAATTATCCGTAATGGTTGCCGAGTGGCAGATTGCCCCGCCTCCTGCTTTGCGATCAGCATGGCGTCCGCCGAGGCACCGCGTGCTGCGTTGGGCCGCGCTGTTTCCGACCCCAAATGCCGCCCAGTCCTGTATTTTTGGCTGTCATAAGGCGGTCGGGTATCATTCCACGACCTATTCCAACTATTCACGTAATTGTTTTCAGTTCCTGTTTGTGTAAGTATCCAAGCAAATCTTCATTCTTCATTGCAACAATGTTCTTTCCTGATGTAAGACCTCGCTGTGGTTTTAGTTTGACACTTTCAGTTTGGTTCTGTGATTACTTCCGCATTTCATTCGTTTAAAAATTTGAATTATCACTCAAGGCAGTCGGCTGGACTTTTTTTTTTCTTCTAATAATTTATGTTTCATGTTAAATTATAATTAATTACTTATAATCATCTTTTTTTGATCAAATGCAAAACTAAAGCCATTTGGTATTTAAAATTATTCTTACGTAATCCTTTCAAAATAAAATATAAGTTGTTAACGAATTAATAATGAATACATATTGATAATATTATAAAACAAAGCTTAATAAATCTTATGATTCTGCGATGAGTTTTAAATTTCAGGAATCTTATTTATCTGTTTACTTATTAAATATTAATTTTATTCAACTCTTTTATAAAATTGTATCTAAATCTCATATCTTGTATCTTAGTTTTTATTATTATTATTATTTTATTGATAATTTACTTCGAAAATTTTACAAATGTCGATTCACTGCTTAAACAAATGAGCAGCGTTAATCTTAACTAATTACATAAAAAAGAAAAGGGAAAAAAAAAAAAATCTTTATTCTTTTTAAAAGATCTGCAAAAACATCCACATAGTAGTTTCTCTATTAAAGGCATTAACAATACATAAATTAAAAAAAAAACAAAAGGCTCTGATTCTATGTTGAGTAACAGAACTTTTTACACTTATTCCCAATTAAATTACATAATTAGAAGTTTCGTTCACACCATAAAAGGTTTCCTTAGGATAGTTATAGTCGATTTTGATTACATTTCGAATAAAGGATGAAAATTAATTATTAGAAATTGTTATTTTTAATGTTAATTGGTGTTAAATTGAGAAAACTTCGCAGCAAGGATATTTACTTAGCTTTGAGCGGGAAAAGTCTAATAAAATAGACAATTTGGGAAACGAATTTATTGTTAGTTGATTTTTATCGGTGAATAGTTTATTGTTTACTAAAACTGGAACGACAGTAAAAAAAAAGTAATAACAATAGCTGTTAAGACTAAAACTTTTATTTTTTAATTGTATTTAAATATTACACAGCCTACAAACAATGAAATTTTTGAATGGTAATTTAAGTTTTGCAAGTAAATCATCGATAAAATGTGAAGTTATTTATGAAAAAACAAAAAAAGATATACTATATTTTAAATCCTACTTTTGATAAAAATTATTAAAATACCTAAGGCTTAATAAAAAAGTACTGAGGTTTTCTTGACTAGTAAATTAAATGCAAATAGATCCATTGAAGAGAATCTGATATAATTAATTTACTATTTTGAGAATAGTTAAAAAAAATACCTACCTATTCGCTCCTTTCAATCTAATCTGTTGTAACGCAGAACTAATTCCTTTATTTATTATATGTTAGCAGCGTAATATTGGTTGAATAAATCGCATGACTCAAGAGATAAGATAAAATTTTAAAAAGCAGTTAACTATTTAAGAAAGAGAGATTTAGAATAATTGTGCTACAAGTTTTTATTTCAAATATATACTTAAAAAGCCGAATTGGGTTTTAGATTTAACTTCAGACTATCCTATTTATTTTTTCGCTTAATTACTAGTTATAGTTTAGCTAAATTAACAAGAATTTATATATCTAGAAAATCTTAATGTGTAATATAGAATATTGCCAATTATTTTTCACTGTTTAGTACTAGTTTTGTCATTAGAAAAGGCATTGTAAGTGATATTAAAATGCCTAATCATGTAAATTTTCTTAATAGAGGCTGTTTTACCATTACTTTATTCGTAATTATAGTCAGATCATTATTTCCCCATCAAATACAAGCGATATATTTGAAAACACCTGGAACCAATATAAAACATTTAATAAAAATATTAATCAGAAATTTCTAAGTGTCATTTTTCAGCTATTTCAGTTAAGAGTTTTTTTGATTAATACAAGTATTAAAAATATTGCATTATTAAAACTTCTGTTTTAACATTTTATCTAAGGGTATTATTCTTATAAGAACTGGAATTAAAGTCGACTTCTGTTATTATAAGGAAATAATTCTACTTCGAAAAGAAAATAAAAAATAAAAGTAAATCAAAAACATCCACAAATAGTTAGGTAAACATAGTGATACGTAAAAATACCGTATTTATTATAAAATATTTACTTAAATATCTATATTTAAAAAAGGAGTATTTTTTTTATTATTTATTTATATGTAATTAAGAAAATATTTGGGACTCTGTTAACCAAAGTAGACTATTCGAAGCAAGATTCCAGAAATGTAAATTTCAGATATGTGTTATTATTTTAATTATACCAGCTTAATTCAAATATATAAATATATTCTTATTTGTTGAAATGGAAAAAATTGTCTAACTTATTATTATTATTACAATTATTAAGTGAGATTTCCTTAAATAATAACGGTAAATATATATAGGCATATATATAATAGTTTAGTTTAATTTTAGCCTATGTAAGTTTAATTTCATATACATGAAAATACTTTGATAAAACACTTTCATATTTTTATTCCTAATTATCCTATTTTTAAAAGGTCCTTTAAAACTCCTGAGTTTGTTTCTAAAAGCGAGAAGTGTAGTATTCATTATTTGTTCTGATTTTAATCTAACATGAAAAATATGAAACAAATGGACCAGTGTTTAAATCTTAACCCTTTTGCTTTTTATTTATTATTTTTTTTTCCTACTATTATTATTAAAAACCAGGAATTTCGTAGAGTGAGATTCTATTTTATTAAGATTTCAAAGACGAAAAGACTTATTCAAATAACTGCTAAAAAGAACTTTTGCTTTTTGTTCCTCCAAATTAAAATTGTTTATTTTCGTAATCAGTTTTTTTTTCCCCCTCCATGGACTTGATATTTTTTTTTCTTTTATTGAATTGTTTAGAGGTTATTAAAAAAAATTAATTATTTATAATAAATTTACTATTTCATGCTTTAATTTATCCTTTTCTAATACAATTGTAAATTACGCTATTTACCATCAGATCACTGGGTAATTGTCGTTAAAAACAAGTTTTCCAAAATGAAATCGTAGCTGCGGGCGTACAATGTCCTTTGATATATGGAACAAAAAGAACGATCGGCATAATTTTCGGCAATGCTGTTTGTTTGTTTTTTGAAATGTGTGTTGCAGTAAGAAGAAGATTGGCCTAACATCTTTGGGACGAGTGTTTGTGTGTTTGGATCAAACACTCCATGGACATTGTAGACATTGACTTCGTTGGTTTCCTTAAGCTCTGGCGCCAACAATTGTACCTCTCCAAATTACCTGGTTTATCGTATTGCGGAAAATAAACAAATAATAGTATATAAAAATAAGAATTAGTTTAAAAATAAGCATTCTGTTGCATATTTTTCTCGGTAGTTTTAACCTGACGAACTGTAATTTTTTTCCGATGGGAAAATATTGAACAAATCAAGAAATACAAATATATTTTTATCTATTTTTTTTTTTTTTTTTTTTGATTTTGGAATTACATCTAATTTTTATTTCTGGGCTTCAATAGATTACAGAAACTGCAGTCACAGTTTCCGGAAGAAATAATTAAAAAAATGAGCGTTTTGAAGAATTATTGCGAGGTTCATTATCGGTATAATTATTATAGAAGCTAAAACTGGAAAAAGTAGTAATGCCTTTTTATTTTGTGAAAAGTTTGTTGAACAATGAAGCCTATTTGTGTGACGAAGATCAGGGTTAATTTACATTACTCGATTCCGAATATTAAAACTTCTTTGGTGTTGCTTCTTTTTTTGAATCTTGTTAAAGACGGAAGTTATAGGAGATACAATTGGCTCTCTTGTCTTTTTTTTTTTTTTTCTGTTGAACTTCCTTCTAATTTGCCTGTCGACTTCTAATTAGTTCCTTCCACAGATACAGTCATTAGAAACTATTGTTTCCGCATGAAGTCAATATGAAGCGAAAATAAGAACTATGGAATTAAAACAAAATGATAGTAAAATAATTCTATTTATCTTGATTTACCCAAGTAGACAAATCGCACCTAAATAGACAAATTAGAATTATAGTATTTTATTAAGTACATTTTATTTTGACTATTTATACATTTATTTAAATCTAATAACATATTTTAATTGAACGTGTTAATAAACGAAGCTTTTAGAAAAAGACCTCGATGTTGCCAAAGAAATAATAAAATAATAATAAGCCTAACGAAAGCGCTCTACTTATTTCATCCTTAACATGACACACTTTAACATATATTGATCTTTCTTAGAATTCTAATGTTCTTTACGTAATAACTACTGTATAACCACGAAACAGAATCTTCTGTAGTCAACTTAATGAATGAACTATAATTAGAGAAGTTAAATTTTTTGGAAATGTAAATGTTTTATTAGGTGTATTATGTTATATTTAATATAATCATTTCCTGAGTTAATAAAGATTTGTATATTTTTATTGAAATGCTTTCAGTTTAAAGTTATTTTAAAATTTTGAATATCCTTAAAAATCAATTGCCCGAGAAATCCTTAAGAGATTCTTCGGGAATCCCCCCGAGTTTTTATTTTTATGTCCTTGAAATCTTACAAGTTGATTTATTATTGGTGAAAGTTTATTTAAATTCATTGTCTTTTCAAGGATGATTACAAAATATATATAATTTGATGTTTTTTAAAGCGTTTTTATTCAAAATGCATTTATCTCACAATGTAACTGAAAAACCCACTAAATTCATTTTCTTCAAAACATTACTTATTTTGAAATTTCAGTTTTGAAAATTACAATAAATAATACGATGCGTGATCCTTTATTGTTTATATATATATAAATTTCTTTATAAAATATGATTATGTATTCACATGTACAAAAAAAAATAATTAGACCTATGCATTCTGTTTAAAACTGTATTTACATTTGATACAGTGCATTTTATTATTATTAGCATTTTGATGGTTAATGGATAAATGGGTAATTTGTGAAGCTATATCCGATATTTTAGTTTATATATAATTCAAAATAGGATTTAGTTCATATAGTGAAAAATAGAAACACTATTCCTATATGCAGCTGTATCTCTTTGCAAAGATTTTCTTTTTTTTAAAGAAAACAAAAATGAATAGAATAGGTGAGGTCTAAAATAAACAATAAAAAGGGAAAGAAAACGAGGGGAGATGGGGAATAAAAAAACCCGCCGATTCTGTGTATGTCCTCCCTCTACTTTATCGGCCAATCTTTTTGGCGGCTGCATTTGCCTGCAGCCATAGGTACATTGTACGATGTTCATAATACACGGGCTAACACCCAGTGCAGCACAGATCCCTTTGCTCCAATCAATTAATAAAACCGTCGGGGCCTGTAATCTTGTCCCTACCGCCGGCCACTGAATAGGCAACAGTGCCATTAGAGAAAGGGCTATTTAGGATGGCAATGAATGCCATGGCGCTCTATCTACAATACCCTTCACATCTTTATCTTTTGTCGTACCCATTTCATTTATGCAGCTCGATTCAGTAATAGGCTGCAACCTTCCGACCAGAAGAAGCAATAACATCCAAATGTAAATTTTGGGTGATTCGGTTGAAATACTGCAATTGTCTTGGTCCTGGTAACGTATTACTTGGAACGCTTGGAACATTCATAAAATAAAAAGATCAGGATTCTTTAACGACTTTATATATATATATATATATATAAAAAAAATTAAGTTATATATATAATATAGGCTACTTGTATAATTTATATAGGTCTGTATAATATAAAAATGTTATATTAGCTATGCCAAATGTGGATTCCTTTCTGTCTTACTTGTTCTGTCTAGAATTTTCTAAATATTTTAATATTCACAGTGTTTATTGTTCGATTAGTCAGTCATTCCACAAAACCTTCGTGAACCCGAAACCGAATTTTCTCGGATTATGAAAATATTGTTATTTCTCATTTTCTTCAAAATTTTCAAACTTCTAATAAATTTCAAATTAAACTGTAATTTCCTTTCTTAAGATCTTTGTAATTTAAAGCAACTTGCATTGTTACATCTGTTTATTTAAGTTCACTTAACTGAATAAATCATTATTATTATTATTATTATTTTGACTTTCTACTGTAAATTTATAAAAAAAGAAAATTGACGGTATTGTTAATTAAATTGGGAGGATATTCCATTAATTTTCAATGTGAAGAAAACATTTCAGACAAAATTTTAAGAATTGTAGACTTTACCGATATATTATAGTTTCAAAAATATTCGTTCTTTAGTTCAGGGGTTGGGGGTGGTGGGGGCGAAGATTTGCAGCACAATGTATATGTTGTATACTAGTTTCTTGAGATCTTATTAATATAGTAGAGGTTGTGATTTTTGCAAGTTTTCATTAGATTAAACTACCATCACAAGGAATAATGATATATAAAATTCGTTATTATGATGGTTGAAAGCAGTGCTCTCAAACTCGATGCCCGAGAAGCGCCTTTGACGCAACTCGATCTTTGTTCTAATTCAGAATTTCAGGTTACCATTCTTTGAAATTTGGTCAGAAGTCGAAAACAATATCATGAGGGGAGAACAAATAAGATTTCTATTAATTTTTGGCTGATATTTTAAGCTCCGTCATTCTGCTGCCCTAAACCATGTCCTTTTGTCAAAATGGAAGTAAGATCACAAATCCAAAGAAATTTTAAGCTGACTTGGTCGTTTCACTAGTATTTAGAATATAAAACCTAAAGCTGATTTTAAAAAAATATTTAAGTTAAAACATAATGAAAATAATAAAATGTTGGATGCACTTAGTTTAACACTTGGTCTCGTTTGTAAATATGTATTAAAAATAAAAAGCATTATGTTACTTATTCTACAGGGCAGAAGGTGTTCATCTTTTGTAGCAACATTTTTGTGGAATTGATGTCCTCTGTTAAATAATTTCAACTCTTAACTATCATTGCTGAGTTTAAATACGTCTATTTGCAATATAAGTTGGTTATTAAAGTATAAAAAAATATGCAAACTTATACCTTTATATAAGAATCATTTTTGGTTTATCCGAATATATACTATTAACTTAATGTAAATAATTTAAAATCAACGAGTTACATTTCTCCACTAGAATATAGATGTCTATAAAAGACGCCGATACTGGAACTTGGTTATAAAAAATGTAAAATGCCTATTAACTTAACGCATTTTATTTTTTTATTTATTCACTTACTAAAGTTTTTTTGCATTCATAATTAATTCGGAATATATAAAAACATCTACCTACGGAATACACCAATAGTTAGATACAGTTAAAGAGAGAATTGGTTTCAAATCCCCTAAAATTTATTTTCATTTGCATTCACGATCTCTTGCTGTTCATCATCTTGTTGCTTGAATATGCTGCTATTACAAATATTTTTTTATCGTTATTTTCTAAGTAAAAATCAGCAAATTATTTACATGGAAAAAAAGTATCTCTAGTAAAGCAGTATCTAAATTAAAATCAAGTCCATTGATAATATTTAGGCAAGACGCACCGACATCGTAAAAAACTATGTAAGACAGATGTCTCTATCAGCAGTCCTTCCATATTTTACTCATCGCGCTGGTATCCTCTCTTTTTTTTTTATCTCTTTGCGTGAAATTTATAGGACTGACTCTTCGGTGGCAATTCACTGTTGTTGGTTTATGAAGACGTCTCACGGTCCGATTGTTATCTGATGGCGGGTTCACAAGTTATTCACAAAAATGTTGCACAGCGTTTGATGGAAGAAAATTTTGGCGTTAAGTCATGGGGAAGGATTTTCCCCATTTTCGTAGAAATATACAACGATGTTTCCGTTTATCGGTGTTGCAAAAATAACTCATTTGAGATTCTTGGTAGATTCAAAAGTAAAACGTCAACGAATAAAAAAGGAAATTATAAATAAAATTTATTTTCACTTGCAGATCTTAAGATTTTTTTTTATATGCAATAGTTCTGCGTTTAAAAAAAAAAAAATGCTTATTAATACAAAATATTTTTTATAATCGCATACTTTTTTTTTGTAGTAATTAATTAAGAGAATTGAAAAATACATTTTTTTATTAGAATAATTTTCAAAATTGCGCAAAGATTCTAAATATGGATAATATACGTTCAAATAATATTTAATATAAATTAATACTCAAAATTAATTAGTTAAGCGAAATTAAACCTTATTCGTTGTGTTTATTTAAATTTAAGCAATAGATTTAAGTGATTGAATTTCAGTCTGCTTTTATTATTAATTCATTATTATTTCTTTTTAATTCAAAGTATTTTGCTCTTCTTCAAAGTTGTCTTGAATTGCTACTGTTTCTTTGCATTTCACCTTATCACGTTTTTTTCCTTTAATTCTTTATTGTTTCCTAACGTTGCCTTTTCACGTTTTTCACTGAATAATGTCTAAAAGTATGTATTCATCAATTGATTTGTTTTGTTTTGCGGTTTATAAAATTAGTTAATTTTTTCGAATATAAACTTGAATATAAACAAAAAATACTGAAGAATTAGTTACTATATCTTTGTTCAGTTATATTTCTGAAAGATTTATTTATTGCCTTTGAAATATGCTGAAATGTTTATTTATTTACTTATTTATTTTGAAAAATGTAGTAAAATGAACGAAATTCAATGAAATGTTGGAAGAGTTCATGTTAAGTAAATAAAATAAAAAATACTATATTATCTTTTTTTCTTTCTTTGACTTATTTTACTTTTCAGCTAGCTGTTTTAAATGGTTTAACAGTTATATTTGTTATATGTCTTTCTAAAAGATTTTCCAGTCCATTAACACCTCGAGCTTTTTCGTTGTTTATTAATATTTACAAAAAAAAAATTACCAAAGTTAGTATCTTGAAATTATTTTTTTTTTTTTATAAAAGATTGTTGATAATTTTTACCATATCCAAAGTAACAAATCCAATATCAAAAACAGCAGAATTGCAGCCGATTTTCCTTTGGAATTTATAAGCTAATGATTTCTGAACGTCAACGAATTAGTGACTACAATGCTAGAAGGAATCACAAATCCTCCAAATAATAAGACTTATATTCCTGACTTTGAAAAAAAGAAAACGATATATTACATGTACTTAAAAATAACGTATGAAAAAAATGGAATGCAACTTAAAATTGCTACATAGTCACGAAACATGTTAAATTACTCAGCAAAAATATCCAGAAAGCAACCGAAGATATTTGAAAGGAATTATAAAAAAAAATAGGAAAAACAAAACATTAAAATGAATGAAGGAAAATGTTCTACTTTAGTAATACTACATAGAAGCTAACAGATATATCGTTGAAGCTATAATAATAATAATAATAAACATGAGGATGAAATAACATTGCTTTATTAAAAATTTAGATAATTAATAGATTAGTGGAAATTTTCAGTAATTAAAAAAAAAAATGATGATGATTCTGGCTTTAATAAGGTATGAAATAGTAGAATAGAACTTAGAATTGGTAGAACGTCTTGGAGCATTGGGGAAGCTGAATTGATAAATCACTGTTCACAATATCCATTTTGTTTTCCAGTCTTCGAGCAATTTATTTTATAAACTTATTAAAAACCGTACAAATAAACACCAGTGGCAGTATTAAGCGTAGGCAACTTCTGCTTTTGTCTAAAGCCTCGCGCTTTAAAATACCTTGTGATAATACAAATTTATGAATATATAAATACATAAATTCATAAAAAAGGGTCCATTGCAGATTTTCACTAGGATTTTCCACGAGCGAAAACCGCCACTGAAAAGCCAGCGTTTAAGTATTGTCTATCACTTTTTAAATTTCGGTTTTGGTTACTGAAATTCCTAAAGTCTGGAATTATATGAGGAAAACGTTATCGATTAGAAAATACCTTTTTTTTTTCTTTTGATATTTGTATATCTACACTTTCTATTGGTGTTTTTTATTTATTTTTTTGTTAATTTTGATGTTATGAATGAAATTTCATAAGAAGGGTTTGGAGGTGGTCCATTGCCGCTGGGTCAGTCCATTACCTGGTGCTGCTGCATGCAGATGTCCTAAGTAATTGCTAATAATTGCTGATTGCCAACACGCGTCCGTTACCACTCCACGTGCGCTTTCGGAATATTTTTGCCGCGGGTTTCGCCTCGACTTGGCCGGTGTCACCACGATCACATCCGCCGCTAATAATCTTCCCCCTCGTAGCCGCTTATTCAATAGATTTCTCCCTCCTTTGTGCT
This sequence comes from Thereuonema tuberculata, assembly GCA_023159025.1. Classification (NCBI taxonomy): domain Eukaryota; kingdom Metazoa; phylum Arthropoda; class Chilopoda; order Scutigeromorpha; family Scutigeridae; genus Thereuonema; species Thereuonema tuberculata. The sequence goes on along the minus strand of JAFIDM010006943.1, from coordinate 54,582,795 downwards.
TAAAAAAAATACACATTCACTGAGCCTCAAATAATAGAGAAACGAGTATAATTGAGACGCGATTGTGCTTTTTTTTTTTTTTTTT